>PVKZ01001812.1:0-315669 GCA_004027375.1 Macroglossus sobrinus | reverse complement strand
AAGTATTTATTCTATCATCTGGATAACCTCTAATATTTAGTTTCTTTTAACTAGAAGGTTAAAAACTTAATCAGAATGCCCATTCTCTTTTCCAAATCACACATTTTCACATCTGTAATCTACAGATGACTCAGTTGAATACTGACTCAAATTTTAATTTTTTCTTCCATTCCTATCATCATAAAAGCACAGCACATATAAATTACTTATTTGTATACTGGGTCACTGGTGATGACGATTATGAAAGTAATTAGAAATAAAACTGTCAAAATATGAAATTCTTAGATTTAAGCATGCCATAACAGAAGATGATTCAGGAAACACACACACACACACACACACACACATACACACACACACACACATAAACACAAACACACACTCACACACGATGTTAACTTTCTGCAATCAGACACATATAAATTAAAAGTATCTGAAGACCATCATATTAAGATAATAGCTTTAAAAAAGGCAATAGAAAAAAACTGGCTATATGGTACATGAAACACACATATAGACATTCCTCTTTAAGAAGATGCTCAACTGCTTAACAAAAGTTTTAGCTCTAGAATCACTGACATCCCAATAGAGTCAAGTTAGCTGCATTTACCTCTTCCCTGGTAGAGAACAATGACTGAACAGCTGATTGTCAGTGTGAAACATGCACAATGTTTCACCACAAGCAAATAGCAATCTTTCCCTAGCATGTCTAAGTACCTTGTACTATGACCACTTGAGCACACAGCACCAGGAGTTTTAAAGGAACATACTGCTTTAAAACTGAAAGTGACAATGAGATGACTTCAATAGCAAACATGTGTGAAGTTCCTCTTGACAGGCACAGAGGTGCTACTGTAGAAAACACAGAATTGTGAGGTCACTGTAAAGTGAATACTATCTTATTTTCTGCCTTGCCATCGTCAGTGTTGGGTGATTAAGCTACTGTATGGTATTGAAAGGTGAACAAAAATAGTCATGTCTACAGTGGACAGCAGATTCTGACCTGACTTCTGGTATCTACAACCTTGTAGAAATCCCCTCTTCTTGAGTGTGGGCCAGGCTATATGACGTGCTTCTAGCCAACAGAATAAACAGAATGTGATGAGATGTCACTGCCAAGCCTGGGACTTCCATCTTTTTTATACCCGCTCTTTGGCCCTCTTGCTTGTTTATTCTGACGAAATTAGCTGCTATAGGGAGAGACCGACGAGTCAAGGGGTTGAGGGCAGCTGACCGCCGATGAGGAACATGACCATGAGTCCGAAATCCCTTGAGAAACTGAGTCATGCTGACAACCACATGAATGACTTTGGAATTAGATGCTTCCCCATTTGTGCCTTAAGATGAGACCACTGACATTGCTGATATGTTGAGTGTAGCCTCTGAGAGACTCTGAAGCAGAAGACACATCTAAAGTCTGTTCATATTCCACACCTACAGATAGTGTGAGATGATGTATTGTTTGGAACCACTGAGTTTTAGGGTAATTTGTCATGCATTAATAAGTAATTAATGTATTTCTTGATGCCATAAAAGGCTAAATAATACTAAGGAGACTTTTGCTATCATTACATTAGGAAAATTTTTTCTGTCATCAAATTTCTCTAACAAATACTAAACATATCTATAATATTAAGGGCAGTCATGAAGGGATAGAAGAATGAAGAATTTTATTTTGATATTGATTTTGAGAATTTAGTTAAAGGAAGCAGGGACTAAACCAGAGTCCGTAATCCATTTTAAGTAATCTTGAGACAGAGGAACCTACTCATAAACCAGTGCTCAAGAGAGCAACAAATGTGCAGGGGTGTGGTATGGATGTATAAAAGAAAGTAGGGTGCCTGGCTTATAAAATGAGCCATGGAGTAGAACCGTGGGAGTGGCCAGGCTGCTACTGGGTGTTGCTGGCATGAATGGAATTCACAGGGATTTAGACTCAGCAAAATTCCTCTGGGCCATCTAGGTGCTGTATTTTCTTGATTCCATAATGCATAGTTCTTCGTTTTCTAAAATTGTGGTATATATCAATTTAAGTTATTCGGTTGTAAGTAACACAAATCATCATGCCTATTTAAGCGAAAAAATGTCTTGGAAACGTGTGAAGTAGTCTGTAGGTTTTAAGACAGAAGTTGACTATCTAGGCCTTAGGAAGGGCAGAAACTGGGACAGTCAAGAGGATCGAATGCAAGAACTTATGACCAGGTGACAATTGTTTTTCATTTTTATCATTCTACTCAATATTTAAATTATCTTGGGAAGAAGTCCGATTAGGCTAACTTGATTTGCATGCTTGTCTCTGACTTTATTGCTGTGATCAGTGTAGGCGGGTCCATATTTGGTCATGTGCACCTTATGTCCACCTTTGGAACAATGAATTGGCCCTACTGAACTACCTGGGCTGAGATGGAAATAAGGCTACTGTTAAAATAAAATGCTGAAGAGCATAGCTTTACTATCAAAGTTAAAACAGCGCTCAACCACTACAGAAGCCACCTTGCAATCAGTGAAGCTGTCTCAGAATCAAAGTAATGTAATTCCTTTAACTGGCATCACTTTTAACAGGTTGGATGCATGTACTGACTAGTGCCTTAAAGGCACCATCTGACACTTGAAATACATCTGATGCAAGGGACAGAAGAAATTGCCATTCCAGGGAAGGTGTGCTCCACAGCTGCACCTTCATATTCTCTTTAAGCTGCAGATAAAAATTCGACTGGCCCTTCAGATCAGGCTGCCCCAGAGCCAGAACTGTAGCAATTCATCCCATCTGGCACTTCCTAATGCCTAAGACTAGAGTCAACAATGTTACCACTTACATGGAACTCTTAACAGTTGCTCAACTTCTTAAATGCTGTTTCAATGTATACTTACTACACTGTTTCACTTATGAAAAATAGAACAGGCATAATGCAATAAATGGTTCATCCGAATTTATACACTATATGGCAGAGTGAAAATCAGAATCCTGATCTCTAAGATCCTGCCAAATGCTTGTTTTTACCTCGGTTGCTACCTTATTTTCAGTACTTCATCACTGCCTGATGATATGCAATCATATTTTCAGTTGATATAAAGCTGCAGGGATAACTACCACATTGGATTACTGAATCAGAATTTAGAAAAGTTATATTAGACTAGAGTGCTGAGCTAAGTCTTGAATTCAATCATAATAACTGTCAAGTACTGCACAAAGGATGAATATAGGTGGGTTGAAATAAAGCTTAACAGCAAATGCTAAAAATACCTAAATTTTAGTGGAATACTATAAGTGTGGTAACAAACATGTGACCTAATTAGCCACAACACAAATCTACTCCTGGAATGCATTAAGAGATTTACGTGTTGAGGTCCCCTTCTTTCCCAAGGTCACCAAGCTAGATTCATAAGAGCTAATATACTTAATATTTCTGGACATTTGGTCTCCTCTTGAATTCTTCTCTAAACTGATGCAGACAAGAGGGACAAGTTAAACATCTTTACTCACTTTTTCAGTTGCTTAGTATAAGACTTTCATAACCCAGTTGTTGCTTTTTTATTCTCAGCCTCTGACATAGTTACCTTCTACAAAAAAAAAAAAAAAAAGCATTTTATTATGTTTTCTCAAACTCTAGGAAACGTAAAGTCACTCCTCTGCATTGTAAACATGTGGAGGATTGGTATCCTGGACTAGAGCCATCTCTTTCCTCCTGGAATTGCCTCTTCCTGAACTACAAGTGTGGAGAACATCACTTCATGTCCCCAGCCCCTTAGCTGCAGCTGGTTAGGGGAGGGAGAATGCCCGCTCTGAGCTGAGGTAGTGTAAGTGGTTTCTTTCTTCTAGGATTTGAGATTGTAACTGAGGGTAGCTGGTTGGTCTGAGAAAATGTTAAATTGAACATGTAAAATTGATAGGTAGGAATGTTGCATGAGCAAGTCTGTAGAGTGAGAGGGGAAAAAAATAAAGGAAATGCAGAAGTATGTAAAGAAATTAAGAAATAAGAGAGAGAGAGAATAAATGGGATTTTTAAAGCTCTCAAGATCTTTGTTCTGGTTCCATTTTGAAGCTCAGCTACATTCTTAATCTTCGCTACCATAAGACACTTCCAAATTTTTATAATTTCTGTAATATAAACCCCTCATTCAGCTTAAGCAAAACACTTACCAACAGCCCAAGATTTAAGAAACTCCCACACCCGCAGACCCAAAGCATCAGCCAAAGTCCACAACCTATAAATAAATCCCTGTCACTCTTTGATTTTATAATTTTATCCCACTTTCAATTAAAGTGGAAACACAAATGGTTGCAGTGGATGTTAGCAGAGACTCGGTGGCTTTGGCAATACCTGCACATTTAGTAAAGCTCTGAAATGATAACTCAAAACAGTGACTCATTAGGAACTGCAGAAACCTCTTAGGATTGTTAGCTTGGAAAAGAGATGACTAGCAAAGGTAAATGATCTGTCTGCTAAGTATGTAAAGAAACATTTAACAATGTTTCATGTAGAATTATTTTTCTTAATGCGGGACCATTAAAATTAAATGGGGTATTTTGAAAGATAGTGTATTTCCTGAAACTAGAGGTATTCCAACACAGCTAGATGTCCCCTTAGAAAAGTGTTTGCAAGAAAAACTAAGCATTGAATTAAAAGAGTGGCTGCATTAGTTTACTTTTAAATTCTCTACCAAATCAAAGATTCTATGATTAATCAATTTATCTTGAATTCCTCTAGGATATCCTGTAAACTGCAATGTTAGTTTCTGCATGACTAATAAGATCTTGTTTAGATCACAATATGTAGTCCTCAGCAAAGCTTTCTCATGAACAGGCACTATGAAAATATACAAGGCAATAATATTTATCACTTGTATGACCTGAGCCCCAAACAAAGGAGAAAGCCTTTTACAATGACATTTAAAGGTAGGCTTCTGTTTAAGATCAACCATGTAAAACAACAGTAATAAGTGCAAGGTGCCTTAAACACATGTTCTGTCTTCATGGCATCATTTCTGGATGGTGTCTTATGCTGAATCATCAAGCCTGGAGTACTGCAATCTCACCCTTCTAGAAAGCTTTACAATCATATGTCTTGCTATTGCTGCCAAGGTCACAAATTAAGCTCATTAGAAGCTTAAAGTTTTTAAAGTGCCTTGTTCTGCCTTTTCAAAACTGTTTACTCTATAAACCAGACATCCTCAGATACATTTTTTTTTTTTTTACAAATTTATAATGCAGTTACTGCGATTAGGGCACATTACAACAAAAAGATTAAGCCAGTTAAAACGCAGGCACAATTACTAAACCTCGTTTTGCTGCATGCTTTGATCATCTAAATTCTCTTCTATTCCAGACAATGGTGAGAGTGACAGCCAGAAGGTCAACCAACCATATTTCATTGCCCACAATTCCTTCTCTCTAAATATTCAGAGCATGCCCGATACCAAAAATCTCATCTTCTCCTTCCTCTTACATCCTCTAAGATTAATCATGTTGAATGGGCTCAGTGGTGGCTTCCAGAAACATATGCTCATATCCTAATCTCTGGAACCTGAATATTACCTTATATAGCAAAATAGTAAATGTTATCTTATATATTAAGATGCAGTTAAATTAAGAACGCTGAGATATAATTATCCTGGTTTATTCAGGTGTGCCCTAAATGCCATCACAAAAGTCCTTACAAGAGAGGGTCAGGGGGAGATCAGACAGACACAATGAGGAGTAGAAAGTGATGTGAAGATGAAAGCAGAGGTCAGAGTGACACAGCCTCAAGCTCAGAAACATCTGCAGCCACCATAAGCTAGAAGTGATAAGGGGTGGGATCTCCTGAGTCTCTGAGGAGACACAGTCCTAGTGACATTCTGATTTCTGACTTCTGGTTCATTAAAGGTTTACCTGTTGTCTCTCACCATCCATGAGTTGGGATGAAAGCACTTCTAACTCAGTGTTCTGATATTCGTCAAGAGATGTCCTGAACAGACAATTCATAAAAAAGAAAAATATGAAATGTCCTTTAAACATATGACAATATATTTATCTTCATTTATGAGAAATTTAATTAAAACTGCTTTGAGATTTCATTTCAAAATCATCAGATTGGCGAAAATTCAAAAGTTTAGCAATCAACTCTATAGGATAGGGTATGGAGAAACATTGCTTGTGGGAATGCAAAATGGCCCAATCCTTATAGACAGGAATTTGAAAATATTTTTATCAAACTCCATGTGCATTTGCCCTTCAATTCAGCAGTCCTGCTTCCAGGAATTTACCCTGAAGCTATTCCTCCAAAAATATGAAAATGCATTCAATATATGAAAAAAAAAACAAGATTATTCTTTGCAGGACTGTTTGTAATTATAAAATAATGGAAACTACCTAAGCCTCCAAGTATAGGAGAATGGGAGTGCTATGCTGCTGTGAAAAAGAATGAGGATGGCCTCTATTAGCCAGACATACTGTTAAGTGAAAAGCACAGTATAAAAGAACATACACATACTGCTAAATATTGCATAAGAAAAAATATAAAATAAGAAAATATGCATATATCTACTTATTATCACAAGAAAGCAACACAGGAAGCATAAATCAGAAAAGAGCATTTTGAACTACATGAGGTGAGGTGAAGAAATGGGCTAGAAGAGATAGGAGAAAGTGATATTTCTCTTAATATACCTGTATGTATAGCTTTGACTTTTGAAGTATGTAACAGACCCAAATATTTTTAAAAATGTATTAATTAAATCAACAAAAATAGGACAAAAATTTTTCAAGAAAACTGAAACAATTGAGACCAGTCATATTTCATGTGAACGCCATAACCACACTGAAAGGAATAAAAGAAAGAACTAATCTAAACACTTTTGAACAGAGCATTTAACTAAATACTCTCAGTCCTGAACAGCTTGGGCTTGTAGGGTAGGATGACAGAAAAACAAACAAATCTTAAATACTCTTTAGTAGTTTTATATATTTCATGGTATGGGTGAAGAAGAAAAAAAGAAATTAAAATTTAAAAAAATGATAATTATGCAATGGAGAAATGAAAACTGGATAGCACCTTGGCCAGATGTTAAATTTAACACCATCGATGAGGACAGATGAATACTGTGTGTCTCCAGATGGACAAAGTAACTCCTATGCAGCATTTCAGTGTGAATTCCTAAAAACAATCCAGTCATCAAGGAAATATTAAACCAACACACAAGGAGAAGTACTCTATTTTTAAAAAGGTGGCGCATATATAGACATTTTTTTCAAATTTGTCAATACCATTAAAGAAAGACTATGGAAATGTTCCAGATTAAAAGAGGCTAAAGAGACATGGCAACTACATCTAATGCTAAACAGGATCCTGTGCTAATAGAGAAAACAATTGCTATAAAGAATGATATTAACTGATTAAATTGAATATGGATAGTGACTGAGATAAAGATATTGCATTTATGTAAATTTGCGAAGTTGACAACAGTCCTGTGATTATGTAAGAGAATATACCTATTTGGATATCCTATGCTAAAAATTTATGGGTAAAAGGCCACAATATATGAAATTTACCTTCAAATATTAAAAATAATAATTATGTCTATATACATACATAAGAACAGTATGAGAGAGAACATAAATGATAAAGCAAATGAAGTAAAATACTAAGACTAGGAAAATCTAGAATAAAAGTTTATAGATGTGCCCAGTACTGTCTTGACATTTTATGTTTAACATTACTCCAGACAAAAAGGAAAAAAATATAAATATCCAAAACCGGAAATTCTTTGAATCTTGAAATTGCCCAATGCTCCTCAGAGCTGTTTTTATTTAGCATCTCTTGTTGTTAAGATACACCTACTCATTATGTCAATCCTTTCCCCCTATACACACAAACAACATCTCAAGCCTCAAAGAACTTACTCTAATTGGGATATTGAAAAATATCACTTAAGAATAAAGTTAACAAATTCAGGTCTTAAATAAATGCTAAGTAAAAAGTAGCTATAATAGCTACTAAAGACATTTATCCTTTATCTAGTTGAAATTCTACTTTTTATAATTTGTGTATTTTTCTTTTTTAGCCAAGCGAGTCAATAAAAAATGATTATTACCTTTTGCTAAATTACCTCACATTTAACTGAAAACCACTATTGAAATATTTTGTCTCTTTTATTCTTCAGCTTGAGAAACTCAGCCTCCTCAAATTTCTCTATCTTGCTCATATTAGTTTCTATTTCCAAGAGTACATTTTGCTGATTAGCTGTCATATACGCAGGCCTGAAAGCTAAAAAAGATGTTTTACCAGCATCCTTCTATGTCGAAGTGTTGGCATTCCTCGTAAATACTTTCAATCATAAATTTGGGGTTCAGTTGATTAGATTTTTCATTGAATTACAGAACCTTTCCCAATGTTAAAAAACCTTTATTTTTCCCCCTAGTAAAGCAGGCAACTTGGTGACATGAGCTAATAAAATTTTATTTACCTACTGATTATGGTGCTATATTCATCCAGAATATTGTTATACTTATCACATTTGATTTTCAGGACGCCCTTTCCTTGGGTTCACTGAAAACTCATTTGTCAATGTAAAATTTTACGTAAAAAGTATCTGAACATAAAATTTGATTGCATTACTTTTTTCCATTCATAAAATAGAATGTTTTCTCAAAGTTGTTTTCGTTGTTTGCTAAACAAGGTTTGTTTTCCCTTAGTTAGGGAAATGAGAAAATAACAGTAGCCTTAAAGTTGGTTGTTCAAGAAGCACATATTATTAGAAAAACTGATTATCTTTTAAAATTAATGCATAAGCACTACTGAGTAATCCAAAAAAACCTTTAAATTCTTTCTATTATAGGTGTGTCAAGGTTGTAACTTTGAAATTCAAATATCCCCATAGTAATTTGATGATAGTTCATGTTTGTCAGCAAAATATATGCAATATTCTAATATACTGACTATTCATGAGTTTATAAGAACGTTCTCTATTTTTATATTTCTGTTTGTGAAACTTTCAGAATCATGTAGCCTTTTTCATTCTTTATTAATTCTGTATTCTTTCCTTCTTTTTGATGGAGGCAGCTAGTAGGTAATAATCCCTCACTGATGATCCACGATGCATCAAGAAAATGTAGAAATCCGAGGTTCCAGTTCTATTGTTCCACATCTTCTTCTGTATGTCAATTGCCACTCATTCCTCCTTTGAACTTACATCATCGTCTTTCCTTGTTCTTTCTTTTAGTAAAAAATATGAGCATCGAAGTATAATTTGTAACTTATTCATCAATGTCCTAATGCATGCAATTTATCTATTAATGCATGTATTCATTTCATCGTGCCCCGGACACAATCACAGGTTGACATAAAAACGTAAAAAGTGAGTTTGTTTGTTTTTTAAGTACTCTACCTGAGTTTCTCAATTAGTGACAGCATCTGCTTTAGGATTTCAGGTTTGTAGCCAGCCAGGGTAATCTGTTTAAAATGTACAAAGGGATGAACTGGAAAGAACAATTAAATGTGTTCATTGCTAATGAATGATTTTCATGCTGGGTGAGCCCATAAAAAAGTAATGAGAGTTATACAATGGGCTGAGCTTAAGCACTATCCAATTCCCTAATTCACGTTCACCCACTGGCTGAAAATGGATTCAAATGGATTCATCAGTACACAGTCTACCAGCTAGCATTTGCCATGTAGGAAAGATTTTCACTGTCAAGTCTAATGAGTTATTACTAATGGCAGGTAGTTCCTGGCAACAGCTGGTAGCATTTATCTAGAATAAGAAAAGTATAAATGAATTCCATGACAACCTGTACTGGCAGCAGGAAAAGATAAAAGGGAATACAGGACAGAGAGACCACCTGAAGGTAGAGGGAAAAATGCAAAGCTAGAGGTTCAAGAGACACAATATATCACACACTTGCCTTGGATAAACCGGTACAGAAAGAGGGATTTTCGGTAGATCTTCAGATAAAGATGAAGAGGATTGTGTTTCTTGGTTTAAAAAAAAAAGATAAAAAAAGAAAAGAAAAGAAATGAAAAACCTTTTTAGGAATTTTCTAGAAGATTCAGTGAAAAGTGTTTTCTCAATGCAGATTTCAAAGTTCCATTCCACAGTTGAACCTTTGGTTTGTATCCTTTTAAAATTTTCTCTTAAAGGATAGAGATTAGCAGCTTTTACAGATTTGAAGATTACTGGCATACTACAGAAAATTGTGTTTTCTGTGGCCTTTTAATTTGATTTCTTCAACAATCTCCTTAGACTGTTTCTTCTTCATACTTGCTTCTTAATGGCCCAAACTGTTCTATCAGCTTGATTGATATTAGCCATATCAATCATTAGTAGATCATTCTATTGTTATTACTCGTCCTTCTTTTTACAGTGATTTATTAACCAATTATTAGAGTAATATACTAATCAAATGAACCAAGTTTAGTGTTTCACAAAATGTTGATGGTAATGTTTCTTTCCACAAGGCTTCACCATTTGACTCCTGCTTATGCGTTTACATACCACCTTTGGTATAAGCCTGGGCAAATGCGATGCAAACAATAAAGAAACCATGGTGTGATGGTTAATTTCATGTGTCAACTTGACCAAGCCATGAGTGACCAGACATCTGTTCAAACATTATTAGCAGGTGTGTCTGTAAGGGTGTTTTTATGATGAATTTAACATTTAAATTGATAGACTGAATAAAGCAGTTTGCCTTTCCTAATATAAGTGGGCCCTATACAATCAGTTGAAGGCCTAATAAAATAAAAACAATGACATTCCCATGAAAAAAAGAAATTCCTCTTCCCTGATTGCTTGCATTCTAGGACACTGTTTTTTCCCCCTGCATTGTTGAACTGAAACTTCAGGTCTTCCTGGGTCTCAAGACTACTGCTCTTCAGACAAACTGTGTCATCAGCTCCCTGGTTAGACCAGAAGGAGGCCTTCAGCCCTCCTGGGCCACCAGCTTCCTGACTGGAGATCTTTGGTCTTGTCAACTTCAATAATCACATGAGCCAATTCCTTATAATGAATGTCATATGTATCTTCTATTCTATCTCTGGAGAACCAGACTAATATACATGGTAACTTCAAAAAATAAGTGATTTTGGTAAAAATATATTTGCATTAAATTGACTCTCTAACTTCCTGTGCACATATATGTTTAATTTTTTTCATAAATAATAAAGTCTGGCACATAATAAGTACTTAATAAATCTTTTATCAAAATGAATAATCTATTAATTATGTTAATTATGCATACTATTGTTTATTATAATTATGTTAATTGCACATAAAAGTATATATATTAATTATATAAATTACATAAACAATGAAATCTTATGTTTAAATTGTTGTAAAAGCAATATATCTGAGATTGCATAACTAATTGAGCTCTGTCTTAAAAAGTAATTTGTTTTTATTTTTCTGGTATTAAGAGGGTGATGCCTCTTAAGTGTCTGTGTCCTTATTTATAAAAAGAGAAAGTTAAAGAGTTTTCACATCTTCCAACTCAATAATTATGTCAATATAATACCTAGTGATCATAATATTTAAAAGGAGGAACAGAAAGAAAAGTGAAAATAAATTTATTACCAATAATTGATCTTTATTTTATTGTATCAGTTGAGTATCTTATTTGTTAGAAGACATTACATTCTGAGGGTTGGTTTAGAACTAATAAACTGAAGATTCTGCATCTCTTTTGCAAAATGAAAAGTGAGAAATAAATATCTAATTATATGATAATTCTATATCACTATTTTAAATTTTATACAACTAGTATCAATTTCATTTTGACATTTTAACTGTATATGTATTTTTTTATTTTTAACTTCTATAGGTCAATCTTTCTTATTATTTCTATGTCCTTGCTAATACTAGTAACACCTCTTCTAATTCCATAATCGTATTTTGATTAAGTGAATAGAGAGCTACATTTTTAATGTTAAAATTATTTCTGTTTGTCATTTCTTTGTGTCAGAACCATAAATAGGGTACATTAAAGATTGTTTTAAATACTTCAGTAAACGTGATTCAGTGAATCATATAATGAATATGTCTAGTACAAAATGAGGTCACTAAAATATGTGAAATCATATTTCTCTTTCATTTTTACATGAAACTATGATGAGTACAGAAAAAGCTAGAGATATTTTATAAATGTTGACATTGACAGGCTTATGAGTGTGTATGTGCCTGTGTGTGTTTTTCACCTTAAGTTTTTTAGTATTGTCATCATTAAAATCTATCATTTTTTAATCAGGAAACATTTATTTTAAAAAGGAGATGAATATAGGTAATATTTAATGACATTTCTTAATTTGCATCCTTATTTTTTACTATATTATGGTAGAAGTGTTTTTGTTAAAAATTCACATTCAGTATTATACTATAAATGTCTATAAAATCGGGAGATATGAGAGTGTTTGAAATTTTACACAACAAAGTAGAATTATTTACTCATTTCTTTTTAAACCAGATCAAATAGTAATTTAGTAGTAATAATACTATCTGACTTTACCATAGTAAACTAACTTTGAAAAAGTGCTTTCATACCAAAAGGCAAATAAAGAAGTTGGAAAGGACCCTGCTATTAAATTAGTCTGGCAAATACATACCAACTATATTTCGGCTTATGTTTCTTGCTAATTAGTATACTTTCTCTAATAGAAGATGAAGAAAATGCATTTGCTATATTAGACTTTCCAAATAAACTATTTCTTACTGAAGAAAACTGGTTAATAGTCATTTATAGGCAAGAAAGTGAGATTTTAGAGGGTTGAAGGAATTTGGTTACTTCTAGGCAGAATTTTTCAAGGAAAGTAGAGGGGTGAGGGCTAAAATGTAGCTGTATCAACATGCTTCCCAAACAGCATTTAGGTGGTTTTTTAGTTATTTTTATTTTCAGTTAAAATTTTGTAAATTGTTTGGATATCACAAAGTAGTTACCAGAAGGGAAACAGGCAAAACACACACATACACACTCATGCATGCACACAAGCACACACATGCACACATGCATGCACACACAAGGAAACCAAAGTATGATGAAATTTGGAACCAGAGATAATTTTTCTGCTGTAAGGGAATTCAGATCTGCTCTTTGAATTTAAGATCAAGAAACAAGAAAGCTGGCAAACATAGCCTTAATGAGAAAAGGCAACCTTTATAGACAAATCCAAATTTTCCAGAAAATCTTATGCTGCACATTTTCATTATTCCTGTAAAAGCACTAAAGGATTTTATTTCGAAACAACATTGACACTCTTGCAGTTTTGAAGAATACATTCGAAGGGCTGAAAAAAATGCTAATCTCCTCTCAAAATATGAATAATTTAAATTTATTTCCTCACCAACTAAAGTAAAATTATCCCCTGTGTATGGAGCACCTACGTGGACTCAACTGACACTCTAGAAGATGTCAGAGAAATGCAAGATACACCCTGTGAGCTTCTTAGATAGTTTGCCTAAGAGATGGAACTGACATAAAATAATAAAAGAATGGTACAGGCAGGTAACCATTGGTCAAATTATCAGCACAGAAGAAAAGCACTTTGCTCCTACAAATTGCTGTGAAACATCATAAACTGCAAGAAAAAAAAAATAAAGAGACAAGATTGAGGATGTACCTTATGGGTACACATGGGGGACCATGTTCTGTGAGGTCAGACTTGAAACTGCCATTTCCTTCACTTTAACAACTTAGGTCACTTTGGAACCTGAGATGTTTTTGAGCATTTAAGGACAGAGAAATAAATGGTGGGTGAAAAAAGTTAAAAATTTTTTAAAGTAAGAATTTATTGTAAATATTCTTAGAACATTTCTGGCTTGTTCAGGTGCTTTGGATTCTGCTCTGGAGCCACTTCTTGCTTTTCGAATGCTGTTTAGGAGCAAGTCCTCACATGCTACTGGACACTCTTCCTGGTGACAATTTTGACCTTTATTAATTCAGGTCTGCTCAATCTCCACGACCGATCTGTCAATGCTGACACCTTGTCACACTCTGATTTTGCAGAGAGAATGCTGAAAGAGTTCACAGGCCATCACAGTGGTTGACTTGATACCAGAGAGAAAATAATAATAATAAAAGCAAGACCAACCTCATTGTCTTTCCATATTTAAACACAAGCTAAATTGAAGTTGCACTGAGGATTACTCGTGTGTCCCCAAGAGTTCTCAAGATGAATGCCAGACGTATTATGGGACTAGTTATACTATTCATATGCTTATATAAATTGGTTTTCATGAGTAAATTTCCTGGTTTGCCCTTTTCTGCTGAAATATGTCCCTTGTTGCAGGGAAATGCAATAAAGCAATGGAGTGTTTTTTAATCTATGGAAAGTTGAAAAGGTTACATGCTGCGTGTGAGTTTTCTATTCTCAGAATATACATACACATTCCATGAAACAAACAAAAAAATCAGCATAATTTAACAGATCCCTGTGTCTTCGTTATCTCTACACCATAGTTTTTTGGCAAAGAATGCGTAAAAGTAACTTTGCAGAGACACAGCAGTTTGTTTCTGTAAATTTCAATTGGCAATCATGACCTGAGGTCTTTGCTATGCAAAGAAACTGAAATTGAGAAGCATGTACCCTTTGAGATTAAGTTATTAAACTACAAAACTCAGGCTCGATTCTGTTTAACCAATCAAGTAAACCGCAATTTGCTGACATTTACTTTAAACAGATATTTTTGTTTCCCCAGTTTTTCATCACATTAGCTACAATATGATACTTATAAACAGACACTGTTTACTGATTATACTATCATTAGGGTGTTATTATTTTATAGGAATGTTTTATTTAATTTGAATCACGACTCATTTTGGTTACATAAAAGTAAGTAACAAAGGGATAACTAGGCTGTGAAATGCACAGGTTTTCTGTTGAGGGCGAACTAGGTTTTAAAGAGATTATATCATCAAATATGGGAATTAAAAATTTTAAAAATAAAATCTGGAAGAAATTCCCTCATTCGACAGATGTAAATATCAGAAAAACCTATGTGAAGTGTGCACAATGCACAGCAGGTGAAAAACAGCCAAAATCCTGAGGTCTGGCATCTCCCTCCTTCCCTTCTATGTTACTGCTTGTAACAGTCATCCTGAGTTAGTTATGGGTGCAAAAGAAAGAAGCCAAAACTTCATGTATTTTGAGTTCACTAATGCAGTTTTTAACAACATTCCTGTCATTGAGCTAAATCTTACTGTGCAAAAAGTTTTACCTAAATAAGATAGAAGTGTAAATCTTTAAAATAACAATAAAAGTTTCCAATGTTAAAGCTGACAGACAGAGACAGGAAATGGCCACTGCTACATTTTTTAAAAATAAATTCTTTTTCCTTCCACTCTATGAGCAAAAGAAAGCTTGGCCAAACAGAAGATCAGTGGGTGATGACAGTAAAAGCTATGTTGATGGAGGGTTTGCCATGTGCTAAGGCGTTGTGCTATGAACATGCCTTCTCTCACTGATTCTTGCTTCCTCGATCCAGGCAGAAATTATTCAGATAGTATGCATGAGCAAAAGAAATCTAATATGTAAAGTCTACTTCATAGAGAAAAACATAAAAAAATATAATCTATAAAAAGTAGAGATAATGACATATATATATATCTCAAAAGTTATATATATATATATACGTATATATATACATATATACATATATATACATACATATATATATATATGTATACACACACACACACACACACAGATCGTTTTTAAAGAGTTATCTTAAGAAGTTGAGATTCTGATTTTTTTCCTCATTGTATTTCACACAGGGCCTTAAAAACAAAAGTACTGAAGTGCATTTTGGGATAATACATGTAAGAAAATAGATGATCTGATGAAATATATGCTAGGTTACATAGCAGCAAAGTGTATATTTCTAAATAACTTTGAAGTAAACAAAAATCACATATCTGGTATGTATTCTTTCTATTGAAAGATATTTAACCTTCCTATGGAACACTTTCAAAGAAATGTACTGCCCTAAAATTTCCAATTTACCTACATATATATTTATATATATTTATAATATATGTAAATTCTATACAAAGTGGGACTATTTCAAGAACACACAGAAAAAAGTGGAAAGAAAGGTATCTAGTTCCAAGTATTCTTAACCTATTAACAGACCCATAGTCACAAGCATCATATTCAAACTGTTATTTCCAAGCCATTATTATATTTTCTCTAACTTTCTAAATATGCAAATTTTATAGACCATTTCTTATAAGAATATTAAAAGTAATCAATTATTTATTTGGGGTATTATTTATTTAAATTAATTTAATTATCTATTCACCATAGGCCATACTCCTTCATGATTCTAGTTCATTGGTTAAATACATCATTATGCATATGAGAATGCAAAAGATTTTGACAGTCCCTGTTAGACAGCTTAGTTTATCATGTAGGCATTGGTATTTAAAGGACTGTTTCCTACTCTCATCTACATTAAGACTCCATGTTTTACCTGTTATTTTCACCAAAGGTTTTATATTTTTAGTTGATCTTTAATGTAGAAATAATATATGATACACCAGCATCATCATACATAGCAACTTCATTAAATGTATCCTCATTTCTGCTAAGAACTATGGCATATATTGTATGAATCACTAAACATAAGATGTCCAACATATTCCAAAGAGTAATCCCAACTCAATTACAAATAGCACAACACTATTTACCCAAGTTTGTGAAATATTCCTATTGTCCTTTTGTGATACACTGTTAAAAATAAGACACTTAGATGTTTCAGAATAAGAAATGTTTACCTGTGTCTACAACTTTTTCTTAAACTTATTTACACCAAGAATCTTTTCATATCTCTAAAAGCTAGAGTAACATAAAAAATATTTTGGGTAACTCAGCTCTGGCACATTAAGGAATTAGTTTTATTAAATACTCAAAGCCTTTGTGACCAAATACCCCTAACATCTGAGATTATCACACTTTAAGATAATTTACTTTTCATTACTATATTGCACTAAAATTTGAAGTCAGAAAATACATCAACATAGTTCTTGAAAAACCTAGGGGAGGACTTCAAATAGGTATAAAGACAGGTCATGATATTCTTTAAATCATGTGATTCTCTAAACTTCTGCAACCTTTCAGTAATTTCTCACCACTGTTAAAAATAACAACAAGAAATAAACCAGCCCATATGTTTTCTCTGTTCTCACAATTATCCAGTACCTTGTAATTATTGTGTACAATAGGGTGAGAAGCAAGAATTTTCTTTCAGTAATTCATGAAAGCTGTCCATCTATCATCCAAGTCATCATCCTGCCCTCAGTTCTGTACTCTGCCCTTTAGTATGAAGCTGAACATGACATTGATAATAATGTCTAATTAATGGGTATCTATCTGTTTCATTGAAGAAAGTTGCATGGCACATTTTCAGAGTCACAGGAGCGCCCTTTTAGAAAGCTGCAAACAAGTCTCAATTTTTCAGTGCCAAAGCCAAAGATGTTTGCAGTAGTATCGTACTGTGCTCGGTTGAAATTTCACATATGAAACTTTTTACCAAATGAGAAACAAGAAAAATCATTTTGAGCATACATGCAAATACATCGAAGGCAATCTCCTCATCTGTGACTTCTTGTAAGTCATTAAACATATTTATTCTGCATTAAATAAATGTTACTGTCAAACTTTTCAGCGGCTTCTCTTCACAGGCCTTTACTGTTGGATAATCAGGTGTTAATATTAATATGATTCATCAGGGGGAGATAAAGAAAATAATGAAGTCACATGGACATTGACATTGCTGAGGAGATGAAGAAATTTACAAAATGAGGTCTGCAGCCATTTTTTTCAAATAACGTTCATGCAGGAATAACCTTTTCTTTTCTTTTAAAAAACCAGTTGCTTTCCTTTTATAAAGAAAAGCAAACAGAAAAATAAACTACATTTTTTATTAATTCTAAATAAAATTTTAATTCCAACTTTAAGATGCAATTTTATATTTTATTTTGTGATCTTTAATTGGGTATTTTAAAGTGCTACTGTTTTATATTTTAATGTTGGTGTGTTTTAAAGATAGTTTCTCATGATACAGCCTGATATCATTTGGCTCAAATAATTAGGAATATCAAAATTTATAGAATATCTGAAAAATATGGTGTAATACCTTTATTTTAACAGTTGGCAAAATTGGATAGAAGGATGTCATATGATGAACAAACTGGTATGACTTAAAAACAGGCAATATTAAGACAAATAAATTATTTTAGCTGGAAAACCATGAACATGTATTTTTTGAGATAAAATATATAAATGTCATAAAATTTGTTTAAAAAGAAGACCATTAGTAATGGTCTTTTTGGAGAAAAAAATCCTTTCTATGAATTGAATGTGTCTCTCTCAAAATTCATGTGTCGAATCCTAACCCCAATGTAATGATGACAGGACATGTGGCCATTGGTGTGCCTAGGACATAAGAATAAAGTTCTCATAAATGAAACTAGTACTCTAACGAAAGAGTTCCAGAGAGCTCCCTTACCCCTTTCAACATGTGAAAGACAGCCATCTAAGAACTGGGAAGAAAGATTTCACCAGAATCCGAATCTTTAGCTCCTTGAGTTTATATATTCCTGCTTGTTGTTTACGCTACCCAGTCTCTGGTACTTTTATGACACAGCAGCCTAAACAGACTAAGACAGAAATTGGTACAATAAAGCAATACAGTAGTGCCCCCCTTATCCACAGTTTTATTTTCTGTCATTTCAGTTACCTGCAGTTAACTGCAGTTAGAAAACATTACATGAAGAATTCCAGAGATAAACAGTTCACAGTTTTTAAATCGCATAGCATTCTGAGTAGAGTGATGAAATCTCAAGCCAACCCATTCCATCCCACCCTGGATGCAAGTCACTCTTTTGTTTAGTAGTTTTGTTTAGACACTGCCCATTAGTTATTTAACAGTCATCTCAGTCATCAGGTCAGCTGTCGTGGTATCATAGGGTTTCTGTCCAAGTAACTCTTATTTTATTTAATAATGGCCAAAAAGCACAAGAGTAGCGATGCTAAAAATTTGGATATGACAAATAGAAGTCATAAAAAGGTTTTTCTTTAAGTAAAAAGATAAATAGGTATAGGAAAAAACACTGTACTATTCTGTTTCAGGGACCCATTAGGGGTCCTGGCATGTATCCCCCAAGGATAAGTGAGCCAGCAATATTGAGACAATGTGGTTTGAATTGTAAGACTAAGAACATGCATTTTAGAAATAATGTATATAAAAGTCATAGATTTTTTTTTTAACAAGAAGAACCATTAGTAATTATCTGTTTAAAAACCAAAAGAAAAAGCCTTTGAATGCATATATGACCTGCATTCCAATGAAATTATGTGATTGGCTTAATTTCACACAGCTAGTGAAATGCAAAGATGTCCATAAATCATCAGGTTTCCTGACTTCTTATAGATAACTGTCCATTACCCATAAACTTTCATTAATTCTGGACAACTAAGAACCACTACATACACTATAAACACAGTTTTCAAAAAAATATGCTTAAACACTTCAGCTATAAGTAGACAAAAAAAAAACAGTGTAATGTAAATAACACAGCCTTTATAAGGAGAAGAATAAGGATACACAAGTCCTGTTTCATAAATTAGCTGTACATCAAGTCTCAGATTCCTCATCTATGAGTTCTGGTGATAATAAACACTGCAGCAGAAAGACTCACGAGGATTAAATTAAAAAAAAACTGACATAACACAGTTTTGGCATGCTGTAAATACAAAGAGCTATAGAAAGATCAATGATCTCTATTGGACTATTCAGGGAGACTTTTAAGGTGATAACATACCTGACTGACTTGATAACGGTCAGTTCCAAGTGCATCTGCTAAACACTGCAAAAAACATACTATTCTGACTGCACCTTTAAAACAAATAAATCCTTAGTTTGACTCATTTTGTCCATTTCATTATTTTGCCAAGCAGAATATGGAGGAAAAAAGCTCCCAGCTAAAACTTGAATTTTCTGATTTACTAGATTTCATTCAAAGAACAGAAGGCAAGAATCTACAAAGCTGATGTGGCCAGTGTTCAAATCAAAGCTTTAGAGTATCTTGATGGCTTTGGACCCTAGGAATTTTTAAACCTTATGGATATAAACTCCAGAATGAGGAAAGTGACATTTAAATGCAGCCAAAGAGTTTTCTAACTATGACCCAGAGTTACTTCTTATCTCTATGAAGAAGCTGGCTTCATATTTGTATACATGTTCTTATTTTGTTGTATTTTGTGAATTATTTTTGTAACATTAAGAATTATATTCTTCATTTCTAAATTCTTGGTTCTTTTTTTATTCCCCCAGCTCTTTCTGCTCCTCTTTATTGGTTCCTCATTTTGTGATTCTATTTATCTTTTATATCTTTATGTACTTTATGAATGTATGTGAGAATGTTATATTCTGTATCTCTTAATTGTACGAGCTGAAGTACCTGTGGATGCAAATCTTTTGTTTATTGTTTTTGCTGACTCTAATGCCTCATTTTTCTGGCACATTTAGGGATATTTGAATGGAAGCTCATATTTATTCTAATCTGTGGAATATCTGAATGGTTAGATTCATGACATTATTCCCCTGGTGTTCTCTTTCATTCCATAGCTTTTCTAAGAGTCAAGGGTCACTGCTGACTTGGTCACTGCCCCAGTCCCATTCTGGCTTAATCCTAAAAATATATGGCAAAGAGGATAAAGGTTCATCTCTACTCAGGAAAGCTAATATAGGTGCTCACTGCTCATAGACTTTGTTTCTGTCCATTGTTTAATTTCTATCCGTCTTTCATTCATGCCCTTGATCCCAGAAACACAACAATATTATTTTCGATTCTCATCTTGATTTTTTAGCAGAGCCTCTCAGTCTATGTGCTTTGACATTGCCAGAAGAGAGAGGTCAGTTTTCTTCACTAGTAAAATGTTTCTCTGACTTCCCTTCCAGTTAGACATGGATATGTTTACAAAAAGTCAAAGGTAGGAGAGAAGAATTGATGTGTTCAGCTTCTGGGTGACTTTCTTAAAGACAAGTTACTCGCCTTCAATGTTTTACCCACTAAGTCCTCAACCCTCTATTTACCGTTTGAAAACCAGTAACAAATGAAGCACCAACTGTTCACATCCAGTGAAGGAAGTCACATGTGACAAAGGTCAGAACGACTCTTCAGCCTGGATCCTGAAGTGACCACTGGAGGAGAGACTCCTAACTGGCCTGGATGTCACTTGAAAAGAAAAGCCCCAACAAACTCATCTATTGTTTGAATCTCTACATTCTGTGAACTCCTAAGGAAGCCAGCCTACACCCTGACACATGGCACATCATTTTTAAGGGATAACTTGACTAAATATCCTAAAAACGCTAAGGCAAGAAAAATGTCAAATTTTATAAACAAGTTCTCTAATTTGTTAACTGAAGATTGCAATTGAAATTGAAATTAAAAAACCAGTATCTAGGGGAACAAAAAAACATGTGGGGGAGGGGGCAGATAAAGAGTTTTAATGTGACAGAAAACTGAAAAAAGTCTATCTTATCTTATGCCAGGGGGGAAAAAAAAGTTGTAATTACCCAGTAAGATAAAAGCTGTTGAATTTGTAGCAATGGAAATATTAAGACAAATTAAATACCAAGCTTATCTCTGCTCTGTGCTATCAATATTTTATACTAAACATCTGTTCCTTGTATCTCATCTCAGAAACACTTCTACACTTTATCAGCACAAGCACAGCTTTTCAAAGCAAATTAAGCTAAACCGTTTTCACTTAATCACCAATTGATCACAACATGCAGAATGCCACATATTGATCTCTAAGAGCCCCATTTTTTCCAATTCAGAAAAGCATATTGGAGGAAACACTTGATTTGCAATCAGAGTAAACTGGTTAGGCTTATACTTCTGACATATTTTAAGTAGGAAGTATTTCAGTGATTAAAAGGATAAAACAACAAACATTTTCAATGAGAGGTGAAAAATAAGCAATTTCCACCTTTTAGTTTGTACAGCCTTTGAGCGATAGGAGATCTCCCAGATCCTCTAAGCTTTATTAAGTCTCACTGGGGAATGCCAGGAGAAAGATGGATATTTTTGCCTTATAGGCCACTATGACATTGATATCTGAGAATCAGAAGTGGTTTTTCTTCATGAAATTTGCCCAAGAGCCATTGTGCCAAGCTAGGGGGCACGTGGATTTACTGCCAAACACCAATTCAGTCCAGGCTGCCTATTCTAGGAGCTGACAGTCATTGCATATGAGTGAAGGGGCACACTCCGTCCACGTGGCCTGGGTAGACATCATCCAGGTTTGGAAGGCTGCTCTTCTCTGATATACATATGTACCCATCGCTGTGCTTTCTTACTTTTCAAGACAGGCTTTAAAAAATTAAAAAACAAGATAAATTTGAAAAAATCTTATTTTATTTGCACCATAGTATGAATCAAATAAAACATTTATTGACTGGATTTGGGCTCTGACCGTCAATATTAAACCATCTGATCTCAGCCTCTCCAGTCAATATGAGGAGGCCCATAAGAAAAAAGTATGAGAACCTAAGCTTCTGGACAGAGGTACCTGACAGTCTTCATTTTCCACAGACTCTCCTAGGTTTAGCACTAGAGTTCCACATCTGAGGAAACCATTCAGATCTGGGCAAACCGAAATGGTTTGTCACCCTATTCTAAACTCCTATTTTTTTTTTTTTCTCTATCACATCCGGACTGCATCTTTCTTTATTCCTATCGATAAGAACATATTATGAGTTTATAGATGGGGGGTGGTCAAGGTCCCAATGGTAGCTACATTAACTGTGACATTGCTTACCAAGCCAGAAATAGGGCTAATAGGGGACCAGCAGTTAGATAGACTAAATTATTATCTCTGGTGTAGAAATTTAGCTTCTGTGGCCACTTAATAAATCACTTCCTCAAGTATGTCACATTTTGAGAGACTGGAGATTGCATATGGTTATTTTGGTTTTGTAGTTCTCTCAATAGATAAATGTAGATTTAGATTTAGAGTTGTCTACACAGGTAAGTTGTCTAAAAAGATAACCTGAAAAAAAATACTTTATTTCTGTTTTACACATATGTTGCATTTTTCACTAAAATCCCTATCATTTCATGAGTTAGTGTGGCAGATTAAAACTCATACATTATACAAATTTCATCCATTTCCATAGCATGAACACGACCTCGGGGAAAGAGAGAAAGTGAGCAAGGCTTACGAACTGTGAGGTTACAGATCTATTACTCATTTTACTTCAAGACCCAGGGAATCTATCTGTGCTCAGAGTTCCAACCAACTTCAAAGGGAGACTTATGATCACAGAAGCTCTATGAAATAATGGAACAAGAATAAAACTGGCCCTGTGTGAATTAGATTGCAAAGGCAGGAACCTAGCTTCATTTACCTAAGAAGCTAACGTCTAATTTAAAACCGTTACATGCCCTCTGTAGTTTGCTAAGAGTTCAGAATTGGTGCCAATGACTAACCCAGAGAAACTAACAAAGAAATTATGGTGAGATAAAACAAAAGTGACTATATTTCTTTTATTTTTTAAAAAATAATTGTCCTTACATATGCACTTTTTTTTTTCCAGAGCCAGCATAGAAGTGACAATTAGAGGATGACTTTTTTTTTTTTCTTTTCCCTTTGGCCCTGAAGGGGTCTAGGGAGAGACTTTAGTATTTTTTCTCTTTGTAAAATAAAGTCTAGCTTTGAAGGCAGGATCTCTGAAATGAGGCATTGCAAATGTCCTTTGATGAATCAGTCTGTGTGAAGGAGAAAGGAAGAAGGAGAGGGAGCAGCAGATTGATTGCAGCTAATGTACCTCTCATGCCATGCCCTTTTAATCTTCCTTGAACAGCTGAGGATAATCAAGAGGTCAATCATGAATCCATCAAGGGGTCCTTGTCTCAGGGCAGTTTCCAAACGGTTGAAGCCCTCACTCAGATGTGCCATTAGAAGCATTTAGCCAGAGTTGGGCAAAAGTGGGCATGGGGGACACTGAGAAACACCAACTTGAGGGATGCTCTGCCAGCCAAGTGAGAGAACATTTCCAGTGAGGAACACTCTGCAGTATGTGCAGAATCGACTGTACCATGAACTTCATTCATAAATAAATAAATGGCAACCTTACATTTCCCGAGACACGGTGGGCATGCAAGATATTCTGGGTACAATTAAAAATTCATGCCTAGAAGAAGACAAGGAGAGAGTGGAAAACTCAACTGTGGTTTAGAAACAGCACTGTTACAACTTGTAACCCCTGTCTGCTGACACTCCAGAGACACTTCTGCAAGTTGTCCTAAATGTCCCCTTAGGGATTTCACGCCTCAGGGGGCCCTCTCTCTCTAAAACAGAAAGAGAAAATATGAGTTTAGGGGCTGAGAAAGAATTGCTCACATTAGAAAGCCATAATATCTGTGAAGTTTGCTGAGTGTATGGCTGCCAGCTTGCTGTCCTTGGTAGAAGCACTTCGCAGCTTCAAACCTGCTAGCCTATAAAGAAATAGCCTTTTCCTTTTCTCCAAGAACATCTTGGACTTCAGATAGCAGCCCTTTTTAAATTTTGGATGAGGTGTCAAATGAAATTTGACAGCTAACTGATAGGTTCAAATTCTCACAGGGCATTCTATCCCTGAGGACACAGCAAAACTAATTCACTGCCAGGCCTGCGAATTCTCAGCATCCCTATCATTCCACATTCAGTTTGATGTGCAACCAACTGCTTTTTCTGGTGGGTACATGGTACTTCTCATTAGATGGCCCCTCTGTGACAAAAGACAATGATTTTAGAAGACACATGTCATTCCCAAAAGTTTTCTGATGTTCCAAAATTTATTTATTGGCAGAATTAAGAATTGCCTGTTAGTGAAATCACTGACCCTGAATGGTATTCGTGAAAAATGTTATTTTTAATATCGTTAGTTCTCATCTCATCAATACTCTCTCAATCAAATGATATTAACAATTCAAAATTGTACAGCTTGGGAAGAATTAAAAATAAGCTTGATTTTTATTAGCATCCCACCATATTTCTATCCTTGGTTACTCTAGCTCTTCCTCAATGCATAGGGGTTGATCCTGTCCCAATGTGTGAATCAACTGAAACTTGAAGCTGGTAATACTTAAGCAGCTTTAATCTCACCCGCTTCTTGAATGTGGGGAGGGCACTGTTGCAGTGGTTATTGTCCAAATGTAGGCTTAGCTACTTTTTACTATATCTGTAACAATAGACAATTACTAAATCATCTGCAACTCCTTTGTCTCAAAAGTAAAATGAGATATTAGTAGCACCTCATGCATAGGTATTGGGAGGTTTGAGGCAAACATTGCCTGGCTCAATAAATATCAGTTTGATAGCATAGAATACGGTACTGTATGACAGACACAGTATGTTCTGCATTATTATTTAAGTTCTTCAAACACAGCCTGAAAAACAATGTTTTGGTATTAAGGAGGTCATCGGGATGCACCGTTGTCCTTTCAGTCTCACCATGTTTCTGAAATGATAACAGGGAATGTAGTCTAGAATTTATTGTCTGAGCTTCTCCTATGTTAAAAAAAAAAAGTTAAAATTTGTGCTTTGGTCTCTATTTCTATAACCCATTTCCTCCAGGCTGTGAAAGATTGCTGTGCAGGGTAAGTAATGTCAGTTTCAGGGAAAAGGGATGATGAAATGAGCCCCACATATGCCACCTTGGCTTCTAGTGACTGGAGAACAGAACCAGGAGAATTTGAGTTTTATCATTAAATAGAAAATTGTGCAGCTTTTTGTGTCATAATGTTTTTGCATATGAATAAAGCATTTGGAGTATATTATTTCAAAGATCCCTTCTATGTGGATAATCTATAAGACAAGTTGTTGTGAGGGAAATAGAAATGCTAGAATAGGTGGTCATCGAGAAGGTCATATTTGAAGTACAATTTGAAAGAGGTGAGGGAATTTGCCATGTAGCTACTCAGGGGAGGGTATCCCAGGTACAATGTCTAAGGGAGGCAAGATGCACCCCCAATGCTGGATAGGGGTGCGTGGAAGATGAGGTCAGAAAGTGAAGCAGTTATTCAGGCAATTCTAAGAATGGAGGCATTTTAGCAAAATGAGAAATGATGACAGGGTGTTAAGCAGAAGAGTGAATTGACTGGGCTTAGATTTTAATGGGGTTCCTCTGAGAATAGTGGAGGGTCGGGGGATGGGTAGCAGGCAAAGATTCGAAGCAAGACATTCATCTAGGTGGCTTTTATAGTAATTCAGATTAGAGACGTTGATGGTAGTGGCGGAGCCCATAGTGGCAACCCAGGAGGTAATTAGAAAGAATAGAATACTAGATATATTTTAGATTTAGAGATGCTAGAAGGTTTCCTGGAGGGCTAGATGTGGAAGTATGAATATAAGAGCAGGTAGAGAAAGGGAAAGAAAGTAGTAGGTTCTGACACATAAGACAGGGACGAGCCTTGGATAAGGCTATGGTACTAGGCAGCAAGACAATAAAAGAGAACAAATGCCAGTAAGAGGGTAAATGAAGTGAAGGGCATGCATGAAAATATTCTTTGATGGGTTTCATTTTAGCTATGAGGTAAGAAGCAGTAACATCAGCTGAAAATAAGTGTGGGAAAGAAATATTAGAGGACTAAAGAGAGAAGCTGTGAAATTGCTAACTAAGAGAAGGGAAGAACAATTAGACTAGGAGCTAAAGGATGAATGCGTGGCACCATTGTAGTCTCAGCTGTGATTTTTGTTTGTGGAACTTAAATGACATCTATGAAAGTGTTCTCTCCTGCATTTAAGCTGAACAGGAGCAAACGTGGACAGGCAGAAGTTTCATTTTTAAAGGATGTTGGTTTTCCCAATTGAGTAAGGAAGAGGAAGTCAAAATATTACCAAGGACATTATTATAACAATGGGCCAGGAGCAGGGATGAACATTAAATGATGAGGAACAGTGAGAAGCTGACATCATCCATTGATTGGTGGTGCTGATGTTATTGACAGAGGCCAAGTCATTGAAGGAGAAAGTTAGAGACAGGGTACGCATGATTGTCATTGTAGATACTGTCAATCAGGCGTGATTAGAACACACTCGCAAGGTCTGACCTGGGGAGTGAGTAAATGCAGTGGGGTGGCAATAAAGATCTTTGGCGAAGATTGGTTTTGAAAATTAGGATCTAGGGTGTTTATAAGAATATCTATCACCATGAATTAGAATAGTTGTGCCGGAGAGAGTGACAGTGAACCAAGGGGTAAAACCATCTAGAAATGAGAAGAAATAACCTGGGATTCTGTTGTTAATGGCAGAGATACTGGTGATGTAATCTAAGAGCATGAGTTTCAAAGGTGGGAGTTTTAGGAAAATGTGAGGATGATTAGTATGAAAGCAGTAGTAAGGAACAAGGAAGACATCCATCTCATGTGTAGGAAGGACCAAGTATAGGAAGACAAAATGCAAACAGTGTAATTTGAACATCATAACCCAAATTGAATATGCTTTAGAGTGACTGTGCCCTCTGTGTTACCCCTCTTTATATTAATTCATATTTCATTGCTGGATTAATTTTACTCTTAATTAATTTAAATGAAAAGCAAATAGTCAGAATCTATGTTTACAGTTCTTAATTCTTAATGTCACATCGAAAGTGAAATAAGTAAACTTTAGATAAAATAGCTGTACTATTTAAAAAGGATCTTCTGTCTTTTCTGGATAGGTGAGAGAAAAATGCAATGAACGGTGTTCTTATTGCAAGGAAGAAGCAACTCTAAATACTGTTATTTTCAAGTTTGATCAGTTATTTCTAACTCATTTCCTATTTTTTCCTTTTAGAAAACCTACCCCACCAAGAATTTCAATAGCAGCAAGTAAAATAATTTGGGCAGCTGACAGGCAATTCGATTTCTTGGCAGATTTTTAGATAATCAGACACTCAAGAGAAACTTGTAAATTTGCTTTATTCATGGCCAATTTACTGTGGCACATTTTTCTCTTCCAGCTTAACTCAACTTTTTACTCAACAGAGAAGTGGAGCATCATTACATAGCAGCACAACTGGCTTAGGTGGTTAACCAGGCACAAATCATCATTTCTGCAAACAAGCCCCCTCACCTTGCCTCCTGTACGCTTAAATGAATTGTACTCAGGTCTTTGTTCATCCATAAGAAAGCTTGCGCCAGACTCTCAGAGCTCAAATACACAGGGGGAATAGACATAATTCTTCTGACTCTGTGCCTGGAGCCAGTGGACTCTGAAGCAATTACCAAAAGATTAAGGGACCAGCTAATCCATGGGTCAAGAGCTAGAGAGCTAAGGTGGAACCACATATAAATACTTTGAAGAAGTAACTATATATGTGCTATGATAAATACAGGGCAGAGGATGAGTACATGTACTGTAAAAGATATCTAATTTCTGCCAATAAAGAGGAAGCTAAAAGTGATATATTCTATTGTCTATGAGGTTCAACAGAGGCTCAAAGACCAGCAACAATGGGTTCCAGGAGAAGGGGCTATAATGGAAGCAATTTGCTCTTTTACTAGTGGTGGAAGAAAGGCCAGATGTGGACTCTGAGAAAGGGAGAGCTAACTTTTGTGTCCCAAAAGGGATGCTGCCCAAGAAAAACACCTGAGCCCAATGGAGCTGAACCACAAGAAGCCAGTGGTTTAGGAAGAGTCCTAAGAGGCCGGATGGAGTTTGCCTGTGCCAATGCACACAGAGTTCTCTAGTAGAGGACTCAGTCTCCAAGGAAACTATGAACACACCTACACAGGGGAAAGAAAAATGAATAATAATTGTCCTTTGAACATCTGCCCCACCCAGAGTCATCAGTGCAGCACTGCAGCTCTGACGCCAGCCAAGGGGGTCTATGTAACTGGGACATCCCTGCCTTGTTTTTATAGGGAGGAATGTTCTTCAGCCAGCTGTCACCATGTAGAAATAAAAGCGTATTGTCACATCGTCTAATGAAAGACAAAGAAAAATCAGAATGTTAATTTTATAAATGTTTTTACTCTTAAATAAACAATATAAGAATTTTTATTAATTACATAGCAAATTAAAAGTCCTTATGGGCCAGATACAGTCCACTGGGTATACTGCTCTTGAGTATTAGTGATACTAAGAGCAGTCAAGGATCTTTATACCGCTATCTCAGATAGGTTCTTTGTTAGGATTAGTCACAGTGGTATATGTTCTTTTTATATTTTGTCTAAATATTTTCCATTTTGTGAAAGTAAAAAAATTACTTATTGGTACCCTCTGCAATATGCTTTTTAAATATAATTTTTAGGTCATCATTGAGTCACCTGCAAAGTCAATAATCTTCAGCATGATTTTTGAGCACATTATTTCAATCTTTGCCTCTTTAGCTTGACTTATATTTTTTTCAATTATGAAAATAATAAATAAAAATGTTAAAATATATAAGTAAGTAGAATACACACACACACACACACACACACACATATATTTAAAAATCTTACAATCACAGTGGTTACGTCCATTATAATCATTTTAGTTCGAGTAGTTTCTCCCTTTCTTCTTCCTTCTTTCAGATCAAAAACAAACAAACAGACTCTCCATCTTTTCCAAGGCAGAGGGAGAAATGGAAATTCCCGTTGCCTTTTTCTTCTCCTTCCCCCTTTTCTACCCTTGGTTAAAGCACTGGTACAGATTTTGAACTCAGTATAAGACTGTATCTGAGATCTATAAAAGAAATATAACTTCAAACTTTAACTTGCCTTTTAACTGTAGAAACTGGACAGAAAAGCTCTTTTGTTTAGAAAACTTCTTATTTGAATATGCATTGACAAGTCCTAAGATTTAGCCAGGCTTGGGAAGGTTGAAGCAAAAAAGGGCAGTTTGCTTTGCATAATAATGTGATGGGAATTTTCCCCTTCCTCTTGAGAAGAAAGATGTGGGAGAAAAAAGAGGAGAAAAAGAATGAAGAATGTTTGGGGGTGGGGGATGGTGGGTGTTAAACAATCAAGTTGCCTACTGGGGTCTAACATACTAGATTGTCTGAGAAGTTCCTTGAAAGAGAAGTGAAGGTATAACGTCAAAAGTGTTGATGTCTGATGCCCAATTTCAAGCTGATCCCACCTGAGTGCTCTAAGCCTCTGCCTACACCTGTGGGTTTTCCTTGAGAGTATATAGTATATACACCAGCGCTGTGTGTTACTGCTACTCTGGAGAATGATGACCAAGGGATTCCCTTCCTGTTTTGAGAGAAGAGGTCCAGAGTGAGCTTCAGCAGCTCGAAGCGAACAAAAAGACTACTGGAGAAACTCAGGAATCTGAAGCAACGGTGTAAGTTTTCATCACCAGGATATGTGATTAGGACCAAGAAGATCTTAACCTTTCTCTCATCTTGATGAAACTTTAGATAGGTGTCTTTATGACTCTAGGTCTCTGACTTCCCTTTTCCTAAAGTTTTCACTTGAGAAAAAAAAAACATTCAAATGTAAATTCTTTTCTGCCCCTTTGAGATGTAAATCTTTCCCAGCCTCTTACTGGTTTTGCAATCCTGGAATTTCTCGAGACCTGGGATGTATCCCTTTGAAATGCAATCACCAGAAAGACAGCACCTCCCTCCCAGTCTCTGCACACATCAGACCACCCAATCACACTAACTTCCCACCTTACACTCTAATATCTAAATACTCCCCACCTACTTACTATTGGTCAGACTTTTCCCATGAGCTTAACTCAATGCATTTAAGCTTTTCCATTTTTATTTCAGGGAAGTTGAATTCAATCTCTCTTTCTCTTCCTGCAATAGGCTTAAGTAAAATCTTCTTTGCCATTTTAAACAAGGGTCCAGTGTAATTTTGCTTTGATATTGGGACTATCAATCAAAGATCCCAAGATTTGTTGAAAACTGAGGAGATCTTTGGATTTGGCACAGCTGCGTGGTACAGGAGACCTCAGTTGGCACTGCCTGCCAGCATCTATTCACTCTTTTTCTCATACCACAATGAGGATTTCACTTTAAAGGACCACCTCTTTCTACTGCGTAGAGCTTTGTGGGAACTGCCAGTAAATGGGCATTGCCTCCTCTCCCAGTTCCTTTCCAAGTGATGGATCTGTGTGTGACCTGGATGGAGCTAGATCTATAAAAGGCTCAAGGGCATTTTCATCTTTAATTGAATAACTCAGGACAGAAAATGGTTGAAGCACATTCATCCCAATGTCAGCAGCTTGCAGAGACTCTTCATTCATCTTCCCTTGCCAGAGTCCAGGAGCTTTTTCTGCTCCAGATGTGTTACGACCTACAGAACTTGAGTTGTTCCTAGCTATCAAGCTACCCTACAGCCTTCTCTCATCACCTCCTATATTATTTATTCTTACATTAACCATCACTCACTGTTTGCTGCTGGCAATAAAATAACCATAACTGCAACATAGAGGATGGTAACTCGACTCATTTTTTATATGTATCATAAAGAACAGGGAATCCATAGAAGTATATTCCATCCTATCTTATTCTATTCTACCCTATTCTGTCATTTTCTTATCTTCATTCCTTTAAATTGTCCATTATCTCTCAATCTATATGTACCGTTGGTGAGTACATATACATTTTAATTATATTTTTAACAGAGCTTTCTTAATTTTTTTTTTCCTGTTAACCTTTTTCTTTTCCTTTGTTTTCTATTTTTTTCCTGAACAACACCTGGCCACACCGTTGGCCCATCAGTGACTTATAAACAAGGAGCCCCTAGAGTGCAGCCTGGGCAACCCACTCCTATCCCTCAGGTCAAGATCCTTGATGAGAGCTGCTCAGTGGCTGTGGATGCTAAAGATCACACTGTTCTCTTTCAGATCTATCACTTAGGTTACAAAAGGCATTCTCATTGCTTTCTTCTCCTCTATGCTGTTTTCCAAGCTAGTTTGAGATCAAGGCTTCACTACTTCATAGTCTCAGATCAATTTACGATGTCAAGAATCAAAATCTTTACATGTTGTATGTTGTAGGTATAAGGAAAGAAAGGCATGGACGAATTTTCAAATCCATCCTCTCTGCATTAGGAAGAACATGGAGTAACACAAAAAGAAGGCATGTGACTTGAAGTTAATCAGATCTCAGTCAGAATCCTAACTCTAACATTCAAAACACTTTCAACTTTTGTTTCTATTGTCGCTACTATTGTTTTAATATTAGGCATGTTTTCCGTTTCCTCATCTATGGCACAGGGATTATAATTTCTATTTTAGGGTTGCTGTGACTTTACATAAATGACACTGTCGAGTGCCTAATACGTGACACACTAAATAAGCAAAGGTAATAAGAACGATGTTGACTAATTATTGCTACTTTTATTATTGTGATGATAGCAATCCCTAATGATAGTGTATAACACTAGTGGGGAAAAAAGTCCATTATCCATAAATATCATGGCACTACGGATGAGCATTAGTAACAAAAGTTAAAGCTTTTGTAAAAGTAAGAAGCTAAATCTTTTTAATAAAGTCAAAGCCACATTTGATAGAGACCCTGTTAGGAGAACACAGACATGTTCAGGGCATAGGAACCTTTTGTTTATCTAAATGTGAAGAGAGATTCTCCACCAGATGAAATTTGGTGCGTGCTTATAATGCCAAGATAAATAGACACAAAGACTTACAATCTGGAAGCACAACTTAGATATAAACACCACAACCTCATCTTTTATGTCACTTAAATAATTAAAATGCTTCTCATTAAATAATAAAGTTATTTAAGGAGAAACATCAGAAGAGCATCCAGCCAGCAGGTCTGTTTTTTGACATGTTCCCAGCAGTAGGTTAGATTATGCCTTCATAAAATGTGGTCTGTCATTGTTTTCGGTGTTGTTATTTTTGGCAGATAGTTAGAAAAAGTATCTATGTGGTGTGAAATCTCTGGATAAAAATAAGGGAGTGAATCCTAACACAGGTGAAGCCCTCCAACAATTTCATGCCAAACCTATCCAGACCGGAGGGGTAAAAGTGACATTCACATAGAAGGATTTTAACAAGTATAGAGATTTTAATGCTCCAATACCAGAAGTTTTGCTTTATCATAAGTTTTGAGAGAAATTGTAACTACATAAAGGGCATGAGACAGAGTAAAATTTTTGCTCTATGTCACCATTTCTTTTTAAAAAGCGTTTTCATAGGTGTCTTCTAAAGGACATTCCATGGTGAGCTAAGTTTGGAAAACATAAAAACAGATTTTACTTATTTTCCCATCTGGTATCTCTACTAGTCAATGTTAGAGATGTTGTTGACCACAGTTATCAACTGTTTCTTTCTTTATAGCTGGGTGTAAGTTGCAGGTTATACCACATCCCCAGCCTTCTCTGCGTTTGCTGTGGCCATTTGGCTCAGCTCTCCCAATGGAATGTGAGTCAATATCATGGATATTAGTTAATGACCTGGCCCATGAAACCTCCCCTGATCACTACTCTACGTGCTTTCACATTTCTTGCCAAATGCATGACAAGTCTTCCTTTGAAAATGGCAGAACTGCTGTCATTTTGGGTCCTAGAATGAGGCCAGAACAAAGAGCAGAACTTTCTCTTGGCTATTTCCTTTCACTATACACCCAATTAAAAGAAAAATCTAAATAATGTTTTAGTAATGTTTTTCAATTGAAACTTTTTTTAAAAGTCATATTCTTGGCATTAGGCAGGCGTGCCTCTGAGTTTTTTGACTTATGCATACTACACTTTATTTGGCTAAACATCATATGCATTGAACATCAGGAAAATGTCCACATGCAAACATTGTTTTTGCCAATTTCACATTAATTAGTAGAGGAATTATACGGAAACAACTTTCCTTGAGTTGCATATAACTTGATCACTAATCAAGGAGATACAATTCAAAAAAGCTGATTTGAGATAAACAAAATGGAACCTATATTTATTTCAGAGTGATGAAAGCACATTGAATTACAGCATATAATAGCATTCGATATTTCTATTGACTTCACATGTTTAACCTCTTATAGTTATTGCCAAAGTGGTAGATATTAAGCTGAGTTCTCAATTAGCTACAGCTTTTGAAAGAACAATGAATTTAACCAGCATTTATCTGAAGACCATTAGATACTGTATCCCAATACCAATCACTGACTCTCAGGCTAAAACTATTAATTAGTAAGCATTACATTTATTGATTCATAAATAGGCATCCCTTTAATAAGATTTTGAACTTCCTCAAAACAACATATAGTAATAGCTCTATTAGAGTTTTAAGAAAATAATGTTTAAATGATGAGATATATTTCATCATTTATCTCATTGGGAATACCTGCTGAGATAACTAGGTATTTATTTCTTCCATTTGGAAATTTAGACTTAGATATCTAAAATACACACACACACATACACACACACACACACACACGTATAAATATTTTCACTAATGTAGATGTTCAAGACTGATTACAAACTAGCACACAAAATAAAGTGATTTCTGATGGACAGTAAGAGAGGACTAATTTCTTATTATAAGGCAGGTATATGTACATATGGTTGATTAGATATAACAAATACTTTCACATCTAGTGCTGAATTCAAGAGGCTTTTGGTAGCTAACATGTTGAGAAAGAGTCTGAGGCAGAATCCTAGCTCAGTAATAAGTAGTGTTGGCATTTTTTAGTGATGGTGGTCTTGAGTCCTTAGAACCATAATTGATGGTATGACCAGGGCCTGCTCCTATAAATAGTAAATTAAATTCTGCTCGAAGTAAGTAAACTTTTCATTGAGTGAATAGTTATTCTGATGTCTATTAATGTAAGATTAAATTCATTTTTCTCTGATAGTTTGCCAAAATAGTATATTTAAAACATATGGAAGATGTGGGTTACCAACTTTTTACTGGTAATAGGATATTATCTTGGAATACTAAATAATGTAATGTAGTCCCCCCCCCACCCGCCCCTACCCCTTTGCTTTGTATGAGCATTTTTCTTATTTAGTCACAGCTATCTTTTTCTTTAGGGAAGAATGGGGTTAATATAGAAGAAAAGTAAAGAGAAAGGTAAGTCAGTAATGAGAGTTTGGCCGTTTACGTCTATATCAGAGAAAATACCTATGAAAGACCTAGTATTTTAATTTTCAAGTACTTGAGTATTATTTTGGAGGAAGATAAGGGTAATTGGGGTCTCATTCTGAAAGAGCATGACAAAAACTTAACTATGAACAATAACTGACAAGAGACTAAATAGTTGGGACACAGAAAGATAGAGGTTGAAGGGCATGAGAAGGGAGACTAGTGTCGCCACCTGGCCATGGCAAATATGCAGCGGAGCTGGCTCTGAGAGACTCCCCGGTTCTGCCTGAGCGTTACTTCCCCAGCCACCAACAGGAAGCCACACACCTGTCCAATACCCAAAATGAGTCCTTTACTATTCAAGGGACGCTTTCCTTCTGTGCCCCAGGGTTGTATTGGTTGCCCTTTCCTTTACCAGTCCTTAGGGAGCATTCTCTTCCACACCTGCCTGCCCTTGGCCTTGGGGTTTTCTTGACAAGTAATTTTGACAGATTTTTTTCTTAGACCTTCTGCCCACCTTATAATTGTAAAAAAAAATCAGGGATCTTGCAAGCCACTTGTTATCAGTTATGGTGGAGTATTTACATCACAAACACTGGCAAATACTACGAGTACCCCATCTGTCATTAACCTAATATAGATGATGGTGGAGCCATGGACAAATACAAGGGCATGGAATAGAAGGAAAGTCCCTTAGTACTGACTTTAGACAGAGCAGAAATAAATAGCAGCAGTTAAAGATATCTCTCCTACTCTTTGTAAATCAAATACACATCACCAATAATTATTCATTGAAAGTTTATTATTATAAATGCATGCTAATTAAGAACAAAATATTAAATTACCTATAGATGCTTTTCACCACTAAATTCCTTGGAGAAAAAAAGGACTGAATTGTTGTTTCAAATAAAATGAAAGTACAATAAGAAAATAATCTATTCCTAAAAACACACATAAGACCTGATTAAAAATGGAGAATAAGCCTAGATAAACATAGATTGGATAAAAAATAATCTGACTCCCATACTACATTATTGCCCTCACTAAGAAATCAGGATTTTCTTTTCCTCTGTCTTTTGGAACTATTCAAGCAAAAGACCATTAACAGCCTGATGATCCTGTAAAACATGTTTACCTCAGGAAAATTGTTGGGCAATATGGAAACCACAGGAGTGGGTTAAGCTGCCCACTCAAACGCTCTATGGTGCCTTCAATTTAAGGTTTAATGTATCAGAGCTGAAAAATGTGACCCCCCCCACCTGTTTCTAGGAAGTCAAAGTATCCAAAAGTCTGTGGACCTTATTTCCTTAGTTCCTTATTAATGATATGACACTACTGTGAATTTTGAAAGTTGTGATCCCCACAACCTCCCAGAGGTCATTTGTAACTACATCTCCTATGAGCTGTGAGCCCTTGCCATCCACGGAATAAAGTTGATCGGCTGACAGTAATGAGACAAATATGTATTAGCTTCATGCCTCAGAAACTGCAATGCCCCTAGTGAATCCTTGACATTTACTGTGTGCAATGTCCCCTGGTGTAAAATGCAGTTTTAAAAACAACTGGAACGCATGAACATGCCGGCAATGGCTGTGCCAGCCATGAACTCACTTGTTTAAATGGCGTTATAACCTGTTTCTTGAGTATTGATTAGGAAGTGTGAATAAAATAGCTGTAGATACTTGAAAGAAATGTTTACCACCAAACCATCCTTTTACCACAGTTTCTTTTTATCTGAATCAGGACAACATCATTATAAAAAACAAAAACAAAAACAAACAAACAAAATCTGACTTTTAGGTATGTAAACTTTTCGCACAACTGGGCTTTATAAGATAAACCTGATACTATCACTCTCCAAAGCACTTAGAATAAAATATATAATTTATGCGCTTACAACTCTATGACCCCTCTATGAAACTCTCTATGATCTAGCTACTATTTAACTCATCCAAGTTATTTTTCCATGTCTGTCCATTATCTTATTATATTTAAAATAGTCTTCTCGCCCTCTGGCTCTAACATGCTAAGCCTAGCCAGCTTCCAGAAGTTGGCATCTTTCTGTAAGCCTTTCTCTGCAATGCTCTTTCCACCATCAATCTTGGCATGGTTGGACCCTTTTCTTCCTACCATGCATAGTTCAGATTTCTTGTCTTCAGAAAGACGTATGGCCATTGTCACTCATTCTTTATCACCTTGCCTTGATTTATGTACCTCATATCACATTTCATTTTATTTTATTTTATTTTATTTTTGCTTACTTTTTATTTCAATAAAATGTGAGCTCCAGAGACTAGTAGCCCTTATTTGACTTTGGACCATAAACAAGTTGCTCTGATCTTTACTTATTTTGAGAATGTCCTGTTTTCCACTGAGCATGTCTGCTTGCAAGTGCATTGAAAAGTACTTTCAATATCTCGGCAAAAGATTATAGAATCTATGAATAATGGAATCAGAAAGATTACCTAATCCAATCACATGTTTTAAAGTTGAAATGTGGAATTGAAATGGCAGACTCAGACCCTCATTTCTGGCTCCTATTTCAAAGTGATCTCTGATATATCAGAATCTATTATGAACATTTACTGTTAAATAGACCAGTAAAAAAAAATACATATATATATATATATATATATATATATATACACGTATATATATATATACGTGTATATATATATACACACACATATATACATATGTATATATACATATATATACATATACATATATATATATATATATTAAATTTGTCTAAAAACATTTTTTTTTGGTAGAGAAAAAACCTTATGCTTAGGTATAAAGTTTTTCCCATATCGTTCCCATAAGGGATTCCTCAAATTATTTCCATTTTCATTTTGGAAGGTCTACTTAAGAAAATTCCCATTTATTCATACATTCATTCACCCATACCTCAATGCTTATATACCACTTTGGTAGGCAAAGCAGAGAATAAGAATTCATGGACATAAAAAATCTTCCAAAAAACTGAGGTGGCAAGAATGACACACAGGTAATGACGGAATAACTAGGAAAGCTAGCAGCAATGTCACAAAAACCCTTATATTCATCAAATGTGAGAGTTCATTTTTAAAATGACTACTTGTCAGAAATTTTGGTAGATCTCCAATTCTCCCTGAAAACTCTGGATTAGAATTTATATTTTATAGAGGTAAAAAAACTGAGAATCAGTAAGGTGACGAAACTTGTCTGAAGTCACACAGCTTGTTAAGAGCAAAGCTGGGAATCAGCCTCTGAAAACCATTATCTTTATCCAGCATGACTGGTTTTTTAATCCATGTGCACAGAGGCCACTGGAACATTGAAGGGTGGATGACTTTAGTGAATGCAGCTCCACACACTTAACCATTTTCTACCAGAGTCTCTCAATAACTCTCTAATTTATGAGGCATGAAGAGTGCAGGCTATCTTCTGTCACTGTTTTAGGCAGGAACTATCTGAATTAGGTGTTCATATATCTCTGACCGGCATGCAACTTTCATTATTCAAATCAAGAAACTGAATGATTAAAAACAGGTTTTATAGAACAAATGCAAGTACCATGTAGGCAAAATGGTTAAAACCATGAAATGCACAGGAGTAGAATGAATAAAAGTAGTCTTTGGTGATAAAAGACTTTAGACAGAAATCTTTAGAACTAGAAAGAAAGATGATCACAGATAGAATTATTATGAACGACTTTTACTAGGACCAAATCTAATGAACAGCTGTATACTTACTTGGTGTAGTGTGCTGGGTGAATTCCATTTTGGCAGGTCAGATTCCCAGATGTGAATGTGCAGTGCTCATGCATACCAATTGTCACATATTTAGGGGGGGAAAAACCCAAAAAAACAAAAAAGTATCCCTGACTAGCACCTTAGAGAGAAATGAAAGGTGATGAATCATGTTTTAAGCACAGCTGTCGCAAGTCTTATGCGAGACACTTTCCATGTTGAATCTTACACTATCTAACGACAAGATAGCAGCCATTTATTTGCATTTTAAAGATTTGGAAAAGGGAAAATTCTTTGCTTAAGATTAAGCAGCTATTTTTTTTTTTTTAGGTGAGGCAACCCTTGGTTGACCTTATAAATTGCAAAGACCTTGTCAGCTTACAATCCATTATTTTAAAATAAAAAAAAAAATTATGCCTACAGCACCTGGTCTTCCTAGGTGGTCTCCCATCTAAGTACTAACCAGTTCCAACCCTGCTTAGCTTCCAAGATCAGATGGGATCGGGCTTGTTTAGGGTAGCATGACCATAGACAGCAGCTAATACTTTTTATAGGTCACTTCTTACTGCCATTGTTGCTACCTAGAATCCATTATTCTTTCTTCTGCTAACACTACCTTATATTTCTTTGGGGAGCTACCTCTCTTCAAATGGCAGTCCACATCCTACCCTAGGCTTGAGAATTGTGTGAAAGAATGCCATGCTTCTTTGGCCATTGTGGTACCTTTCTAAAAGACTGTGACTCCAGCCATGGGAATTCAAAGCTAAATGGAGCTTTTGCTTGAGTAACTGAGAGAGAAACAAGCTCTCCTCTGCAAGAATTAAAACTAGGAGGATGTAAGTTTCATACTACTGGAAACCTATATATAGAAAGGCCCATCTCCAAATATGCTGGACAGCAGATGAGTTATACAGAGTGAGAATAAATTTTTAGACATTAGTATGTTCATATTTATCTGAAGTCATAAAACCTGCCCTGAATTTTTCAAGTCCATTGGCTAACACACTCACTTATTTACTTAAGCCAAATTGATTGATATTTTCTGCTACTTATAACCAAAAGAGTCCTGAATAGTGGTGCTTACAAATGTATGGAAGCATTGTAGGTTGCCACTATATGAGTTCTACTGGCATTAGTGAGCAATGACCAAGGATGCTTAATGTTCTATAAAGCTGCAGGAAAATTCTGCAGAGGGAAAACCTGTTCTGCTCCAAATGACAATATTGTTCCCTAGAGAATCATTGGGTTAGGTGAAAAGAAATGCGTGTCATGTGGAAGAAATCTTGCAAATAATAGTATGCACATAAGTGAAAAAAATATATATATAAAGTTTAGAAGATAATGAGGACACCGATAAGACTGCAGGGGGCTTTATATATAGCAGTAGGTAGAAGTAACTCTAAAAGCTTTGCTGTTGACAGTATATAAAAGCTATGCACTTTATTTCAAGGTAATGGGGAGCTGTGGAATGTTTTTGAGCAATAGTTATGTAATAAACAGCAGTGTTATAACCACACACTTCCATTAGGATGCTAATATTAAAAAATAACAAACAGTAAGTATTGGCGAAGACATGGAGAAATTGGAACACTTGTGCACTGTTGATGAGAATGCAAAATTATATAGCTGCTGTGAAAAACAGTATGGAGGTCCCTCAAAAAATTAAAAATAGAGTTTGCATATGACTCAGCAATTCCACTTCTGGGTATATATCTAAAAAAATTAAAACCAAAGTCTTAAAGAGAACTTTTTACACTCATGTTTATAGTAGCATTATTCACAATAGTGGAAATGTCAAAGCAGCCTGAGTGTACATCGATGGATGAATGAATAAGCAAAATATGGTATCTACATACAATGAAATATTATTCAGCCTTAAAAAGTAAGGCTGTAATGGCATTCTGTAATGTGCTACAACGTGGATGTATCTTGAGGACATTATGCTAAGTGAAATGAGCTCATCACAAGAAAGACAAATATTGTATGAGTCCACTTACGAGATACTTAAAATAGACAACATTATAGAGACAGAAATTAAAATTGTGGTTGCCAAGAGCTAGAGGTAGGGAAGAATATGAAGTGTTTTTCTAATAGGTACAGATTTTTGGTTTTATAAGATGAAGAGTTATAGGAATGGATGGTGGTGATGGCTCTACAACAATGTGAATATACTGAATATCACTGAACTCTACATTTAAAAATGGCTAAGATGGTAAATTTTGTTATGTGTATTTTAATACATTAAAAAAAGGAAAAAAAGAAAAGAAAAGCAGTGTTATAACTAATTTGGAAGAAGTACAGTGGATAAATTACAAAGCAAAGAGACAGAAGGCAGAAAGACTAATTGGGTAGCCAAAAACACTCATAAAATTTTTTTATAGAAGAAACAGCGTACTTTAAGCATTCACTTTTTTTTTGTGGCTTTTGTTTCCCAAGCATATTAATGTTAGATATATTTTTAAAATAAAATAACAAATCAGCCCTTTGGAAAAGAGTACGCGCGTGTGTGTGCGCACGTGTGTGTGTGTGTACAATGAATAAATTCCAAATTAAGACACAAATCAAACACAGAAATGATAGCCATTTTCTTAGCCTAGATAAGGCTATTGTTATTTGATTAGAACTACAAAGCTGTGAAATGACTGAATATACATTGGATAACTTTGCATATCAGACATTAGTCCAAGTTTTAACTTTGACAAGATTATACTTTACGCAAAATGTGTAGAATGAGGCAAAACACCATATACTTAATGAATATGTATTTATAAAAAATATATATTTTAGTTTCTGCCTGTATAGAAGATAAATTGCTTGCTTAGTTCTTCCTCACTGGTAAAGTGATATAACACATAACTGTGAGTTTTATTGACTTAGAGATGCCTATTCTTCAGACATTCCTACATGGACTATGCTTTGCTTTTAATAATTAGCATTTTTATCTGCCGGAATATGTTTTAATCATCAGCAATAATCCTATATGTAATTGAAACACAAAACTGGAATTATATTTTGTTTTGTTTTGGACAAGCTTAATTATTGAGACTATAAATTTTAAGCAAATAGTTAACTAATCATTTTCATTACTATTAACGACTGAATGTTTATATTCCTTTAAAACCTGGATGTTGAAGCTGTAACTCCCAATGTGACTGTATTTGGAGATGAGTCTCTAAGAAGGTAACTGACCTTGAATGAAAACAAACAGATAGGGCCCTGATTCCGTAGGATTTGTGTCCAGATAAGAAGAGACATCAGAGCTCTCTCTTTCTCTTTACCTGTATACCAAGGACAAAAGACCATGTGAGGGCATAGTAAGAGCTGGCTGCCTACAAATCAGGAGGAGAGTCCTCATCAAGAACTGAATTAACTAGCATCTTGATCTGGGGCTTGTAACCTCCAGAAGTGAAAGAAAATATGTATTTTTTGTCTTTTAAACCACAAAGTCTATGGTATTCTGTAATGGTAGCTTGAACAGACCAATAAAATCACTCTAAACACACAAAAATAGAGGTAGATTAAAGAAAGGACATAAAGAAAGACTAAAAAACCAGAGTGATTTCTGTGGTCAGTTTTTACAATAAAATGCACAGGGAGATAAATTATGCAAATCTCATATTTGATCAAGCAAATAGGGAACAAGGGATAAAACATTATTACCAATATTGAACACAAGGTATGCAAAGAATTCTTATTAGAAATAGATTCATTTCTGATAGATTTTCTGCCTCTAATAACATATGGCAGTTATCATATAATATCGTGTAACAAGATTTTCTATTCATATTATTATTATTTTTTCTAGTAGTTTCCAATCTGTTTGGGGTCAACAACTCTATTTATGTCTATATTTATACACACATTCACATTTATATGTAATAAAGACTTGATGATTATCCCTAGTTTTCAATTCACAAATATATATTGATTGATTCATAGATCTAAAAGCAAGCAGATCGCATCATAGTGTTATTATCCATTCTCTTGCCTATATACCTACCAGACTACAAACTTCTTAAAAGCAAAGACTAATTTCACCATGGAGAAGGTATGAGTTAATGAGCGTAAATAACATAATAAATCAAACTGCAAACAGGAACTTATGAGTTGAGTATAAGAGACTACTTTCTTGAATAAAAAATTAATTGTGAAAATGTCTCTACAGTTAGGAGCCAGAGACTTTAACAAGAAAGCATAGAGAATGATGAAAACAAACAAACACTGTAGAAGAGACTTAAAGTTAAGATGCTTTCTTGAAAAAACTTTGGTACAGGAATTGTTTTTGTGTATTACAAACCATGCACATTCAAGGCAAGATACATTAACATTGAACTCCAAAGAAAGGAATGAAAATAAATATATATATATATATATATATATATATATATATATATATATATATTGCATCATATACATATACATAGACAAGGAACCTCATTGCCCTTATTTCTAAGCACTTACAGAACATAATTGTTTCTGTTTAATTATTTAAAAGTATCTTTAAATACTAGAGACAAGATTGTTATACAGTGTAGGAGTCTATGAGGTTTCTGAAAAATACTTTCTTCTTCTAATTGTCCGACACAACAAATACATGAGCCTTGCTCATCTCAAAGCATCTGTTCCTTTAATGTGTTTTGATCAGAGCCAACCAATAAAGATAAACATAATTAACGGCCTTCTACACTGCAGTACCAGATAGATAAAGACAACAGTAACCACTAAACAGAGAGAAACCTCAGACCCCACATCACCCAGTGCTTTAGAAAATTTTCAAGGGCAAATGTACTTGGCATTGAATGTAGTTTTGAATGGAAATAACTTATCTCTCCAGTGTGGCAGTTTGAAGGATAATTAAAAGGCACTGGAATAAAAATTGCATTTTATAAAATCTTAGATTTGGTCACGCAACACGATGCCAGTACAAGTAGGCAACACCTTTTTTGAAAGAAAAAAAAAAGTTTATGAAGAACTAAAATGAGAACTGGGAGTGAATGAAGGAAGGGAAAGAAGGAAAAGGAAGAAAACGGCAAAAGTCAGGATTCTATTAGAGTATGCCAAAGGTCAAATTATGTTTAATAACCTTTCTAATTTTATGAGGTATAAATATGATGATAGTCATGTCATGACATCATTTAGCCCCAGAATTGAAGGAGTGCTTGGTCATTTAGATAATGGAGCCGAGGCTGGTAATAGGATGAAACCTATAGTGCAGGGTGACAGGTTACTTCTTTTAGGATCATGGGTTCCTTCCTAGTGCTGCATAAAAGGGATTATTATATTGGCTTTCAGAAGTATCTTGACATTTCCATTAAAATCATGACTTTGACAGGTTTATGTATTCAGCCCCTTTCATTTGCATGGGATTGAAATTTGACATTAGAAATCCTCAGACCAAATGCATTTTAAAACACCACACATACTTGCATATTTATGTGTTCACACAGTAAACGCAACATGTAAGCCTACAGAGTGCATATCAATTTTAATAGTCCTTATATTTTATAGTGTTTATTGAATTGCTCATTACTTTGGTAGGTATTAATCTACCAAAATGATGAAAAATATTTAAAGAGTTAGGATAGATGTGTTCTGCATGAAAGTTATATATTTGATGATAGCCAGGATACCTAATGCTTAGCAGGTATTCAGGGCTTCTAGTTCAATTCTTAATTTAGTAAAGCCAATTATATAATTTTAATGTGTTATTAATTTTATGCCTTTTTTATTCTTAAGGGCTATGCATTTTATTTAAAAATATAAAATTTCATTCATTTAAAGTCTCCAACACGCTCATATGTCAGATGGGTTCTAGATTTATCAGGGTGATCATAAGTTATATAAATGTCTAATTATCATGTTGTATACCTGAAATTAATATAATTTTGTATGCCAAATGTAATTGATAAATAAAAAAATAAAAAAAATAATAATCTGGATAATGTTTAGACAATTCACTTATTATCTATGGCTACAACAACAGATTTGAGTAGTTATAACTAAGAGTATATGTCCTGAGAAAACAAAAATATATACTATTTGTCCCTTTAGTTAAAAAAAATATGAACCCCTGCTCTAAAGTATAGATTTTGTGTATGTGTGTGACACATGATAATATTGTTCAACATGAAACCACCTTGCTAAATAAAATTATTTAATGTTCTTTAGAACTTTGGATACCTAAGATAGGTAAGCAGATATATAAAGCAGAAATTATTTTTATTTTACTTCGAGATTAGTAAAAGTTGCATATCATAAATAAACATCCCTAACATATTATATTATTAAATTGTTAGGTTATTACATGAGGACTTTAGAATGGTGTGTATATCTATGTGAAGTCACCCTGTGGAAGCAAAATTGACTTTTCGTTTACTTGGGTTTTTGCATTAGGATGCTATTCCTCAGAATCTCTGAAGTCTCTGGTTTGGAGTGGGCTCTTTGAACCTTCCCTTTTTTTAGAGTAAACTTCCCCAAATTGCCCACTTCAACAGATATTTGACCAATGGTAACAAATCCTTTTCAGGATATGGTCATAGAACTAAAATAGACAGAAATTGTTGGTGAGTAGAAATTACCTATCACAAAGCCCATGAAGTTTACTCCAGAGGAGAGAAGATACAGCAATATTTCGGGCTACTAAACTTAAATTACTGTAGCTGATTAGAAGATAGCCAATAACAGGAAATGGGGAAAAGAAAGAACTATTGCCACAATCTATGAATTAGGAAAAAAGACAAAGGACCTCAAAAATCTGGGAAGGCCTTAACATAATGTGGCAGAATATAATGATAGCTGTTCATAATGAGCTCTGAGTCATAGAGAAAAGAGATACTTTTCTTAATACTCTATGTTTAATAATAATAATAATGTAGTAATGTTTGACACATTTCAGAAATATTTCCATCAAAATGCTTAGTTTTGCTTCTAAAGAGAAATGCTTTAGTTATCTGGAATATACGAATATCTTTGCAGACTGCGCTAGGTACAAGAGATATCTTTATTCTAAAACAATGATTAGAAATAGTATACTTATACTCATTTTAACCAGCAGAATCAGTGGTCAAGAAAAATGAGTTATCTCATAGGAAAGAGCAAAAGTCTCTAGTGAAACATAAATGAAAGGTTTACCAAAGTACTTTATTTAGCTTTATATTTAATTTTCAAATTAATTATTTTCATGGTGACTATAAGAATTGCAATTCACATTATAGCAAGCAAAAGTACAATGCAACAAGACCTATTAAAAAGGTTAAACATATTTTTAAAAATGAAAGTTACCAATCATCTCAATAGCTTCTGACAAAATTCAACATTTATTTATGATTTAAAAATCTCCCAACAAAATGGGTATGAAGAGGACATACTTCAACATAATAAAGGCTGCATATGACAAACTGATAGCCAACATCATAGTCGACACTAAAAAGCTGAAAGTTTTTTTTCTAAGATGAGGAGCAAGACAAGGATGCCTACTCTCACCACTTGTATTTAGCAGTACTGGGAGTCCTAGCCAGAGCAATCATACAAAAAAGAAAGAAAAGGCATCTAAATTGGAAAGGAGAAGTAAAATCGTCGCTATTTTCCAACATGATTTTACATTTAGAAAACCTTAAAGGTTCCAAAAAACTATTAGAACTAGTAAACAAATGAACTAAACTTTCAGGGTACAAAATCAATATCCACAAATTTGTTATGTTTCTATATACTAATAACAAACTACTAGACAGAAAAATATTTAAAAGATAATTCCATTTATAATTGCTTCAAAACAAATGAAATACCTAAGAATAAATTTAATCAAGAAGGTGAAAGACTTGTACACTTAAAAACTATAAGATGTTGATAAAAGATATTTAAGAAGACAAATAAATGGAAGGATACTCCATATTCATGAACTGGAAGAATTAATATTGTTATAATGTCTATACTATTCAAAGCAATCTATCTATTCAATACAATTTCTATCAATATTCCAACAGCATTTTTCACAGAAACAGAACAAACAATCCTAGAATTTGTATGGAATTCCCCAAAAACCTGAATAGCCAAAGCAATCTTGAAACAAAACAAAACAAAACAAAAACAACAACAACAAAAAACAAAGCTGGATATGCCATGCCCCCCTGATTTCAAACTACATTGCAATGTTGTATAATGAAAATAGCATGACAGTGGTGTAAAAACAGGCACATAGATCAATGGAATAGAATAAAGATCCTAGAAATGCATCACACATATATGCTCAATTAATTTATAACAAAGGAGACAAGAATATACAATAGGGAGAGGACAACGTCTTCCATAAATATTGTTTGGAAAACTAGACAGGCACATGCAAAAGAATAAAACTGAACCTTTATCTTATATTATAGACAAAATAGCTAAAAATAAAGGCTTGAATGTGAAACCTGATACCACATGACTCCTATAAGAAAACACAGATGATAAGCTCCTTGACAATAGTCTTGGCAATGATTTTTTAGATCTGACTCCTAAAGCAAAGGCAACTAAAGAAAAAATAAACCAATGGTACTATATCAAACTAAAAAACTTCTGCATAGCAAAGAAAACCATAGATAAAATGAAAAGTCAACCTACTGAATGGGAGAAAATATTTGTAAATTGTATGTCTAGCAGGGAGGGGGTTAATATCCAAAACTACAGAGAACTCAGACAACTCAACATCAAAACAAAACAAAAGAAACAAACAAAAAACCCAGTCTAATTAAAAAATGGGCAGAGGATCTAAATAAATTTTTTTCCAAAGAAAATATGCAGATGGCCAAAAGACATATGAAGAGATGTTTACCATCACTAATTATCAAGAAAATGCAAATCAAAACCACAATGAGACACCATCTCATACCTTGCTAGAATGGCTATTATCAAGACAACAGGAACTAACAATGTTGGTGGTGATGCAGAGAAAATAGGACCCTCATGCACTGTTGAGAATGTAAACTGGTATAGTCGCTATGGAAAACAGCATGGAGTTTCCTCAAAAATTAAAAAATATAGCTATCATACAGCAATTCCACCACTAAGTATTTTTATTCAAAAAGGCAAAGCAAAGCAAAGCAAAGCAAAGCAGAACAAACAAACAAAAACACTAATTCAAAAAGATGTATGCAATCCTATTAACAATCCAGCATTATTTACAATGGCCAATTCCATTATGTATAGTAGAATACTACTCAGCCATAGAAAAGATTATTTTTTTTTTCATTTGTTAAAACATAGATGGATCTTGAGGGAATTATGCTAAATGAAATAAGTCAGAGAAAGACGGATACTGTATGATTTCATTTATAGGTAGAATCTAAAAAACAAAATACATAAACAAAACAAATCAAGACAAAACTTATAGATGCAAAAGACAGAATCATGGTTGTTAGAGGGGAGGGTGGTGGGGGAAATGGGTGAAAAGGGTCAAGAGTTACAAACTTCTAATTATAAAATAAATAAGTCATGAAGGTATAATATATAATAGAGTAACTACTGTCATTAATATTACAGTGCATAGTTGTCAAGAGAATAAATCCTAAAAGTTGTCATCACAAGGGAAAAAAATATTACTTTATATAGTGACAGATGATAACTAGACTTATTGTGTTGATCATTTTGCAGTGTCTACAAATATGAAATCATTTTGTTGTATGCCTGAAACTAATATATTGTTACATGTCAATTATATTTTAATTTAAAAAAAAATTACCCAGAATGCTTTCCACTTACCTATGGGGTTTTTAGGTACATCTTAAGTAACGTATAGTATGTATCTCACAGTTATTCAAATAAATTGGTTTGAAATTCTGTCAAAGTGAATATTCTATTGCTTGCCTCTAAGAATAAAATATGTTGCACTGCATTCTAGCAATGAGCACCATTTTAGCATTCGGCTAGTGTTTTCTTCACGGGCTGTAACTGGCTCATTCATCAGCCTGAAATGGGCTAATTTAAAATAGTCTGAGAAAGAAAAGGGGAGAAGAAAAGCTAATTGTCTGCAAAGAGGTATTAAGAATGAAATGAAAATATAGAAAATTAGGAGTTGAAGAGGTATCTTTTTGAGCTGTCGCAGCCTACTGTCTGAGGACTCGTACCAGTAATTTGTGAAGATGTGTGCGTATTCAACTGCTTTGTGCACAAAGCCAGTCCAGTGAGTGATAACTCCAATACCAGCTTTGACTTGAGTGGATTAGGTGCTAAGTGGGTTTAACAAAATTACCCAGAGCCTTACATCATATTCCTCCCACTTGTGACAGAAGCTATTATTCCCATGGGGCTCTGCTGAAAATGAAGTGGTCAAAAATATGAAAGGAGTTAATGGTTATACATAAAAAGAATAGAGAAAAAAGGGGATCCTTATGATTAGCCCTCATATTCTGAAAAATTGGGAGACTTTTGCTTAAAACTGAAGTGCTACCTTAAAATTGTGTAATAGTTATATTTACACTCTGGTGAATTTTGTAAGATTATCCTTAAAACTTGCTACTTGCATATTCAGTTTTGAAGTTCTATAAACATCAGAGATAAATAAGGAGTAAAAATGATTCTTATATGATGGCTACAGTTAACAATACTACATTGCATATATGAAAGTTGATAGGAGAATAGATGTTGAAAGTTATCATAAGGGAAAAATTAACTATGTGAGGTGCTTGATGTTAACTAAACTTACTGTGGTAATTATTTGCAATATACATATTAAATAATTATGTTGTATACCTGCCTTAGGTGTTGTACAATGTTGTGAATCATATCTCAATAAAATTGGAAAAAAATTAAAAAGTAAAATCAAATAAAAATGACTTTTTACTATTTTCTTTACTTCCTCTCTCCCTCCTTCCTTCTTCCCTTCTTTATTTCTCCCTCCTTCTTTCCTCTCTCTACTTTTCCTCCTTCTTCCCTTCCTTCCTTCCCTTTTCCCTCTCTTCCTTCTTCCCTTGACACTATGGCCAGGTACTGGACCATCACAGAATATGAAGATATATAAACAAAGTACCTGCACTTATGCAGCATGCCTAGGCTATCATAACACAGAAACAAAGAAATTTAGCAATGGCCAGGCTCTAACACATAAAGAGAAAAAAAGCTTTCTGTCTTGGGGTTACACAAATATCCATTATCAGCCACTGATCTAGTGTGTGAGTATAAAACTGAAGGGGTTTAAAGCACCAAATAGTGGTTGAATAAGCCATGTTGGGGTGTTTCTCTCTTAACCATACAATAAGGTGAGTTTTCATTAGGAAGATTGTTAACAATAAATAATATAAGCAAATTTAAAATATCTATATATCTAACTTAAACGAGAGAACATCTAAAACAAGTTTCCCTGGCAGGATAATCCATGCAATTTCACCAGCAGTGAGCAAGTAATATTTTCATTAATTTAGTTAAAGTCTATCCCTATGGCAGATGATACCCAGACAGTATGCTCTGTTACTGATCATCTTAGAAACATTCGGATATATGATAGATCTAGACTTCTTGGGTTTTTACTTCTTAATCATCTGTTAAACATTGTCACCTGTTTTTTGTGACTTTCTTGATTTTTATAACTTATCAATTAATCACAATCTAATGTATTTTTCATGATGCTCAGTAGAAAATAACAAAATATTTTTAGTCACTGACTTAACAATTGGAATTTTGATCATATTTGAACACACTGAGCCTAATGTATTTTTTTGAACCTAACGATTTAAAAAAAATTATTTGAATAACTAAAATTCTTCTCTTTAAAATAAAAAAAATAAACTAGTAAATAATCTTACTTATAATAAAAACTGGGAATACATATGAGAGAATGGAAAAATGTTCTCAAGTCTAATTGCTCAGAACCTGGGAGGTGAGCAGAGGGCAGAAGCAGGAAATCAAGCTTTTTGAAGAAAATTAAATGTTTAGAGGAAATTTAGATTATTAACTTAGTTGTGTTATTTTTAAGTCAGACCTTCAGTTTCAATTAAGGGAAAACTTGCATTCTTATTTTCAATCAGAAAAAATAAAGCCTTGTCTTCTATAATTACTTTCCTTTATAAACTGTGTATATGTGTATGCACGTTAAATAGGTAACATTAAGAGAAAATGTCATAACAAATGGAAGAATAAATGATTATTAGTGGGAATTCTGCAATACCCTCTCAGGAACATGCCCCCAAATAGCTTTAGGTTGATGGGGAATACAACTGCCAGCAGTTTAACTGCTACTGACAGAAATCCCCTAGGGCAAGGCAAGTGATGAGCAGTGTAGGAGTGGGCAGAACACAGTTCTGGACAAATGCACAAGTCCTTGTCAAATGTGGAAACTGCCCAGATGCATCCGTGGCTGTCTGTCTCCAAGCCTGCACCCAGAGCCCTACCAGACTGGATCAACTTAGAGCACAGACATTAATGTCCCTGATGTATTTACTGACAAAAAAAGGATCCTTGAGAAATCCTGACATTGGAAACACCACCAAACAGAACGTTTGAGTTTGGCTGCCTCATGCTTTAACACATCTCCTTAAGTCATCTCTTGTTTTGATTCTCGATAAGCTCTCTATTGTCTGTGGAATGGAAATGATTTAACACTTTCCTTAATGTTGTTGTGAAAAGCACAAAATAAATTTTAGCAATTAGTATTATAATTTTTTTTTTTTCTGACAGTTCCTGGTAAACCATAAATGAGAAAACAGTAGAGTTCAAAATTTAATTACATTTAGCAATTCTTCTGTTTTCCTAGGTTGGTAACAATGGGCTGTGAATCCTTATTTTATGTTTCTATATAACTTACCAATCATGAAGAGAATTTATCCAATAAATTATTGATAAATATTCTTATACCATTCTAGACTTATTAAAAAAATTGTAGAGATGTCAAAAACACTGAAAACAGTCTCATAGTTATTCCACTAAGCCGATAACTACTACAATTTACCTGAAAGTATATGCATGAGGTAAACAAATATGCATCTACTTAGGGAAATTCCAAACACTGAAAGTAAATACTGAGGTATCTATTGTTAAGACATTTCCAATATGACAGTTCAATAAGGTAGAAGAAGATAAATTTGCTTTTCCATTTGAAGAAATGTCCTGAAATGCTCTTTATGTGATGATGAAAACACACAGCAAAGCAACTGGCAAGAATGTTTAGGATTCTTTTACTTTCTACTAACATTTTCACTGTAAGAGGAAAGGTTTCAGATCTTTTTTTTTTTTTTAATCCTTTCTATTTCTCACCACTCTCCAAGAAGAGCGCAAGATGGGGCAAAAGGAGGAGGAGAAAGAATCATACACTTATTACGAGAACTGGAATCAATGTTGAGTTCACGTTCTCATCCCAATGCTTGTTAATCCTGCAACCTTGGCAATTTATTTCCTCTCTCAAAGACTCAGTTTTTCTCATCGATTGCATATTTGAATATAGCAGTGTGTGTTTTCTATGTGACTATGGTTACTGCGAAGAAGGAATAAAGAATATGGCACTTGTTGAGCAAGTCTGATGTATGTTTGTTGCATGTTTTGTTGAATGATGTTAGTTCTATCACTGTGTTGTACTGAATAGCATTTTCACTGTAGTTTCAACATTTATGAAAGTTTCTAAGAGCTGTGGTGAAATAAGCTTAGGAAACAATAAGTTAAAGAATACAGAAACAATATATTGACTGTAAGTCTTTTGAGATATTTCAGTTTTCAAGTATGTATCATAAACTTTGAGGAGAGAAAAAAATGGAGGATTTTCCAATATTATTTGAAATCCCTTCTTAATCTAGCGGGACTTAAATGCCAAGGAACAAACTGTGAAAATGTCATACCTTTTCTCTGTAGCCATCCAATTGGATGTCCCCAGTTGAGTCTCTCAGCCGTTTACTAAGTATCTCAGTGAACTATCAGATTTACCTCCAAAACTATAGTTCTTGAACTTATTTCTCATTAATTTAAAAACCTTCATCTGTTCCCTGTGATTATAGAATAAATTTAAACCCTTTAGCATGACATTCAGATAGTATGGTTTTAATCTTTCATTCCTATCTCTTTTCCAGGCACACCAATGTCTTATAAAGGCACTATACATCCATGCCTTCTCACACTATTTCCTATAATGAATCCACACTATTTTATCATCTGACAAAACTGAATTCATCTCTTAAGAAATTGCTCATATGTTCGCATCTCTGGTAAGCTTTACCGGTACCATTTTCTCTTAAGACATAACCTCTGAACTTCTATAACATTCTTTTTCATAGCTCAACTATAGCAATTTATTAAAAGAAATTACTATTACTGTTGTGTCTGAACCCATTTCTCCCACTTCTTATAAGCACAGAGAGAAAGTACAATGTGTCCTATCATCTTTTATCTTGAAAAGCTAAAATGATGCCTGGCCCCTAGTAGGTGCTTAGAAAATTGACTTCGAAAAACTGGAGACATTGGAAAAATATGTCAAAGCATAGATGCTGTTACTGTGGGATAGAAGAAATATTTCCACATATAGAAGAGAGAAGTCTACTATTACTGCTCTACTAAAACACAGATGTGCCTCAAGGCAGAAGACTACAGGTAGGCTTGTCTGAACATAATAAGCGCAAGTCAATCAAATTATGTCTATTTCTCCTAAATCCTGTGTACTTCTTAGTTCCCTGTCAGTAGGAGAATTGGAATGGTCATAGATTATGTGAATCACAAGAGCATACAGTTTATGTCTATTGGTAAAACATAAATATAATATGTAGGTGTTTCATAATCAGTTTTTGTATTTAACAAATGGTATTGATTAAAATGCCTTCAAATTGTAGGAAAAAAAGTATACTATTCAATTTAAAGCAGGGGGTTATTTTTCTCATTACAGTAAAAATAAGCCTCATCTGATAAACATAGCAACATATATACACACAAAAATTATAAGTGTCTGTGCATATGTGTATATATGTGTGTATGTATGTATGCATGCATATATATATATATTATTTATTTATTTGTTTGTTTGTTTGTTTGTTTCTGAAATAACAACTACATTTAAAGTGTTTTCAAATTGCTGTGCCTTCTGGAGCTTTCACCACAATCAGAAAGAATATAAAGACTGATTCATAGGAAATAGAAAAAAATAAATTATGTCTAGTATTCAAACATAAAAATATTGAACACAGAATTGACATGAATGCTACAATTTGACATTTCAAAGACCAAGTAAGTTTTAATACACAGCTTTTATACATGACTTCAGCTGAGTTCATATATTTCCTCAAAAGAGAAATGAATTGTTAACAATTATTTATATCCAGAGATTTTTCTAAACAAACATAATTATGTTATGAGAGAAAAAAAGAAGAACCTGATGCTAGGAAGCTTGTATATTTGCAAGAAATTATATGTTTATTTCTTGATTCAGTTTCTTCAGTTTGAAACACAAGTCAATCTATTGATGTTATGAAGAATTCATACAACTAAATTGAACTGCCCTGATAGAGATATCTCAGAGCAACTATTCTGAACTTTTTAATGAATTTTGAGAGAAGGGAATCATGTGAGATACATCCTGAAAGCAACCTCACTGTCACTATAACTCAAGCAGAAAAGTGTAATCTTTAGTAGCTTGTGTGTCAGAAAAAGAAGTCTGGGGTCACCAGAAAGCCTAGAAATTAAAGGAGAGAAAATCTGATAAAACTAATTTTCAAAAAAAGAGAGAGCTTCCCATCTGAGTTTAAACTCCTATCAAATACTTGACTGATCCTGAACTACATATAAAAAAGAGATATTACAGAAAGCCCAGTGAAAAGTAAAAAGTAAGAAGCCAAAGAAATCTCAGCAGATATGTCAGCTAATGCTCATCAAGGGACACAGACTGAGATCCATTTAACTAGAAAGGCTGGATAAGCACATTGGACTTAACATTAAAACCACACAGGGTCAGACACTTCAAAAACAAAGACACAGGTTGTTTGTATGTTAAAAATAATAAGATACACTCTTCACAGTAAACATGAGAAAGCTGGTGTGGTTATGTTACATCTGATACTCAAGACCAGGAGTATTGCACAAAATAATGGAAGTCATTTTATAATAAAAAGATTAATTCATTAGGAGAACACACACAAATCATAAATATGTATGTGATAATAGTAGGTTTTCTAAATACATGAAGAAAAAACAGACAGAATTAAAGGTAGAAATACATAAACCCACAATCTAGTTGAATATTTTAACACTCTTCTCTCAGTATCAACAAATGATAAGATAAATTGATAAAAATCAATAAGAATATAGAAAACATAGACAATCTGATGAAGAAGCTTGAACTAATTGTCATTTATAAAACCTTGCACTCAACACTGCAGAAGAAAGATGCTTATCAAAGACACATGGAAAGCTCATAAAGATGTATCATGCCATGAGTCAAGTATCAATAAATTTAAAAAGTTGAAACCTATTACCATAATATAATTAATTTAAAAATAAATAACAGTAAGATATCTAGAAAACTATCCCTAAATTTAAAAATTAAATAACACACTTGTAAGCAATGTTGGGTTGAAAGAAAAATTACAAAAGTATCACAAGAAAATATTTTGAAGTGAATGAAAATTAACAAAATTTGTGGGAAGCAGCTACTGTGTTGCTTAGGAGAGTAGTTATAGCTTTAGATGTGTAATATAAAAAAGTTGAAAATTTATGAACTGAGTTTTCTTCTTAATATTAAAAGACAGAAATGTTAAATCTGGATAAGTAGAAAGAAGGAAAAAATAAATGTAAGAGAGAAATCGATGAAGTAGAAAACAGACAAAAAAGAGAAATGATCAAAACCCAAAACTGGTTTTTTGAAAATTACATAAAAATATGATCTCCTTCCAAGATAATTCAAGAGGAAAAGAGATAAAATGCCACATACCAGTATCAACAGACTCCAAAGTTATGAAAATCATAAAAACTGAAATATTATAAACAACTTTGTGCCAATAAATTAAACAATCAAGACAAAATGGCCAGACTAAAAAAGACAACTAACAAAATTGGCATAAGAGAAAATAGAAAGCCCAAAGGACCCTTAACTATTAAGTAACATGAATCATAATGAAGAAAAAATCTTTTCACAAAGAAAAATTCTCATAAGTTTGGTCTGATTGTGAATTTACCAAATGCTTAAATAAGAAAATACTGATAATCTTATATAAACTCAATTTATGTAACCATCATAGCTTGATACCAAAACCTGACAAAGATTTTATATATAAAGGTAATTATAGACCAAAATCAGTCATGAAGATATGAAATTTCTTAACACAATATTAACATATGACATCTAGTAATATATAAAAGTTAATAAATCATTACCAAATGGAATTCCTTCCAGGAATCCAAGATTTATTACTGTTAAAAAATTAAGCCATAAAATTTATCATCTTAAGCAGAGTAGAGGTGAAAGATTCTACCTAAAATGAAGTAAGCAAGGATGGCTTCTGTTCAATATTGAGGCCCTGGAACATGTAATAAAGCAAGAAAAAACAACTAAAGGTATAGATATTAGAAATAATATATATATATATATATATATATATATATATATATATATATATATATATATTGGGGATTCACAGATAACATGACAATTTTAGTAGAATATCCTAAGAAATTCTATAAAACAAACAATAAACCTATTAAGGAACAAATTTAAAATGGTCACAAGGTAAAACACCAATGCAATTTTGTGGGGAAAATACACCTTTAAATAAATGATACTGAAGTAAATAGATAAATACATGGGGAAAATGAGCCTTAATTTTCATCTTGTATGACTGACAAAAAATAACCAGAGATGGCTTATGGACTGGAACGTAAAACCTCAAATGATAAAATTTCCAGCAGAAAACTAAGATATTCAGAAAACAAAATGACTTGAAAAAGTAAGTTATCTTCCCCCCACCCACTTTGGGGAAAGCAACAATTTCTTAGAAAGGATCCCAAAACACCACATATAAAAAAGTTATAAACTAAATTTTATTTAAATTAAATGATGCTTCTCACCAAAAGTCATCAAAACTGAGAAATGAAAAGGCAGTCAATAGAGAGGGAATAAATATTTGTAATACACAAGTACATGACAAAGGACTTGTATCAGAACCTATAAAGAGTTCCTATAGACGGCAACAACCACAGCCCCAGTTAAAACAAAGGACAAAATATTTAAACAGGTTCTTCACAAAAGAAGACATATGGTATATATTCATGACAATAAGCACATGAAAAGGGGCTCAGCCTATTAGCCATCAGGGAAACCAAACAAAACACTCACATCTAAATGGCTAAAATTAAAAAGACTGACAGCACCACATCTTGGTAAAGATATGAATCAACTGGTACCCTCATGAATTGTTGCTGGGACTATAAAATGGTACAACTTTTGAAAACTGTTTGGCAGTTTCTTCTAAATTTAAAAATATATTCACCCTACTATCCAGCTACCTTACTCTTAGGATTTTTCTTAACAAAGAAATGGAAATGTACAGCCATGGAGAAACTTAAATAAGAATGTTTGTGGCCTGAGCCAAAAGAGGTAAAACCTAAAGTGATATAAATGCTATTATCAGGAGAGTGGAGGAATTAAATTGTGATATAGTCATACATGAGTACTTAGGGAAAAGAGTTCTCCTGGTGACATAGTCAACTATATGGATGAATTTCCAAAATTTTATGCTAAATGACAGAGCCAGACACAAATATTAAATACTGCATATTTTTATCTGTACGAATGTCAAAGAATTATTTGATAGAGTGACTGAAATCAAATTAGTAATTGTCTATGGAAATGTTAACTGACTTAGGAAGCACTAGAAAACATTTTGGGATAAGTGGAATATTCTGTGCCCTGATTAAAATGGCTACTATACACAGTTGTATGGATTTATCAAAATTTAATTAATTATGTACTTAAGATTTCTGAATTTCACTGTATATAGGTCCCACCTCAAAGAAAAAAAATATTCTACCATAAATATGGAATGGGCTTTGATAGAAAATTAAGTCCAACTGTAGAAAAATAAAATCACAGCTATTTGATGACCTTTGTACACTTTTTGTATAAATATACACAGACATTCAAATTCTTGTAACTACTATGTTATCCAAAGAAAATAATTATTTTTAAATACAAGAGAGAAAACTTGTACAGATAATTTCTGAGATGCATGAAAATCAGCATTTTTGATATTTTGTTTTTTCTTGTACTTAATAAAAAAATTTTCATTTTACATTTTTTCTGTCCTGCTAAATTCTGTTTATCTAGTACAATGTTTTAAATACAGAAAGCTTTGAATGAACAACACTGATTACATATATTTTATGTTCTTTGCCAGCCTTTATACCAACTGCTATTTAACATTTAAAAATTTTTAAAAAGCATACAAATTTATTATCTCTCAAAAATATATAATAAAAATTAGTTTTCTTTGACAAATTATAGAAAAATGTCAGAGCCATATTGTTCATTATAAATCAGACATATATTCATATTTTTTAGTAAAATTAATAAAATCTGTGTTTTTACTCAAAGAATATTAATAAAGTGATCAGGCACATTTTCTCTCAGGAGTGTTAGCTGTAATGATGGCATAAAATATTTTATTTTGGCAAGGTGTTATTTCATATAAATGCATTTAATAATAATGAAAAAGTATCACATGTTACTTTTTAGTTTGAAAGAAAATTCAAATTTGACAATGTGGACACATTTCTGCTGTGGAAAATTGAAAGACAAAGTTATGTATTTTCTGCATGGTGGACATTTCTTTCTATCTCACAACCCTAAATCCAACCAGAAATATTATACACTTCTTTGATGTTTATAGATATGTTTAAGATTCTGTGAGAAATGCAAAAAAATTAATACCAAGATTATAAAAATTCTCATTCCCTATTTGAGCTCAGAAAAGCACTAGTCAACAGCAAGATGATATAGCCTGCATGATTCAATGTCATATTTCTCAGCAAAATTAAGCCATTCTCATGTTTTTGGTCATAATATAAATTAATACCTGATAAGTTGTAATGGTTAAATAGTCTCACCAACTCCAAAGTATATAGAATCATAAACAGTAGGTAACACACACAGTGAGAATGAATGTGAACAACAAAGGTGGTGAACAGTGTAATGCAGAAAACACATTCTTTACTGGGCAATAGCCACCCAGCTTGGCACAGAACTTCCAGTAAGAGGATTTTTTATAAGGCACAGAATGTCAACATTTTTATGAAACTCTTTGATGCTGAAAATACCAATTCAAAATATTTTAGATGGTGTGCAAACTGAAGAGAATCCACCTTTTGATCCAAAGTTATAGAGCGATATCTGATTATAACCTGTGAAATAGAAGTACATTTTTAAATTTATCTCACTTGCATTATATTAAGTGATGGGTTTTTATCACTTCCTTTTTTAATGACACACACACACATACACACACACAAAGACACACAGATAGACCAGGAGGTCAGTACATCATAAAACTATGACGAGGTCCTGTACTCAAATCTTCTGATTCTTAACTAGTGCCCTTTTCTCTAAATCATTGAATGAAGCAGCTAATTTTCCAAAAGTGGTGACCAATAAAAAGCAAGTTCAGGTTAGGGAGCACAGGTAGCTGTAGGCAAAATGTGTTCCCTTTTTCCACTCTTTGCTTTTGGGACCCATTTGCCTCTAGTCATTTAGTGTCAATATTCATCTTATTCACCCTGCACCAGACTCCATGGTTTAGAAATAAAAATGGCACACAAAGTGCCACTAAGAAATAAGGTACTTATGATTATTAGGCATAATTTGCACTTAAAAATGAAATGCTAGGGAAAGGTAAATAATTAACTAAACTAGTTATATAATATTTAAATTTAGGGCATCTTTCTATAAACTGGGTGAGAAATTGGAGTTTTTTATAAAGAGGTTCATAAAACAACCCAAAGTTATGGACGCTGTACATTTTTGGTGGCTGTTTTCGATTGCACTCTATTCTGGAACTGATGTTTGAGTAATCTGAGATAGATTATAAAGTTTTCTAAAGATACCCTACTTTTTTCTTCCTTATAACCATTAAAACTAGAAGAGAAGCAAATAGAGGCAAAGATAGGGAATCTTATATCATAGCTCATTTGTGTGTCAGTTCTAAAGCATCACAGTGCTGTAACCTTAACAAATAACATATTAGTAACTCACTTCTTCTTAGTTCTAATTTAGGGGGTTCATAGGATATCCTGAGATATGCAATATATCATGAAAAAGTGGTGCTTAGCACATTTCACCCCTAAAAATTATTACTAAAAAGATATGTTAAGTCTACATTTACTACTTAGCTGGTAATTTTAACATATGATTTCTGGGAAATTTCGATAGAATTTAATCTAACTATTAGGAGACATGTTTATTTTGCTATTTTCTGTCCTTCTTTGTGACTATGTATGTGTCACTAGATTGTTAAGGTCCTTCTTCCAATATATATGCTGATGAAACTAACCATATGGGGTATTACAGCTGTCAGTGAAGCACATCTGTCTTTCTCTAGGATATGATAAAAATACTTAAATCCAACAAAATCTCTTTTTTCAAAGCTTTTAACAAAAAGCATCACAAGGTTTTAAATGTGCCTTGAGATTATTGGTGAATTTTCCAGGTATATTCTTACAATACAAAGAAATAGGTATATTCTCAGAAGGATTTCTCCATCTGTATACATGCAATCTAAAATAAATGTGACTGTGCCTCTCAGGCATTGCTTAACAAATGAGAATAGAGAGCCATCAACATCATGTCTGAGACACACACACACATACCTACTGCATAATATACAATTTTCCAATTTTGGCTTAAGCAAAAATAATAAATGTAACCACGTAGAAGAGTGGGAAGGGTGTGGGGAATGACAGCAGTTCACCTCTGAGTTCTGAAAAGAATGATGCAACATAATATCTCTGTTTTCGGCAATTTAATCACCTATAGAAGCTATAATTGCTGCATTAATTATTTTCTGAAGCTGGCATTCTTGGCTTGATAAGAATATTTTTAAACCATAGAAAAGCATTCTTTTCTCCTACCAAGGAGATTAAATGTAGACAAACTCTTTCTCACCAAGGATAAATGTAACTCAGGCCAAAAACAACCTCAGAAGTGATTATTTGTCAAAAAACAACATATATATATTCAAAACAGAGAACTAATACTCTTCTGTAGCTTTTTTGAAATTCTCAAATTTAGCAGGAATTGGGTATGCCAAAATAGAAACAAAATAGAAATTAATATCCTCTAAAAAGAAAACTTTTTTTTGAGATTGCAAATTAATAGAATTGCTTAGCTAAAGCAGTTGAGATAGAGTGGATATTTCATGTTCTAACTATATCATTAAGATTATTTTGCAATATTATTATTTTATGTATAACATAGACTATTTACTACTACTTTTAAAGCAAATAATGTTTTATAATGCAGTGTTGAAGGGCATTTCATATAGTAGGTCCTTCATTAATATTAAGTCTTTCTACCTTTTCGAAGAGATAACTGCACAATATCTTATTTAGGAGTGAATAGCTCATACTTCTTCTTGATTTGTCAGTTTTTAATTCAAATGTTAAAAGTCAACTCTTTTCAAGATTTTTTCTCTTCAAAGTTCAACGCAACTCAGCAATAACTCAAATATTATGAGTCAATCAGAATGCACTTATCAGGTACCTACACTCCACCTGACAATTTGCTAAGTATTAAGAAACATAGATATATAAAATGTGTCTCTTCTCTTAAGTAAGTTTTCAATCTAGCCAGAAAGATTAAAAAAACAAAACAAAACAAAACAAAACAAAACAAAACAACAGACAGCACAGGAGAAAATGTAACCTAAGAGTCACAGATGAATTTGAATGGTGCCAGAAATTTATAGCATGGGATGTGTCAATTACCAAAACAAATTGATGATCTACATTACTATTCACTGTTCTAACATTTATTTGTTTTTGTCCTCTAGTCTTTGGCACTGGTTATGCTCTTACTGGGATAAAAACAATCTGAAGGCATTTGTGTGAACAGATTAAATGGATTGTCTGGGGAATGAAGGGAAGTAAACTTAATTTTTTCATAGATTGTTGATTAAATTGGGGGGACGGTTTTCTCTTTCACATATTGCTGTTGAAAATATTTCACGAATGATTTCATTGGCTTTCCTTACTAAGAATAGTCTACAAAAAATACAAAGTATTAGAACTCTGGCAATTCTTTTAATCTTAAAAATCACACATTAAAATTACTAAGCATACTGAAAAATGGAGTTGGATGAACCTTTCAAAACCTAATCAGACAACAAAAATAAGAAACTTTATTTAAATATACTTTTAAAAAGGATATGTTAAATTCCTAAAGTATTAATAAATGCTATTACAAACACAAGAATCTGCATAAAAAAGATGTGATTTTATGAAAGGCAGATATAAACGAAGCATTGAAACTGCTAATTACAGAGCGATAATGAAAATATACAAAGATAGCGGAAGTGTAATAATACTTCTAAGAAAGAGCTTTTGGCCAAACTCAACCAAGAAAAGTTACGGCACGTGGACAGTATTCAACTCCTTTGTTTCTTGCCTTATTTAGCTTTGCAAGTTTACTTTTCAGTCAGATGCTGTTACTTTGTGATAAAAATCAGTAATTTTCCAGAAGAATTACTTATGGACCATTGTGAGTTCCACATAAGATGACAGCATTTCTTAAGTGGAATAAGCCAGACAAAGACAAATACTATATGGTATCTATTACATGTGTAATAACTCATAGAAACAGAGAGTAGAATGGTAGTTGCCAGGGGCTAGGAGATGGGAAAAATAGAGAGAGTTTGGTAAAAGGGTACAAACTCAATTATAAAATGAATAAAATCTAAGGATCTAATGTAAAACATGGTGACAACAGTTTATCATACTGTATTGTATCATTGAAATTTGTAAAGAGAGTAGAACTTAAGTGTTCTCACGCACGTACACAAAAATAAATATGTGAAATAATGAATGTGTTAATTAACTTGATCAGTGGAAATACTCTCACAAGTATACATATATCAAATCATCATGTGGGATGTTTTAAATATATTACAATTTCACTTGCCAATTAATATCTCTCTAAAGTTGAAAAAAAATGACAACATTCCTCTATTTCCCAATCATTTGTAAGCTAATTTAAATATAGAAATATGCTGTAGCGGAACAAACTTCAATTGCATTAAAAAAAATTTAAAAACAGTGATTAACTTTGAATTAACAAAGGGATATTTTTTGCTATTTTGTTGAACACTAGAATGTTAATATTTACAAAAATGTTTTAATTGCCTTTGACAAATTATCAGAAGAGAAAGATAAAATATATGTTTATGATACAACATAGTAAATGTTAATACTGAGACATAAATAAAATAAAACTTCTGGGCTCCTGAACATAAATTATCTTTCTGGTTTCAGAGCTTTTGCTTATAATGACTTTTTTTTTTTTTTTGCTATACTGAAAATTTTTTACTGATAAGAATCTCGTTCTTATTAAATATTTTCTGCTCATGAATCTCCTCTTTCAAGCTTACCTTGATCTTTGGGAAGATTACTCATGTCTTTGACCAACTACTGCAACTTGAGCAGATCACTTTTGGTATATATTAAAAAGAGAAAGTGTACAATTAATCAAATGAATATTTTGATCACCCAAATTGGCACTAGCATGGTGCATACTAATTATTCAATAAGCATGTGAGCAATGAACAAAGAAGTACTTTTCTCTGTGTAGAACATGTTAAGATGGAATAAAATAAAACAAGAGTAATTATTCTTGCCTCTGCAGAATGAATTAAAGGGTTGAAGAACATGAGGTTGATATTACAGGTAGTGGATATGTTAATAAAAAGCCTCAGTGACAGTAATTCTGGTAATATCAGTTGTGGTAAAGTTAAATTTCAGGAAGCAAAATGCAACAATGCAAACTACGATTATAACGACTAGAACTCTATGGAAATAGTAGTTTTCTCCGCTCAACAATTCTATGCTTCTAAAAGTTCAGTCTTGAACTTACTTCAATTCTACATATTTTCTAGAAATTCTCTGAGATAAGCAGACTTATTAACAACCAAAGTAATCCACCAGAGTGAATTTCTGTTCCTTTCAATGAAGAAGCTTGAATAAGGCATAGAAGCAGACATTTTTATTGGTAGCATCATTGTTTTAAAAGTGGAAATTCATCCACAGACATAATTCATAGCATTTATATCACCAAACCATACCACCCATTTTTTACTGGGTTTCCGCAACACATAAATTTAAGAGAACACAAATTAATTGAAGAGCTTACAAATGGTAGTCATTTTAGCTTAATCTCTGTAATTAATTTTATGGAAAATATGCAAACCAATGATGAGTTCACTATTTTGAACTTTTAACTTTCTATAAGTGAAATAATAAAATGGGTGTACCTGTAATTATAAGACATAAAATGGCACAAGAAACACAGTGCTGTTTTTACTAGATGCACTTTCTGTCCTTATTTACTAAAACTTCTCAGTCATCTTTCTTGTGACTTTGATATTCTATACATAGCATGCTCAAAATTACTTGTCTTAGCTATTGTTAATTTATACACCCTACTAAGCTATTAATGTCTAAAGATCATGATTTATTCATCTTTATATATCGAATATTTGATAGAGCTCCTGGAACACTGCAGCAGCTCAATATACTTGGAGTAAATTGAATGAGTGAATGAATGAATGAATGAATAAAATTAATATTTTGAAAGCAATAAAGAAAAAAATTCAGGTAATTAAACTGACATTGGAATAAAGTCAAATTTAGTTCAGTTGTGGAAATAATGGTGCCTGTGTTTTGCATGCAATGAAATACTCTGATGGAAAAACTAGGGTGGTTCAGAAAAAGAAAAGTTCTGTAACAGAGAACAGAACTAAGAGTTTCAAATACAAAGTGCAGGGGGAATTGCCAAAGGTTTTAAGATGTGAAAAAAGATGAGAGGAAACTGTGAGGAAGGATGAGAAGAAACTGTTCATAAGAACTTCAAACCAACCTGTCCCAAGCTCTTCAAGTAATGGCTGTGGAGAGAGACTTGTACTCTTACAGAACTGGCAGCATCCCAATGTCACTACCTCAGTCTTTCTGGGAAAGATCAGGAGTCAGAGGTCAGGGAATTTAACTGACTTATCCATAGGCTAAGAGTCAGAGTAATCAAGCAGGGAATCCCAGTTGGAAATGAGATAACCAGAGCTGTGTTCTCTCTCTATCACAAAGAAATATAAATGTTATTTTGAAGCTATTCTCTACAACTTTGCTTTTTTGTTGGTGGTAGTGTTTTTATGTTTTTTTGTCCCACCTACTCTGCAACCCTAAGGGAAAATGGATACTGAGGGGAGGTGACAGAGTTAGCAACAGAACTCAGATGTACTATATTACTGGGCTAGTACTCCAATTATGTATGTGTTAAATGCATTAGCTTTGAAGTGATATCAACTGGTGTTAGATTTTTCGCCATCATTGCAATCTACAATTCTGTGGCTATGGACAAATCACTTTCTAAATATCAATCTTTTAACCTGAAAAATGAGAATAATGAGAGTGTCCAGATTTATACTGTTGCTGTGAGGAACAATGGCCTGGCAGATGGAGCGATGACACGACTCAAAAAAAAAAATGGCTGTGTAGTGGGTTGAAGATTTATTGCCATAGAGAGCACCTTATCTATGACTAGAACTATCATATAATTGAGCAATCTCATTTCCGGACATATATTCAGAAAAAACAAAGCTAGGATCTACAAAAGATGCCCGTGCTCCCATCTTCACTGCAGCATCACTCACAATCCTTAAGGTGTGGAAATAGCTCTAAGTGTCCATCAACAATAGATCAAGAAAAGTAGCAACAAAAACAGAAATGGTATTTATGTGACATGATAGAGATATTTGCTAAAACTACAGTGTCTGTCACATTGCAATATATAAATATATCAAAACAAAGTGCTATACACCTCAAACTTATACAATATTATATGTTGATTATATCTAAATAAATGGAAAGAAAGAAAGGGAGGGAGGAAGAGTCTTACACACACACACACACACACACACACCATATCGCCTATTATTCAATCTGAAAAAGAAGTTAATCCTTATAACAACATGGATAAATTTAGAGGGCATTATGCCAAGCAAGTCAGACACAGAAAGACAAATACTGTGTGGTATCACTTATATATGGAATCCCCCCAAAAAAGTCAAACTCATAGAAAGAGAATGTAGAATAATAGCTACCAGGGGCTGGAGGTGGGGGAAATAGAGATTGGTAAAAGAGTTAAAAACAAAACGAAAACAAAAAGAGTATCGAGAATCTATTAGTGGTTATTTTCTTAAGACCTAATGACAAATACACATCATGTTGATATTCAATTACTAAAGAAGTCAATAGTCACCTTCTGAGTTTAAAAGGAATACTACTAATAATGTTTATTGGCAAGCTATGTTTCCTTCTGCTTATCGTTACGCATACGGGATCTGGCGGAGAAGATCACTCACACCGTTCCATTGTTCAGTTTTTAGCAGCACCACACTTTTAATAAGCAAAACCTTCCTCAATCTAACTCCACCTTGCTCTTTCAGCCCTGTTCCCTTTTCTTCTGTCCCAGCAAGGACTTCGTACTAGTGACAACTGCTGATACAAAACGTTTCTAAAATCTCTGACCCAAATTTTCTGCGGTGATAACTTTTGCTCTCCCTTTTCTTTCCACCTGTCTTTTTTTTTTTTTTCTGCCACTGCCCTTAGATGGACACTTTTAAAGAACATTGTATTACAGGAGCACTCGTTAGAAATCGTTTTTGATTCTTTTGCACACAGTCCGGCCCCTGTCAGATTTGTGACCACACCCACTTCAACCTTAACCTCCTACAAAGCCACAGGAGTCTTCATGAAACATATCAGAAAAAGATATTTTCTGTGGGTCTGGGCTTGCCCTTTCAGGCAGCCCTGGGTCAGACAAGAATTTCTCTGTGCAATTTTATAAAACACTGCATTCCCCAGACTAGCAGAGCACCCATGGAGGATGCAGAGTGGGCTGGACTGCAGCTCCCACTTGCTCCTATAAACACACACAGCACTCTGGGTCCTTTTGGTATCATTCCTAGATCTCAGAACTTTGGGTGCTTTAGAATTGAGATGTTTCAAAATTGAGGCTTTTTTAGATTTTAGAAATGTAATTAGATATATATTTTATATATTTTATAATATTCTGGAAGGATTAGGGGTAGCATCTCTTAACCAAACATATTAACGTTTGTTCTGCAAATGAATAAATAGTCACATAATAAAGGATAAACCAAAATTATAAGTCACCTGTCAGATCAAGTTAGGTTTGCTTCCAAATGTGAATTCAGGTTATCCTAAAAACTGAAAGTTTTTTTAATAATTTACATTCAGGCAAAACATAACTCAAACTGAACTCCTATTTGGTGGCAAACCTGGCCTAATCTGATATGAAGCTATTTATAGTTAGTAACTAATCTGTAAGTTTAAGTATAGACTTGTAAATTATTCACATTTTTTATGTCCTCTAGCACTTACTAGTGAACTATCAAATAGTAGATGCTCAAAATATATGTTGAATTGAATACACACATACATAATATATCTATCAAGATGAATGATATCTTAAAATGAGACACAGAAGGCAAGTAAAGGTTCATTATCACAGACTAGCAAATAAGTCAAAATGTTTGTATTTTTCTCCCCTTGGCTGCTCTACCTCTAAGAAGTATAAGGGTAGTTTAGTAAACGAAATCTGGGGCTCTTATTTTCTCAGGCAGAAACTCACATGCGAGGAGCAGAAGCCAATGCTTATTTGTTTTGCTCCATTATCCTAATGAATAAGATAAAACTTCAAGGGATTTGTCACTGAATCATAGGCATTGAAGCGTTACACAGACTTTTTTTTTTTTAATGTTTGTATTTGTGCATATAAATAAGAACAAAGAACTATTATTTCAGGCAAATTGAAGCAAACCTAGTTAACCCAGACTTAATTTGCATATATTGGTATTTAACCTGTATTACATAAAATATGCCTTATAAAAGAAATAAATAGATACCATTTTACTAGAATTAATGTTTTATATAGGAAAGGGCGTATCCTGCTTTAGTCTATGAATAACAGCCATGTGTCATTTAATGACAGAGATATTTTCTGAGAAATGAGTCTTCAGGTGATTTCACTGCTGTGCAAACATCACAGGACGCACTTAGGCAAACTTAGATGGTCTAGCCTGCTACACACCCAGGCTGTATGGCAGAGCCCACTGCTCCTTGTCTACACAGATGTACCATTTGTTACTGTGCTGAACACTGTAGGCAAATGTAACAGAATGGTAGGTATCTGTGTAGCTCAATATATCTAAACATAAAAAAAGTACAGTAAAAATACAGTGTTAAGATAAAAATGGTGTGCCTGTATACCATTGAATGGAGCTTGCAGGAAAAAGCATTTCTCTGCGTAAGTCAGTGAGTGGTGAGTAAATGGAATAAACCTAGGATATTACTATATACCACTGGAGACTTTTTAAACATTCTAAGTATTTATAAACACTTAGGACACATAAAATTTAGAAATAATATTTTACTTTCTTCACTAATAAATCAGTCTTAGCTTACTGCAGGTATTTTTACTTTATACAGATTTTAATTTTTTTTAACTTTTTGACTCCTTCGTAATAACATTTAGCTTAAAATACAAACATATACACAGCCACACACACACAAAAATATTTTCTTTCTATCCTTAATCTAAGAGCTTTTTCTTTATTTTTTTTCAATTTATTTTACTTTTTCACTTTTTAAACTTTTTGTTGTTTTTGAAAACTAGGACACAAACACACATTAGCATAGGCCTGCACAAAGTCAGCATCATCAGTGACAATGTCTTCTGCTTCCACTTCTAGTCCCACTGGAAGGTCTTCAGGGGCAATAACACCCTTGGAACTGTCACCTCTCATGATAACAATGCCTTCTTCTGGAATACTTCCCCAAGGACCTGCCTGAGGCTCTTCTTGACGTGTCACTCTTTTTTTCAGAAATATGTCCATGGTGGTTTTTTTTTTTTTTAATTATAGATTTGCTAGTAAGCAGATAATGTGCCATGATTGTTCCTCTCCATGAAAGAAAAACATTCCGTGTAAAGGTGTATAGTTTTAAACTTTTTAAGAAGTTATCGAGGTCTATAGAAGCTTCTGCTACACCCTTCACTGTGAATTTTCTTGGAGGTTCTTACCTCTTGCAGTTTTCTTTTCTCTTGCCTCTTCTTCAGCTATGAGTTCCAGTTCCAGTTCCAACAACTCTTCATTAGTAAATGAGGAACCAGCCCTAGGAGCTCCTTCGTGTCAGCCTTATCCACAACTGGGTTAAAGCTGTTTGCTGGCTCAGCCACAACTTTGTTAATGTTTGCATCCCTGCAAAATTCCTGCAAAATTCTTTGAAATCATAAATAAACCTTTCGAGTGTCTTCTTCCAGATGCCATTCATATAAGCTTGTGGGATTATCACTGTATGCATAATCTACAGTTGACCAAAATGTTCATTATATGGTATATTACTGTATATAAATCTACACATCTTTCTTTCTGCAGAGATAGTAAAATGCCCCTTCTTGTTAATCCTTGAGACTAAACTATTACTGTAAAAAAAGTGTGGTTATTTTTAGAGGTAGGGTAGAAACATTTTCATGGTGATAAAATCAAAAGCCCCTGGTATCTAGGTAACAGAAAATCTTTATATATGTATTGTTATTCACCTTCATGATACATAGAGATATGTAGCCATGAACTTAAACCTCATTATTCAACTAACAATAGAGGGTTCTCTTATTTTAAACAAGCTTTGAATTTAGGAAAAAAAATATAGTAAATATAAAATACTGTATATGAGTGATTAGCATATGCACATAGTTTTTTTGTTTGTCTTTATTCTAAAGAGAAAATTAAGATGATATCAAAACATCTTATATATCTGGCTATATCAATAATCAATAATGAGTTTTTTGGTAGAGAAGATAACCAACAGTTTGCCTTAGTCTGGGTTATCCTAAAAGTACAGCCTGAGACGATGCTTTGGGTCTGCTGGCTTATATGAGAGATGATTACAGCAGCCAGAGTAAGAGAGGGACAGAAGGAAAGCCACTAGAGTGAAAATTATAGGGCTAGGTACCACTGTGAAAAAGTGGGACTCAATTTAACTGAAAGCTTTCCGGGTTACATGTAGGTTGCTTGGATGCCCCGCCAAAGGATGGAAGGCTGGATTATGCCTCCACTGACTTATTATGGTTGAAAGGTGCCCTTAGGCATTAATTCCCTTGAGCTTGTGGTACATCCATACTTAGGTTGATCAAGAGACAGAAGAAAATCCTTCCATGTAGATCAAGACTCTTGGTTATTATAAGGTGTTAATAGTGTTACTAGAGCATAGACTCACAGCTCTGAGTTCTTCTATTGCAAAACTATAGCTTACTTCCTTTCATCATTATAACTTATATAAATTATTTTTTTAAGAATAGCATGCTTACCATGTTATTGAAATACTATACACACACACACCTCTCCCTCTATACACACACACATATATACACACGGATATACAATACATGTTTCTGTGAAATTATGCATGTATTTTCTGATGTTTCTATTGAAGCTTACAGGAAGCTCCTCTCAATGCTTCAAAAGGAAATAGACATTTTAGTTGCTGCCATAAAAGGTTCATGCAATGAACTCCAGGCAGCAATGATCAGATTGTTCTCACAGACCCTGAACACTAAGGAACCTCTGTTGCCATCCCCCACACACAACACGAGATGGACTTTTGTAATAAAGACATCTCACCACTGGGCTACTGACCAGTACTGGTCCATGGCCTGTTAGGAACTGGCCCGAACAATGGAAGTAAGTGGCAGGCAAACGAGTGAAGCAACATCTGTATTTGCAGCCACTCCCCAGCACTAGCATCACTGCTTCAGCTCCACCTCAAATCACCAGGCATCTATCAGATTCTCACAGGAGCACCAGTCTCTGTTGCCAAAAAGGTTGAGGACCACTGATTTAAAGGACACAAGTGTCATGATTACATTTGTATTTCAGGAAGATCACCTGGGCGAACTTAAGGAGATTGTACTAGAACATATGAGGCTAAAGGCAGGAAAATGAGAGAGTAGTCTAGTACAGACATAGGAGTAAGAAGGCTAAGGACCAGAAACAGGTGTAGAATGGAGAGGAATGGAAAGATTTCGGGACTATTAAAGCAGCCCAGTAGGAAAACCTGGTAACTGACTGAATGTTGTGAGTAAGAGAAAAAGAGGCCTCTCTTTTGCCTTCTGGTTTCTGCTTGGATGGCAAGGTAGATGGGCAACAGCAAAGCAAGTGTTCAAATTAATCTTTTTAGATTTCCAGCCTGGTATAGTTCCCATTAAAGCAAGCCTTGTCCGATTTTCAAAACAAAAGGCATACTTGCAATTTCTGTTTTCAAAATTGCTTTTTCGCTTTTTGTTTTCTGCTAATAATTCAAAAAAAAAAAACCCTCAAGGACATTCACAGGTAGCCTTCCTCCAATTATCCTAATTCACTTGATATTTAGACGGATTAATATAGTTGAATTTATTTCCTCGTAATGGATTGACTTGTCTAGCCAGCCAATAAAAGCAGCACTGGGACTTTATGTATTTCTCCCAGTATTATATTATTGCAACTGACAATAATAACAGTAATAATTATCCAATTTCAAGATGGAGAAGTACCTTTGACCTCTATTTGATCCCCTTGGTCTATCTAAGTCTGATTTAGCATTGATTTCTTTCCCAAGGAAGTTGCTATAATCATGTTATGGCTGATTTATCACAATATGCTTGCTGGCTAGTAATTTCTCATCTTGAACTTGCTTCTCATTTTTTTTTCTTGCACAAAAAGACATATTAAAATGTTTTGCTTTTTTCAAAGCAAGGAAAATTCTCCAAGTATTCTGCCGTATTTCTTTCAGTGGGTGGTGTTAAGTGACTGCAGTGTTTGGGAACCATCCTAATTGAACATATATGTTGGCAGGGCAAAAGTCAAACAGAAAAAAAATAAATAAAGCTCTCTGCAGGAACTCTAATTCAGATTGCAAATGTGGTAACAGAAAAAGAACATATGCTCAGAAATCACTAGTTTTAGGTTCTAGATTTTTCCACTAAATATTTGTATGATTTCAAGCAAGTCACTTAATCTTTTAAATTTTGGTGTCTTTGCTTATAAACTATATTTAGTTGATCTCATTCTGTACACATAAATGTTCATAGCTAATAATTTTAACCATATCTGAAAATTATAATAAATGTAATGGGAAAATCATTACTATAGCTCACTGTAGAGCTCAGTGTAGATCTTTAAGTATTCATCATTTAAGAAGGGCATATATTTCACTTCAGATAAATTTTAGATTAAAAAAATATACCTGTAAAGTTATCCGATATCAAATTCCTCACTTTACAAAAGACAAAATTGAGGGCTAGAGAGATTAAGTAATGTGACCAAGTTTTGCATGGCTTATTATTTCCCCCTTCAAAGGACTTCAAGTAAGGTCTTATAATTCCTAATCCAAAACCTTATCATTCCTCCGCCAAAAATGAACACTTGCTGGAACATGGCCATAGATAAGGAAATTAATCAGGAAAGATCAGATAGCAATATGCAAATAAACAATACTCAAATTTGATGGTTTAATAATTTTTTTTTCATTTATGCCTAATATCTTTTGTGGGTTGCTGGGAGGTATGTTCTGTATCACTGTCACTCTATACCGCAGACTAATAAAAAAGCCAAAATCTGGATCTTTGCCAATCACCACGAGAATGAGAGAAAGGAGCAAAGAACAGCATCATCTTAAACTTCTTCCTGCATGTGATGAGTCATTTTTGCCACATTTCATTGTTTAAACAAGTCACATGACCCCACAATGCCAAAGTCCATGGGGAAATTATATTCATATGCCACAGACAATGTGACATATTTAAATAATGTAAATAATGGATACCATAGCATGCCAACCAAGTGAAGAACATGGAAAATTTAAGTTTATTTCTTAAAATAGGTAGAGAGTTTAGGGAATGTTCTTCAGAGTCAAATTTATAATGCCCAACTCTTTTATAATTTTTCCCTGAAGCTCTGACATAAACCAAACATTCAGACGCAATAAGGTGTGCACATCTCAAAATTTCACAGTCTACAGCTAAAGCAGATTTCACATACCAGGGTCCTACTGATCAGATTCAGTCAGTAGATGTGAGGTAGAAGTTAATACTAGGGAGGCCCCACCCCTTCCCAGTGCAGTTAAAAGGGGACATAGCTGGGCTTGGATTGCACCACTATTGTGTCAGATCTGGTTTAACCAGTTGCCAAATCTGACCCAAAGGTTAGGCAGCTTGTGATCTGAAACATCCTGCTGAGGTGAAGGGTCAGGAACAGGGGAATTCCCCAACACAGACATGCGCAGAGGGATAATATGTGACCTCGAATTTATCTCTGCTTCATTATACTATCATTATAATAAATTTACATTGTGGCTTAGAACCTGTCCCCACCGTGAGCAAACCCAGTGCGTTATTGGGGTACCCATGATCAAAAAGGTGAATGTTATATGAGATTCCTCTCTCAATCAAGGCCATGAAGGGGGAGGTAGGATGGAACGGGAGAAATGAAGTCCCAGAGGGTGGAATAATAGAGCCCAAGGCAGAAGTCTTCGGGACTGACATCTCTTGGCAGCCTGCTCTCCCATCTGAGAGAGTACTTTCACTTTCAATAAAGCTACCTTGCTTGCAATTGATACACGTCTGCCTTCAATTCATTGTTGCCAGATGGCAAAGACCATGGTCCAGGAGTTCCAAAACTAGTGGTAGTAGATGGATTATTTGTTCCATAGAGCATACAGTGAGTGTGTGTGTGTGTGTGTGTGTGTGTGTGTGTGTGTGTGTGTACTAAATTAATTACCTATATTTTTAAATGAAGATTTTATGTATAAAAAATTGGTCTTTGGTTTTCTTTAAAAATCAAAAGATCAAGTATCCCTCATGACAAAAGTGGGCTAGAATGACTAATATTAACCTCTGTAGTTGGATCAAGAGTTTCCTAGTTTGTTACAGACCTCGCAACTTATTTTCTTAGATTTGGTTTTATGTCACTTATTTAATGTGAATGACCTGTCAGAAACTGTAAATCAAAATGCAGTGCCTCCTTCATTGGGCTAAAAGCTAGTTTATATCTCTCAGCTTTCTCTACACTTAGGCAATATGACTCTGTTCCCTCTAGTGGAATGAGAATGGAAGTGAGGTGAGCCACATCCAGACCTGCTCCATACTACCTATTCTTTCATGACTGAGATGTCACTAAACAACCACTTTGAACTCTTTGTTATAAACATATATATATATATATATATATATATATATATATATATATATATATATATCAATTGTGCTAAGCTCCTGAAATTCTGAGGTCTATTTGCTGCAATAGCAATTAGCTATTCTAATGTATGAGTCATGCAGGAATCTGAGTGTGTGTTCACAATAAACCATTGAAGCAGATTCTTGGATATAATGTTTTTGAAAATTTTCTGAGCCCAAATCATTTCAACTTCCTTTAGCTGGGGCAGAGAGGTAGGAGTGAAGAATAATTCTGGGCAGAGAGAAAACCAAAAGAAGAAAGAAGAGATATGAGAATGCACTCCTGGGCGATTTGAGAAATACCAGTTGAATCTGTTTGGCTACACTTCAGAAAAGAAATAGGAGAAAATGCACAATTACAGAGGGATGCTAATTCCAGGGAAAGAGAATTTAGACTAGACTGTAGGGAAAGAATCAGTGAATTTTTTGAGAATAAGAGTAATGTAAGCTTTCATGCGGTTTTAGAGCCACTAATTTGGCAGCAATGTAAATTGTTAAGTGTGTGATTCTGGAGAAATTAGGACAGTTAGGTGGTGCTACAGGTATATAGTTGAGAGAGTAACGGCTATAATTTACTGAATGCTTGATAATTCCTGGGCCCTAGGTAGATGACTTTCTACACATTATCTCAATGAAACAAAGTCGTATTATAAAACATTTTAAATTGCTAATTAAGGTAGCAAAAATCAGCTATCTAATGGGTGGTGAAGCTGGGATTTGAACTCAGATCCATCTTTCTTTAAAGCTTATGCTAATAACTACTACATCATATTGTATAATGCAATCTAAACTTTGGTGGTAATGGCAAAGTAGCAATGATAAGGAGTAAAAGAGTGGCAATTGTACTTCCAACTGACTTGAACTTTACTGAGATGCTACTAAGCATCTAGCACAGGGCTAGGAAAGCAAAGCATTGTTTTTAACTCTCTGAAAATTTAGAATCCAGGAGTAATTGAGAATGTGAACCAAAGACAACCATCATCATTGTGTCCCCTTCCATAGAGATTGTGGTAACTGGTTTTAAAACATGCCTCCTAATGAATTAAGCCACCCAGCATATATAGTTTTGTGAATCTCAGCTGGCCTGGAACTAGGGTTCACCAACAGAATATGGTAAATTCAACCGATGCTTGTCCATTACTAGCCTTTAATAAGATAGGTGTTTTCAATTTCTTCCCTCATAGAAAGCTTACTTTTGGGAGCCTAACAGTCCCACATAAAAAAATCTTGCTACAAATTAGAGATTCCACATAGAGAGGCCACATGAAAGAGAACACATGGGGAAATACTATGGAGAGAAGAACCCTGCAGACGATACAAAAAAGGAATGAAGCCCCGCCTTCCCTGAATCTCCTCGAATTTCCAGATGAATTCAGTCCCATCCACCATCTACCTTCAATCACATGAGAAACCCCAACCAAAATCAGCTGAAGATCTCCATACCTGATCCCAGACTATAAGGAATGATGAGGAATAATAAAGAGTGGTTAAACTTTTAGGTTTTGAAGCATTTTGCTAAATAGCAATAGATAAATAAAAGAGGGATATTATATGTCTGTGAGGTTTTAGATGAGGCAAAAATATTGATTTGAACCACAGAAATAACTTGGCAATGATAGTAGTAGTAGTAGTAGTAGTAGTAGTAGTAGTAGTAGTAGTAGTGTATTTAGGTATATTTTTTCCAATCCCTTGATTACAACATAATGCTCATATTGTATTATGTGTCACCACATGAATTCAGATATAAGAAAACACATCATACAGAACTTGAAACAAGAATATCATGTCCTACCAGTTATAGCAACGTGCACTGGATTCTAGTCTAATGAGTCCATAAGGAGGAATGAAATTGCTCACCCAAACCAATGCTATAAAAACTCCACTGATTTATGCATTTCCTCTACTCTAATTATGATCATAGTTAGAAATGGCATTCCTTCGGTATAATGAAATAGTCTGTTCAGACAGCTGTCCAGTTACTTCAAATTCTAGTCATCCATCATTTGAATCTGTACAGAATAGCATGTGTTATTAACCCATTGCTCAAAGGCTACCTGTTTTTGTGACTGCAAACTCTAATTGGTGGGCAGAGGACACTGAACTCTCTTTTCTCTGCTAAAAATAAATGAACTATACGTGGACAAAAGGCTTCAATTCAATCTGTTGCCAACCATCCATGAGATACAAGTGAGTTGTTGTGTTGCAGGTGAGGCAATTACTTCCACAGAGTTGACATGCAATAAATATCTGTGAAATGAACACATAAACTCCCTCAATCCATTGCCTATCGATTTTGAGAGAAAATGAAGGGTAATTATTCATCCCAGGTAAAAGAAGAAAAATGAAACCATGCTGGGCAAGGCAAAAATGTGTAATTTCAAAGGAAAAGCCATCTGATTACCTAAAAACATGACTTTAGAAGGAATGGTACATGGTAGAGTCGTAAACTTTTCATAAATAGTCAGTTGGAGAAACGCAAGCAGAAAAAAAAAATAAGGTTATAAGATACATAATGTTCTGCAACTTGATTTTTAATGATCAATAGTGTGACATGTGTTGGACCTTCATCACTGTCAGCATGTGAAGAGATAACTCATTTCTTGACTTTTATTCCAGAGAATGGGTGAAACCAATTATTTAATTCTGTGTCTATTGATGGACACTTATGTAATGTCAAAATGTGTTTGAACATTTCGGTGGCAAGATAATAACAATAATAATAAGTGATCATTGCAATAGCTGACATTTTCATGTGCTTACTATGCACTATGCTAAGTGCTTTATGTGCTTAGTCTTGGCAATTCTGTGAGGCAAGCATCACAATTGCTCTTTTCAGATGGTGAAATGAAAGCTGAAAAAGGTGACACAATTTGTCCATATCACACAATTAGTCCTCGACACAACATGATTTGAATTGTCAGTACTAAAATCTACATTATTAGATAACACATAAAACTGTCCTTTAAAAGTTTTAGAAGTTATTGAGTAAAACAAAAGTTCATTTAAACTTTCACAGCATAGTGATTTAAGTTTTATCTCTTAAAATATTTGGTGTATTAATTTAACTATACATATGTAATTAAAATTCCATAATATATAAAGTCATATATTAATTTAGCAATTCTGATTTTTCCACTCTGGCACTTCACGAAGCAATTTTGGGGGGAGTTTATCTTGTGCATCATTTATATCAGTGTCTTCATAATGACCAGAGGCACTTTTGAACCATCTTTCCTATGTTTTCATCACAGACAATTTTCACTTCTATTTAAGTTGTGGGGGATATGAGACTTTTGAATCTAGTGTGAACCTGTTTTTAGTAATCTTCTTATTAGCTCAAAAGAGTCACTCACATTATATTAGAATCATTTCTCTTTTTCTGTTCTTCATTTTTCTAGCAAGTGCTGTATATGCTTTTCAAATTATAACTACTTATTGAATTATTTTTAAAGTACTATAAATTATTTTATAAAGGCAAAGACACAGACTTGCACAAGAACACCTAGTTCCTTAAATACCATAATTTCTATTTTGCTCAGGCAACTGTAGTGAGATTGCTGGTTCTAAGAATAAGTCTTCTAGGTCCAGAGGAAGGTCAAATGATTTCTCTCTCTCTCTCTTTCTCTTTCTCTCTCTCTCTCTCTCTCTCTCTCTCTCTCTCTCTCTCTCTCTCTCTCTCTCTCTCTCTCTCTCTCTCTCTCTCTCTCTCTCTCTCTTCTTCTCCCCTTCCATTCTTCTTTTCCCCCTCCGCACACACCCAAACCAAACCAAACACCAAACTAAACAACACCAAAACAAATACTGCCTGGATAATTCAACAATTTGTCACATATAAACTTGCTTGCTAGGATAGAAAGAGGAAAAAATAAAAAGAAAACAGAGATAAAGACATATATAACACTAAGTTCACCAGATTGCAAAATACTTTAAACAAATTAAAGCATCATCAATGTATTGATCATTTGTTGCTTTGTTGCTTTGGATTGTAAGCAACAATGACCCAGCGTAATCATTTGGGCATGATACTAGTTTATTACGAGACAGTAAGTAACTCATATATTCTCCAGGAGGTCTAGAGACTTGAACTTGGAAGTTTTATTGCTAAGTGGAAAAAAAAATTTACAAATCACACGATAGGACTAGTCCAGTGATGTCCCCACTGTCACCACCAATGGGCATAGGCTCCACACTACATTCCAGATATGCCTGACCCAAGTCCCTGCTGCAGAACTAACACCATTGTTGGCTGTGAGGACTGTGTGAGGCCACCATAGCTGATGCTGTATTTGCCAGGTTGAATTTGTACATAGTCCGTTTTATCATGATACTGGCTCTCTGTTCAAAGTCCAGGCAGCTGGGATGATTGGCAGAATCTAGTTCATCTGTCTAGGCTGCTGTCAAGGAGACTGCAAAATCCAATACCTACCATTCTACTGATTTGTTGACTCATACATGCATGCATGAAAGGTGTTTCTGGTGCTAAGGCTGGCAGAATAATGAAAAAATATTCTCTGCCATTCCTAAGCTGAAGGTCTTGCTACATTATTATTCTTTCTATGCTGTAATTTTATCATTTGGAAATAATGACTCAATTTATTGACCAAAAAATAGATTTTTTCCTATTAAGACTATTCCCTTAACATTCTAAAATAAGTAATTTTAGACTAAATTACATGTGATTTTCAAGGTAGTTACAGTAGAGAAGAGGTTGACTTTAAGCTTCTTGAAGAAAAGGTTGTATAAACATTGGCTCATCAGTCTCATAAAGGAATTTCATTTCCTGTGCTAGAACTGGCAACAATTTCATGAGAATGAAGTGTTCCTATACATACTGCATCAAGATTTCCACAATCATAATATTTGGAATGTCTGTGACACTCTCCCCCTTCAAAGTAATTTAACAAACTTTAGTTATAATTGTAAAGAGACTTCGCATCCTTAGGGATGAAAAGTATTGCATAATGTGCCATGTAACCATGACTATTAATTCTGTACATTGCTACATAGATTATCAGAAAATGAGTAAATGGATCAGTCTCATGCACTTGAATCTTAATTGGGGAAAAAAAAATCTTCCTTTACCAGTTTGGAGATGACAATTATATCACAGTCTATTTGCTTTCACAGGTATTCACTCTTTGTTAATCTTGACAGATTATAACCTCAGGTGTGCTCTGTGTCTGGAAGGCTTTGTGTGCATCTTGACACAAGGTTTAGTGTCAATTCCAGTGTTCAGTCTGCTGTGAAGACACTCAGCAGTATCTCTGGCCTCGCTATATATCACTCTTGTACACGTACCTAGATTCTGCTGAAGCAGAGAATCTAATCCAAGTGGTTATTACTTCGCTGAGCAGCCATAATGCTCTGTGAGTTTTGTTATTGTTTAGTGATGGATTTCAATAAAGACATTTAAAATATTACATTAACAATTTTTTTAAATATCAAATTCTTATATTTTTATTAAATGACAAGTTTACTAACAGCTCTTTTTTGGTAATACACCAACTACATACATGTGGTTGATTCCAGATGCTTAATTTTCACTCCAGGAAGCATAATTTTTAATAATACTTAGTATTTTAGCATCTCTTAGTTTTTCCAGGCTTGAGAATAAATAAAATAAGTCTAAGCCTTGCCTATTTTAAAGTGATTTAAGCAATTTTTGGAAGTGCTATTAATTTCCTTGCCCTTGAATCCTAACACCCAGAAAAGTACCACAATTAATTTTTTTTAGCACTTCTCCATTCCATTCTTTATTGTTATACTGATAAATGCTAGTGTCTAACTCAGTGTGGACTTCGCAACCATCTCATGCTTCTGTCATGTTTAAAGAAATTCAGTTCTACTTCATTTCAACATGGTCAGAGCCTTCTCACTGTGGAGGGCTCGTATCTGAGACATTTGTTTTGAACCGTCAGGGCCGTCATAGCCTGACCTCTCTGAGATTCACCTTGGCCTTTGGTCCTCTGTTTACAAAGCAGCTCTAAGGTCAGCCAGATCTTGCAGATGGGTGAAGCAGGTCTGGTAAAACACAAATGGCATCCGTAAGAATTCTGGCTATGGGAAGGTAGTGACAGCTAATGGCAATCGCTGTCCCATGTGAATGGACATTTGAGCTACAACAGCATATAATTAAAAAGAGCACCCAGAAATGCTGAATTTTAAAATAACAGCAACTGATATTGTTAGAAAATAATAACAAGACATTCTACTTTCTCTGCTTGGAAGTTTCCTTGTTGGCTCCCTTTGCTGGCTCTGTCTGACCCCAGAGGTTTCTGACCTTGGCATTCCTCCTTTCTGGTTGCACTCTCACCTGCTCACCCCAGCCTGGTCATGGAATTCCCCCAAATTACCACTTTTGTTTGCTCAGGCAGCAATCTGTACTTAAGCTACTGTGATAGTCCTCAAACCATCTGCTTTGTTTCCCTACTTTAATATAACCTTTCCACAAATGACAGGTTAATCTTTCTCTATAGTAGCTTTCATTGTATCACTGTCTTGCTCAAAAGCCTTTAATTTCTTTGCATTTCATAGAGAGATTTAAAATCTCATATTAATAAATTCTAGCCCATCACAAGGGCTTACTATGGCCCAATCACTGTAACTAAGTGCTTTACATGCATTATCTCATTTAATTATCACATTGAGGTAGATATTATTACTCTTATTCTATGGATGAAGAAACTGAGGCTAATCTTCCATTGACCTCATTTTATATAATAAAAAAATAAAATAAAAAGAATCCTACAATGGCCTAGAATAATATGCTAAAAAAAAAAAAGAAAAAAAATCTCAATTCCTATCACAGCTCTGTCAATTACTAGCTGGGCACCTTTTATAGACTCACATAAACTCTCTAAGCCTCATCTTCATCATCTATAAATGAGAAAAACAATAGTTATCCTTCAAGGTTATTTAGAATAAAATGAAATGATTTAAGTATGGTATTGTACCACTGCTGGTTGATAGTATTAGCTTAAAAGAAACAAGAAGTTTGCATCTCCTACTAAATTAAATGTTTAAGACAAATACCCAATTAAATGTTTGTTGGTGAAACAAGAGATTGCCAACATAATGTGATTCCAGGCAATGCTCAAGTGACTGCTGTAGCTCCTTCTTTACTTATTCATTCAACATATGCAGTTATTTAGTGTACTCTATATGCCAGATGCAATATTTATGGGACAGGCAAACATGAATGTTGACTTCAACGTTAGCATCTTAAAAATTAGAGGAGGAGGAACATGTTTATGGGGGCAGGGAGGCTGAGTTAAATTTTGCACCCGTGAATATTTGTGATATGTCAACTGACATTTAGAAGGACTACACAAGAGGGGAAACTGATATAAAGTTTCATGATTCAGATGAGAAAGTTGGGCTAGATAGAAAAATATGAGAATATTATACTCATATTTTATTTACAGCTATAGGACAGAATTAAGAGATCTGGAGAGAGAGTTAAAGAAACAGAAGTATATACAGCCTTGAGTAATTCCAACATTTTGATGGCAGTTAAGAAAAGAAAGGCAAAGAGAGATGAGGAGAAGCAGTGGAGTACAATGCCTCTGAGGTCATATTGAAAGCTTCAGAAGGGCTAGGTGAAGTGTGCATTGAACAAAGGTCTTTGGGTGAGGTGGATGGGAAGCTTCTGCTGACCAGTGAAGGAAAAAGACTGATGAAATGGGAGAGTAGGACATAGAAAACACTGTTTCGCCACTTTCTTGCTAATATAGAAAACTCCATCTTTCCAAAAGTACACCCTTTTAAATACTGGTCAACATGCATGGTTGATTTAAAACAAAACAAAACAAAACAAAACAAAAAACAAAGAAAACTAATAATCTAAGGACCATGAGTGTGCTTGGGAACTTGAAACAGAGTTTGGGGATATCTGGCAAATGGAGGACGTAGGAAAGAAGGGTGAGGACTAAGAGGACTAGTGGTGCTAAAGACAGAACCTTGCTATATTTTTGCCAAGGGACTGACCTGGTTTTAGTTTTCTGAAGTTTTCATAATTGCTAAAATATGCCTTATTTCAAGCTAGTGTTGAAATAGCCTTTATTTTAGGAATCGAATGAGGGTGACAAAGCTTCCTTAAAAGCTCGATTCCTTGGGGAAAATAGCTAATCAGCAAAATAGCATTTTTCTTTTCCTAGAGTGCAAAGTATGCTGATTTGATTTCTAAATGCAATGGGGACCATCAGAATGCTGATGAAATCAACTCCACACACCCTGCTTAAGGGGCAGTCCTAGTGCCCAAAAGTGAGCCATAAAAAAAAAACAAAAAAAACAAAAACAAAAAAACAAAAAAAAACTGGCTTATTCACACATTTCTCCTACCTTTTTCTCCTTTTCGGACTATTTCACTCTGTGTGTGTGTGTGTGTGTGGGTGTGTAACATTTCTGAAGAGCATTTATTATCTGCTATGCTCTCTTCAAGTGCTAGGAGCATAATTCAACCAAAGAGATAAATTATCCTACTTTCATGTTGCTTATATTCTAGTGGAAAGAAAGTTAAGACATTAATTCAAGAAAAAATTTATGCACATCCCAAATATGTTACTCTGTGAGTATGAATGAATGAGCAAACTTGCCCATTATAATTTATTAACATTTATTTACTCATTAGCATTGTTTTGTTGTACAGTTATCTAGCTGAAACATCAGAAAGTGACAGTCAAGAGAAATGGGAACATAGACAGTGTTGAAGTCAGGGTTGGATAAAATCTTGGAAAAATATGGGAAAAATGACAGTAAAACAAAGAGATCATCGGGTTCTATTATTCATGGCAGTTGAAAATACTGAGAATTTGGAATTGCTAATTTAAGTTGATGTGGCTTTGAGTTGAACCCATTCCAGAAATGTCATAATTTTCCTAAAAGTTTATTATTCAAAACACCACATGCTTTTCACTTAAAATTAATATAGACTTAGTCTTTTCAAGACTTAATGGACTGGAGGGGAAATAATAAATGACATCTAAACAACCTATATTGATAAAAAGAAAATAAGGTAGCTTTTCTTCCAAATATTCCACAATGAACTGATACAATATTCCTGAAATAGTAGAAATTGTCCTACAACCCTCTGTGCCTGCATATTAGTCAGTTCTCAGCATATTTTCATATTCTCACTCATTCCAGATTTGCATGTTGAGAAAGTGATTTATAAAATGACTAATGAAATGAAGACTTTAACCCAGTCTGGCAAACAAGAAAGCTAATTAGTGGCAATAATTTACTTCTGGTTGGAAATTTATAATTTGCTAGGTCATGACCTATAATTAATATTATTTTTGTGTTTCTTTCTCTAAGATAATTGATTATGCATATTGAGCATTGCTTTAGGAAAACTTATGTCTTAAATGCAATTAAAATTAAACCATAATCTTACATAGGTAAATTATATAAAACATTTCAAATCAAAGAATCTTCAAATTAGTGTCTCACAACAGTAGAAGAATTAAATGTCTTATTTAAAATTGCATGGAATAAACATAACCTTGAGGGGAAAAACAACTTCTTTTGTTTTCTGAAATGGCATTAAAATATACAGCCATGACACCTCACTACTAAAGAGAAGATATTTACCCAAGGTTTTAATTAGTGTAGTACACTGAAAATAGAAAGATGAATTATTGTTGTGGAGTTTCTTTTAATATTGAGAAAATTTTAGAATAGTTCAGATATTAATATATTAAAAAAATTATACTTAACACCTAGAACTGATCATTGCTAGGATTTTTTATATTAGCTTCATCTTTTTTAGTTAAAAATAAAATATGATTGATATAGTCATATGCTCCTCTGCCCTTCCCAAAGAGGCAATTGTTATCATAAATTTAACTGAGTCTATTGTTATAAATTATCATCCTATACTTATATATGATAGATCTAGTCTGTATGTATATTTTATAACATTTTACATACATGGTATTCAATATAGTTCTGGAATCTATCAATATGTGTGCAACTTGTTTTTAAATCAAGTTATAGTTTTGAAATCTATTAATATATGTTTCCATGTATATTCTACTCTACCTACTGACATACTTTCTGACACACACACACCTTTCACTTATCCATTATAGAAATTATGGACATTTTTTTTTTGCTATTTCAAATCACGTTACACTAAGCATACTTGTGCATCTTCATCTTGTGAATTTGTGTAAATGTTTCTTTAGAGTATAAACATGGAAGTGGAATTTCTGGTTCTACAAATTTTTGATTTCACTAATAATACCAAACTGTTCTCCAAAGTGGTTATTCCAATTCATCCTCCCATGAGCAGATGTGAGAGTTCACAGCCATTTCCAACACTTGGTATTGTCAGCCTTTAAAGTGGTCACTTATCTGATGGGTGGGAAATAGTATCTTATTTTATTCATTTATTTATGTGAATGTTTTGTATGTCTCTGATCATTAATAAGGCTTGGAATTGCTTCAGAAAATAAAATGCTATTTGGCTTTTTTTGGTGTGGCTTTGCTTGGTCATAATCCTTTGTCTTTTCTGTTCCTTTGTTTATGCTAATTTGCATGTTATAGAATTGTTTTAAAAAGAAAAATATCTATGATACATTAAAGCAATATAAAGTGTAAGAAGTAAATTTATTGCTTTTCACTTAACCTCATCTGCCTGTCATTCTGTCCAGATGCTATTTAAGAGTGCTTGGGAACTTAGATGATTTTACAGAAATGGGGCTTCATGCTACGAGTAGTTTGGTATTTGCTAAAGTCTTCAAAATAATTTCACTTAGAACCTAGGGGCTTTGCGTAGGAATTGTCCTGTCACTTACAAATATGCCCGCACCAGCACTCACATTGCTTCTGGCAGTCCCTTCAGGAGGCTGCAATTGAGTAAAATGTGGCATATGTCAAAGTGATGGGCATGAGGAGATCCAGTGCTCTTAAATAACACCATTACTTTATAGGGGCTGAACCTTGTACAGGGGTTTCCTGCAATCTGACTTTTACTAATAAATCTTTCACAAATCTCCACATGGCGTTGTAATGATTGCTATGAAGATGCAATTAAAGAGACATCTGAGGGCAACACAAGGAGAGTTTCCAGAGGGGGTTGGAGGGAAGAAGGAACGTGAAATTAAGGCATGTAATCACAAAGTAAAATCTAGCAGACGTTAGAAGTAAAATAAGCAAGTGAATGCCCAAATATTACATATAATACATGTACACATACATACACATGCATGTATCTGTATACATATACGTATTCACATACATATAAGTATACGCATATGTGTATGTATGCACACATACGTATATGGGTCTGAGGACTTGTTCAGCAGAGCACTAATCTCCAGCAAAAAGTTCAGCGAGTCTATAACATTTACATCCAAATTTATTTCATTTACCCAAATGAATCATTATTTACATAACCTATTTAGACAGGATTCTTTTAGGTAGGTATTGTCAATATGATTAGAATTTAATATTTATATAACCCGAACAATGTACTAGGTACTGCAAAATTGATGAAATTGGAGCAAAATTGTAACTTTCACATTTATCTACCTAAAGATAATATTTTGCAACCTCAGACTACTGTATTCTGCAGGCACTGGGAAAAATCTCTATTGAGGCCCCTTTCTAAACATGCAAGGATTATTTGCTGACTTATATTTAGACAGTAACTATACAGGTTATAAGACTGTGAGAATAATAAAAATGAAGGGAGAGGAAAACTGAAAGTGGACGTGGTAATAATGCCTTACATTATGGGAAGAAAATAGAAAATATTGAATTACATTTAGCATTAGTTAAAACAGAATTGTGAACATGTTTTTCACAAAAATCAATTTAATATATATTAAGTGGGTGATTTATGCATTTTAACGTTACTCCTAATTTACTGTTTACTGGTACAATATATCAGGTGCTTTATAAAATAATAATAACAATAAAACATATTTTAAAGTTCTAAACCAAACCCTCTGAAACTCCTTGTATGCATGCATGTATGTATGTATGTGTGTGTATATGTGTGTGTGTGTGTGTGTGTGTTTCTTACAGATACTTACATCTTAGTAGAAACTGATAATGTAAGTTTTCATTTCCACTTCTTAGTGAGGGTGAAGGAGAACTAGGCATGGTGACCAGGGAAATAAGGGATATAGTACAGGGATGCTGGAAGTTGATTGGGCAAAGAGATGGTCAACACAGGGCAAAAGAATTAGAATTAAAGGTTATTTAAAAACAATAACAACAACAACAACAAAAACCGTTGTTTTTCTCTTTTTAAAATGAACTTTTATTATTCTCACAAAATCTGTATAAAATATTTGAGAACAAAAAAAAAATGGAAAAAAGGGAGAAAATTCTCCAAATTCACACCATTGAGATGGAACCCTCATAAAATATTACATATTCTTCTACCTTTTTTATGAGCACATATATGGGCATACACAGTGTTTAATATGGGATTTTCTCAACATAATCTTTTGTAATTAGATGTTTTAATCTAATATATGTGTGTGCACATGGTATTTTCATGTCAAAAAATTTAGATTTGTATTATACTATTACTGAATGCTTGTATTCCAGTATAAATTGTATTGTTATTTTATGTAATTCATTCCTTCTGAAATTTTTATTTTTTTATGTAATGGTTTAATAAGAATATTTATCACTGTAAAATTTTCTGATATTTTCCTGGCACCCTAAATGTATAGTTTTGCTTCTAAGATTCTAATCAAATTAACTGCTATAAAGCATTTCTGAATAAAGACAGAAGTAGAATATATTCAAATAGAAACTTAAAATTTCAGTCCATTTTTATTTCAACTAATAGGAACCAAAGTAAATAGTTTTTTAAAAGCACATTTTAATGAAATATGTGTAATGCCAGTTTATAGCAAAGTTATTTCTTGGAAAGCTTGTATTTAAAATTATACTGAAAATATCTATTAGTTATCATTAATAACTAAAGGATATCTTAAAAAATATTAAACAGTAAGACAGCGTTGAGCATCACCAAGCAGAAGGGATGACAATTCAAATAACAAAGAAAGTATCCCTTATCTATCCAGTTCTGGTATTATGGAGTTTAAATTTAGGCACCTGCTCCTATAGTCAACTTGTAAGCCTAAGATCAGACCCAGTATTACTTTACGAGGCTTGGAGCTAAGTTGAATGTCTAATGAGTACTGAAAGTTTAGTTTTTGATTTTGCTTTGTTTTTACTTTTGTAATAAGACCTATTCCATTTAAGTCTCATTAATGGCCAGTACAGAGAATTAAAATGATCTATATTAGTCATGAATGGGAGATGTCTCCAAACATTAGATTACCGTCCCATCCTGTGGGACAGTTCAGTTGTGGGTCTTATAGTTCACAGAGATTTAGTTGGAGTGTAAACTACTTAATAGGAGGGGGCTTTAAACAAGAGAGCATTATGAAAACAACAACAACAACAACACTCAATTGGATGAGATTTTTAATTTATAGCACTGCTATTTGATAGTCGAGAAAATCGGGAGATTTATAGTCTAAGACCCTGAGGTTATATCTTCTCTCTAGTAGAAGTAAACTTTTTAACTTTGGATAAATAATTGAGCCTCCGTATTCTCATCTGTAAACTGTTGATTTACTCAATCTTAGTGTCTAGAGAATCAAATGCATGTATATATAAGAGCATATCAAAGTTCTTCATAAAGTCAAATGCAAATATTACATTATAACACTCAAATTTACAATTCATCAGGAAAAGCAATGCAGCTGTTCCTATTAAAATCCTGACAAAGTGGCTGAAAAGTCGAATCCTACAACAAGGGATCAAATATCAAAATTTGATGTCAAAAGTCTGCATGATGTTCTTCCTCTTGAAAGAAATCTTTTGGTCTGTCCGACAGTCAGTTAAGAGTAGGTAATTTTATCGAGTGCTCTCTCTTCCAGGATATTGAAATTCTCTCATCCATCTCAAAAGCTTGGTGTTATCTTTGACTCCCACCTCTCTTTTGTGTTCTGTGCCTTTCAGTTATGAAAGGGCATGAGGCAGCCTCTGCTGCTCCTGACTTTGCTGTTCTGGACCCATGAGCTCAGCTGTATTTCATTTCCTGTCCTTGATGTCAATGAGATTGCTAATCCTATCCTTAAAAACAACAATAACAATAACAACAAAAACATTGCTCCAACTTGCTTCCAAGGGTTTCTTAGACTTGTAACCAAAAGAGCAAAAACTAAAATATTCTCTGTGCTTCACTCTTCCACATGTAACCTACTTTAAATAGAAACTATATTATTTGCTTTGGACTCACCAATATCCTAAATCTTTGCTTGTGTATTACTCTTTCATCTCTGTCTATTGAAATGGCAGTTCTTCCTATAAAGCCCAGTTTAAATACTATTGCTTTCAAGAAAGCCCATCTCATTCTGACTACTAGGCTGTGAGATTCTGCATTGTTTTGTTTTGGTTTTATCTCTCTCAGAAGGCCTTCTTGCTTCCCATATTATGCCCTTTGCTGTGTGACCAGACTTAGCTTATTCTTTGTCCATTGTCCATTGTCCATTGCTCACCCACACACACTAAATCTCTGAGTCCTTGTAGCAGATGTCTCTTATGCATTTTTAAGATCTACACATGTTATATGGTATTCCAGTCATTGTAAGAATACACAATTGTGAAAGAAATAAATGGCTAAACACATGAACGAATAAGAACTTCAGATATTATAGGAGCTCCTTCTAGAAAAAGTTCAGAAAAAAATTAAAAATCAATTACTAAAAAAAAATTAGACTAAAATTAAAGATGTAGTATTCATTTTGGAAGTCCCACTTTAAAAAATATTGATATTCTAATGTCTTTCTTTTCTTTTCACTATTCTCTTCAGTGTTCTGGTGGGCATAGGGCCAAAAGCATTCTGGGACACCAGCAGATGGCAGAACCCTAATCATGAACCCAGCACTAATTTAATTTAAAAACATATTAATATGATCTATGTTCTGCTTTTGGGCAACTTTTCAAAAGGAAAGCTTACAGACTTCTAGCAATTCACTGATGAGACAAATATGAATAAAAAATTGATAAGTCACTGTGATATAATCAGTTGGAGAACAAGAAAAAAATGAGAAATTTTGAAAGTATTGGGTACATGAATCTGGATCCTATACTGATAATTAAGACAGCCACCATTGCCGCCATTCATCTTCCCATTTAAATTTTCACAGTTGGTGACACTGTTCAGTTGAAGAAACCGATTTATCTATTCATTTCAACTCAATTATTCATAAATTCTGTCTCACTAAGGAGACACATGAGAGTCAATGAATGATGAAATCTAGAAGTTAAGATCATATTCAATATTACACTATTGAGTTAGAAGAGACCTTAGAGGGACTTTTTTTTTCTCAGTTTCCTTCCCATGAAAAGTGTCCCTTTTGCAAAGTCCTTGGCAGGCCCTTGCCAACCTCCAGCTAATCAAATGGCTGGTATATTTTGTGATTCCAATTCCTTCTCAGATATCACTCAATGACTTACCTGATTAGGCCATCTAAATCAGAGCTCCTCTGGAATCATTTAATATATTGTTCTCTTTAATTTTTGTCATAGTGCTTATTGCTGTATAATACCATTTGTTTATTAACTTCTTTGTTTATCATTGATATCTACCCAATAGGATGTAATAGGCACAAGAATAAGAACCTTGTTTAGATTGTTCACTGATGTAGCTAAGTTATCTAGAACAATTCTAGGCATATGGCAGACATTCTACGCTAAGTGCTAATTCTATGAATAGTCACTTCATGTTACTGAAAAAAACTAAGTATCATTTAAAAACTACAGCCATTATTTTCTAAAGTAGTCCACACTATTCCTAGGGAACTCTGTTAGAAAGCCTTTTTAGTTTTGGAGCTAAAATCAGTCATTCTATGCTGTGTTCTGTTGGACCTAGTTAAGGCTTATCTAATAAGGCTATTATATCTTAATTACAGTTGATCACCTGTAATGTTTGAAGGTTCAACCTTGAGTCAATTGACAAGTTACTAAGTTTTAATCCTTTGCCACTCCCTCTGCTACACATGAAGACTTTTTTTTTTAACAAAAAATTAATAGTTGATATGTTGGTTGATACACAATATTTATCATGTCACCCATACAGTGATTCTCACCTTCTTTGAGCCTTGGACTATTGTGAATTCAATAAAGACACAAATCTGCTCATCAGAAAAGTACACATACAAGCAAGGTTTATGTATAATTACAACTGATTCACAAATGTCTCCAGACATTTAAAAACTTTAAACAATGAACAAGATGTTTCAAGATAAAATCCTAGTCCTCAAGGAGCCCTCTCTTTAGAGATGGGCAACAGATTACCCTGTGTCTTTTTTTTTTTCTTGGCTTCACAATTGCATTCTGCTGTCCACATGGTACTTCAGATCTAAATGGTGAACATCTTTTTCAAGAAAGATAGGAAGATGCATTTCCTCTCAAAGTGTGTAATTTTCAACTGTGAATTATCTATGGCAAATCAAATTCTCTAGCTTATAACTCCAAATTGTTTGGCAGAAAAATATTTTTTCACAATTCAGAAACATTTTGCTAACCACTGTTACAGATATTGTGACTCACAGGACTTTAGTTCAGTGATTTAAAATACATCAAAATTGCATTTGCATCCTTTCTATATCCTTTTCCTGATTGTTTCCTTTTAATGAACTTCCACTAAGGAAAAAATGGATTTATTTTAGGTTTGCAGTGTTTCCAAAGTCAAGATAAGGAGACCCTGATAGCTTACGAAGTGACATAATTTTCTATAGGCAACACAAATAAATAAAATGACTTGCCATCATTATAGGCTCTGTCTGTTGCATTTCTCTCTACAGAAGAATTAAATAGATGTTTTTATTCTGGCAGAAATCTCACTCCCGCCACTTTTGCTTTTGTCTCTCTTCTGAGAGGGATGAGACCTTCTCTGTCAACTCAGAAGCTCTTACTGTCACTAGGCAGAAAGAAAGCACCTCTTCGTGTATGAGGACTATCATCTGCCAATATATTTGGCTGTCAGCCACCCAAAAACACTGTCACTCAGTGTCAAAGCGCTAACAACAAAGCAATTATCCACATGAGAGAGAAAGAGAAAGAGAAAAAGAAACAGAAGACCCAAGTTATGTAGATAAAATAGAGCCAGTGAAAAATATAACAAGTGCCTCTGAAAACTAACGTGATTCTCTTCATCCCACCCTCCCTCCCAATAGGCTGCAACATCATTCATAAAGCTTTCTCAATGTTTTTTTTTTTTAATTAAAGCTTGGCAGGCATTTTTGTTTATTTTATGCAACACAAACAATTTTCCATAGAACATAAATCCTCTTCTATCAATGTATCTATCTTATTTTTAGGAAAGACACATGTTCATGCTCATTTCAACTTCAGAAATTTCTAAGACTCAACTTACAAAGGCTAATTTGTAGCAGCCCTTAGAAAAAAAGGTCCTCATATATGGAATAATTATAAAGTGACATAATAGAATTTCAAAAAGAAAAAGAACAACTGAATATGCCAGTATGATGAACCTAGGCAACTGTATCAAATACTATAATACCAAATTAAATAAATTTTAATTCATAGACTACAAATAAGCCCTACAGGTATGCATCAGGAATTGAAACTAAAGTTTGCATTCAAATATGGTGGAATAATAGTGTCTGCTTAACAAATTTTCTTCCAGGTTATGTAGCTATTCATTTTTTAAAAAATTTTTACAGTCATTCAACAACTATTCATTAAGCACTTATAATTTCTGAAGATGCAGTGGTAAAAAGTAAGACTAGCTTTTACAGTCTCAGAGAGAGTCTACTGGCAAAGAAAGGTAAAAACAAGCAGATGAAAAGACAACTAACTCTTGACTAAAGTGACAAGATAGTTCACTCTCTTTCTGGCTCTATATTTTTATTTTCTTTCATTTTTTTTCTCTAGAGCAAATATTCATGCTTTGTACAATAAATGAAATGGGCTGATACATCAATCTATAATTTTCATTTTTATTGCAATATTCCAAAATTTTTTTCATGATTCTATTTGATAGTTTGTAACGTCTCTTTCTATAACCCACATTCTTATTTCTTGTAGGAAGATAACATGGCCTAACAAAAATATTTTGGGCACAGCACTGACAATAGTTTGTGAGCTTTTTTACTCTAAAATATACATTTTTACTGAAGTCCACTGCCATCACCATCATTATAATATTAATACATTTTCCTGATGCTGGAATTTGTACAATATAGTGGAGACAGATATCTGAAAAAATAAAATTGATGAAATATTCAAAATATTCAGAAAATATCAAGAATTATGGAAAGTTGGGAGGATGATGAATCATCATTTAACTAAATTTGTTTTTAATGATAGGTTTAGAGGTATGTTAGGGTCCCACACTACTATTAGGTATAGACACTTGTTATTAATCTAGATACATTTCTTTATCCACAGATACTTCCATGTTTCTAATGAGTCTTCATATCAAAATGTAAAAATATAATCTTAGAAAAAAATGTATACAATGCCATGAATTTTAATTTTGGTTCTCTTAGTTAATAAGGTCTTATGTGAGTTTGTAAATTATATTGATTATCAGGAGACTATGAGCTGTGAAGGACAGTAAAAAAAAGCTTTTGTAAGATTAACAAGCTTTAATCTTGCAATTAACAATTAAGATTTCGCAAGACTTTTTAATAGAAGGCAGACAATTTTTATTTATAGTTAGTAAATTTATGTAACAAAACATTTTAAAATATAGTAGAACACATTCTATAATTATTTATGCTATTAAATTTGAATTACTTTATTTGATATTGATAATTAGCATATGTAATATATTCATGGTGGAATTACAGGAAGAAACATAAAATCTTTATATGCAGAAATGATGACATTCTGATAGTTTTTTTTTTTTAATTCCTTTCTTCCTTTCTTTTTCTTTCACATATCCCCTGGTGATCACTCATGGATTTGGTTTGGTAACTCTGCTTGAAAATAAACACATATTCTGTCTTTTACTATAAAAACAGTAATATAACAGGGATATGAAAATATACCATTAAGGACCAAAATCATCTAAAAAAAGAAATTCCATAGTCACTCTGTTACACTTATACAGAGTAGCTGAGGGTCAATGTTTTTTTTTTCTTCTTCTTCTACAAAGTAAACTCAAATATTTGGTAATAAATTGTGAATGTGAATCATAATTTCTAGATGGGGTTCTACTTTAAGACAGTTCTCTAAATAAGAAGGTGGGAGGATGGAGAAGCAACTGTGATTTTTCAAGAAGGATCAGATGATTGAAGGCACCACGTTGAATTTAAAAACCTCAGGACCACTAGATTATATACAACTTCTAGTACCATAGGCAAGTATATTTTATTCATTTTTTATTCCTTATTACCCAGCATAATGCTGGTATATGGTTCAGTAGGTGCTACATATTGTCACACTAAAAGTAATTAAATGGATGCTTTAAATAAGGACATTCTAGTTTAGTACAATTTCTATCATCAAAATAACTATTTGAATTGATGACCTTTATGGTAGACTATCAACTCTAAAATTGACAGTCTAGTTGTTCGATAGACAGAGCACCTTGAATGTTTAAATATCTTAGATGATGAATGTATCTTTCTTATTTTGGGTAGTTCATATTAAAAAGGCGTGTGTGCATATGTGCACGTTCATGCACAGACACACACACACACAGTACTCACTACTTTTGAAATGGTTGCTTGTATTCAAGAAACCTGGTGGAATCACAAGTCATAAATTATTTTGTATATATTTTATGTAGTATTTTGAATATCATACATATATCTTTTTTCAAGTTTAGAAAAAAATAAACTTATTTTGGACTTATTCTAAATTATATAAAAATGGCTTGCTAGACACTTCTATTGGTATGGTGATGATGACAATGATGTTGACAGCACTTGCTTATCTAGACTTACTTGACCCTGTGCAAAATGTTTTACAGATATTAACCCATTTAATTTTAGTAACAACTTTTGAGGCTATAGTTATTATTATTTTACTATGAGCAAACTCAGGTTAAGCACTTTGCTTTGACACACAACTAGAAAGTAGCAGAGTTAGAATTTGACCTGATGCATTCAGTTCCAAATTCCATGCTCTGAACCAGTAGATTAATGATGACAATAATATATGCCACACACACACACACACACACACACACACACACACACACACACATACACACTTCTAAAAATATTAACCAGTGAACAATTACAAAAAAATTTGAATTTACCTTAAAGATTGCCTAACATTCTGGTTATTACAGAATAGGTCTTTAGAATTAAAAATGGATATTGACATGGCAAAAGATTATATCATTTCCCTGTGCCTAGACTTAGAACAATGCAATTCCTTAAGAATTCTACAAAAATAATGAGTAATTTTAGATAAAATAACTCTGCCAATTTAACTTCTGAAGCAATGAACATTAAGAATAAATATTTCTCTGTGCACATATTAACTTTGAATGATTGGCTTGACAAAGTGCCAATTTCAGTTCGCTTGATAATTATTAACAATTTTACTGACTGACTCTTGTTTCATTTAATTCTAAGTGACATTCTACTCTTATATTTTTTCAATAACATCATCTAAAGGATTTATCAAATAGTTTTAATAAATGCAGGGCAAAGCTATAGAACCAATGAGACAAATGAGATCAATGTTTACCCATTAAATGAAGAACTTCTACTTCCCAGTATGTACTTACTAGAAGCAAAAATGAAAATGTAGAAAACTCATGTAGTTTTTTTACAAACTCAAGATTACATTAGCTACCAGTTTGTCAATAGTGAGCTGTGCCTGAAATAATACATTAATAAATGGCAAAAACAAAAACTTTGAAAGAGTTCAGATCTTAAAAAGGAAAAAAAAATCTTATGCATGCTCTCCCAAATGACAACATGTTGGCATTTCTGAAGAGTACTTGATAGAAAAGGATCAGAGTGCGATGTAAGCCCCAAAAGGTTTTACAATAGTTTATTTTTGCCCTCCTTTGCTCTGAGTTTATTATAGCTATCTTATTAGAACTTTTACAGATCCGCTTATATTTTATTTTACAGTTCTGTTTTATTTTTTTTTGTCTCATCTTCTACACTTCTAAGTCTCATCGCTGAAAATATAAAAAGTCCAGAAATTATCATGTACAGTGCATATGAATGGGTTTCTTAGAATCTTTGCCAATTTGGGTATCGCCCAACTTGGAAAGTCTCCCAGAAGGATGCACTTAAAAAAGTTATGTCATTCTCCAAGTTGTTATTGACAAATGTTTCTGTGGATGTTAATAGACATAAATGTTATTTTTTATTTAGACTAAGTATAGAAGTGAAGCACTTACAACAGCACATTACAGATTTTTATCAGCCAGGAGTGGAATAAGGCCTGGGAGAGAGAGAAAAACATAACGATTGTATACAACAATTAACTCACGTGTGGGCTAAGCCAAGGTATGGGTGTTTCTGGAGGATTCTAGCAGGATCTTAGAAGCAAGACTGCGATTCTGTGGGGGAAGGTATTTGCGAATATTGGAAATTTTAAAATAAAAGATCTTTGTACTTCTAATTAAAGCATATTATTTTTTTCTTATTTCAAATGGCGTAGACTAGAATTTATCTTGACAATAAATGAACCTGGGTTTGCTAATCTGATTACCCCAAAGTATACTCAGTAAACTCAAAAAATTACCTGGGTAGCAGATGGTAGAAAAAAATAAGAAATGAGAACAGGTTCTCATCAACCGACTCAGGTCAGGTTTTTACAGAAACACACAGTGGAGATAAAAAGTCCCAGTTCATCACATAACCCTTAATCTAAGTAGAAAAATAATCCCCTTTCTTACAATCAGACTTTGCCAATTTCTCTTGCTTCCTTCAAGCGAACACTGGAAAAAGAATGGAAAGGGAAAAATGGAAAAAATTATGTGAATTCAGACAGTCAAAGAATACTATTGGTAACCGTAATTACTTTGGAAATTCAAGGTTAGGAGAATATCAAATTGATACAAAATAAGACATGTGTTAATGTTCAATATGATTTCTGCCTGTCCCTGTGCCAGTCAGACATTTGGTTCCTAGCATGACATTAATGAGACTGTGAGTGCCTTGGGACAGACACCATGTCTGGTTTCCTTCTTCACAGCCCATGGGTTTTATCCTAGTGACTAGTACTTAGAAGGCTCTCAGTTCATATTTTGAAGAGCAGAATCCAAAATAATTAGCCCTTTGTCCTAAATGAAGCCTTGCTTCCATTCAAAATTAGTCACTTGCTATCACATAGGTCTGGAAGACTGGATTGCCAATGAATGAATATAAATCAATATAAATCATTTTTACATTTGCAAAATTAAATACTGAAATGGGTAGCTGCTAAAGTGGTTTCCAGTGTCAATGTTTTCTTGTCTCTGGATGCATCTACCTGTGTTCCTACATTATAAAAAAAATATTTTAAAGTTATAATTGACATAAAATATATAAGATTCAGGTGTACGACACTGTGATGAGACATTTTATACCTTATGAAGTGATCACCAAGATAACTCTGGTACCCACCTAACACCACACATTGTCATTACAGTGTTAGTGACTATATTCTCGGTCACAGCTGTACTCAACACACTGTAATTTTTTCTATAACTGTCAGTTTGTACTTTTTAGTCCTCATGTTCCCCTTTTTTATGACCAGAGAGGAAAAACTTCAGTATACTAGTTTTGGTCATGTTTCTCTATGTTCAGAATAATTTTTTTTTTTTTTTTTTTTTTTTTTTTGCGGTGGAGGAGAGTGAATGTGAAGGCACTTGCAATTTCAAATAAAAACTATTGCTTTACTTCAGGTTAAATCACTTAACCTACTGTGAAGCAATTAGAATCCATTTCGCTGTTGAGCACAGCTCCGTGCTTAATAAAAGGGTCACAGGGAGGCACAAGCAAAGATGGCCACTCAGCTCTGCAAATGGCAGGGGCTCCTACCAGCTATGCAAAATGGTCACTACCCCTATACTGAACAAGTAGGTCCATCCCCGCTCCCCTCCCGCCAACTCTCACTCTCCATTTTGGAAAGACTAGAGTTCTGGAATTTACAGCCTCTAAAAGTGAGGAAAGCTATTGTATGCATTTTTTAAACTGTTTTATTAAATTTTATTTTACATAATAGAGAATGTTGCCAGAGTTTTTTACATACCTGATAAATCTCTCACTTTTCTTATTTATTGGCAAATGATGAAAGTCAAAAACGATTCATCACCTGCTGGGGCCACTCATATATAAAAGCAATCCTGCTGTTATCCACCGTGCTTTAAATCAAAACTACATAGCTAACACACTCTCGCCCTTGCACACCCACACACTTGGAAAGAAAAGGCAAACATAATAAATGTCTTCCCAGAAACAGAGGCAGCTCTATAGTCTTCCAAAGCAAAATTTTCTCACTCACCCATTCACCTATATTGTCCTTCTTAAAGAATTGTATTGGAAAGCAGCACAGACCTCTCTGATGGGGCCATCCAAGTCTGGAGCCTATTTAATTTAACATGTAATTAGCTACTAAACTTTTCTTAAGATTACTCAAAGCATACATCCCCATTTAATTTTCTAAAAAACAACAGGATTATTTTTTTCCTAATGGTAACAAAGACACTAGATATTTACACAAGAATAGAAAAGAAATGCAATAGTTATTTTTGCTTTTACAATGTGATCTGTTAAATATTAAAGATGACATAAGTGATATGTATTCACATAAAAAATTCTGAATGTGCAGAGTAGAAAAACTATTTATAGACTTTTATATAGTTAAGAAATATCCACTATAATTCTATTCCCTGCAATATAAATTTCTAAAGCTGAATCCTGCTATAATCTAAAGTCACATTGGAATCTTTGCTTATGTCAGAAGGATTCTATAGCAGTGGTCCTCAATCTTTTTGGCACCAGGGACCTGAACTCTTATGAGAATCTAATGCCTGATGATCTGAGATGGAGCTGAGACGGTGATGCTAGCACTTGGGAGTGCTACAAATACAGATAAACTTTGCTTGCTTGCCTACAGCTCACCTCCTGCTATGCAGCCTGGTTACTAACAAGCCACAGACAGGTACTGTCCCTGGCCAGTGGGTTGGGGACCCCTGTTCTATAGTATCTTAATTTTATAAAGGGAAAGCAATTTGTATTTTTTATGTATACTTTGACCATGATTATGGTTGGCAGAATGTTATTTTCAAGCTCTTGTCGCTACTACCCATTAGTTTCAAGGGAGAAATATAATGACTCCTTGGTATAGTAATTTAACAAATCACTGCTAGGTCTGAATTCCATATTCAGCTACAAACGATGAAACCAATCCAAACAGGAGGCACACCAAGAGAACTTGAAAGCCAATCAAATGGCTTGCATCAGTTATTACTGTTGACTACTACAAAGAAGAAAATTGTATTGCCTTAACTGTTTTGTCTATCTTATATGTAAATCAAGAAGTAGTTGCCTTAATTAGTCCCCCCACTTTCTTTTTTTCATGGGCTAGAACTTGGAATAAAACAGAAAATCTGCAACAAAGTTGCTGCAAAGATGGCAATGGAAAGCCAAGCATAAGTCTACTTGTTTTTTTCTCTTGATGCAAAGAGTTGAAGACATTTGTCTAATACTAATAGAAATGTAGCACAGGGAGGCTTTCATTATTTTTTTTTTCTGACAAATCGATAGGATTTGTCCTGAAGAATCCACACATTCAATAATCTGCAACCAGTGGAATGCATTTTTTAAGGTGGCTAGCTGGGGTCTGGTACACTCAGAGGCCATAATTAAATCTACTGTCTCTGAAATCGAAATGATGAGTTTGGCTTCATCAGCACTCTAAATAAAGAGAAACTATTATTTCCTTGGTAGAGAGTTGGATTACTTACATCTCTAAGGATATGACTGGAACAGGAACTACCTCACCAAATCCAATCTCTTTGCAAGCCAGAAGTCAAGAGATTTATCATTTCCAAAGCTGGCGATTAGGAAATGTAATTCGTCAATGCCATTTAGTAGCTAGTGAATGAATGGATCAGACCTATGTGGAAGCTAGCATTTAATGTTAAAAAGGGAATTCATCTAGACAGATAATCTATTTCTCAAAAAAGGAATTGACTTTACAAAGTCTATTTGATTGTACCCTATTTCATTTATTACTTGTATTGGGAAATGTCCTAGCTCCCTAGTTTCCCAAGCCCCTAATTTCTCTCAGTTGGTCCTCTGACCTCTAAGAACACTTACCCATTGGAAACATTCTCACAGTTATCCAAATGGCCAGAGAAAATACAAAATGGAAAGGACAGAAAACTTCATTTTTAGGCCAGTGCCAATTCAGTAGGCTACCCTGAAAAATTTTCAAATAAAAAGATACTCATGCTAGGTCAGAAAATGAATATGATTGAGTTATAAAGTCCTTACTCACACAGTTTATGCTGCTATCACTGTAGTCAATTCAAGAATAATGTTTTCAGCTTTACTATAATTTTACTAATAAGTTTTGGTTTTCTACTAAAGTTTTGTTTTTTTCTGACAATCTTAAAAATAGAATTGATCTGATTACTTTGTCAGTGGCAGATATGGAAAATCTATTTCAGATTCAGTTTTCTTAACTGTTAGTCACATAGTCTACAAACACACATTTGTAAAGCCACAAGATTACTGATAATACCGCTTCTCAAAATGATTAGTTTAAATTAATTCCTTATCTTTGTTATTTAAGTACATGTGGTCTTGTGCATTTCCTAAGTGTATTCACTTTCCTGCCCTCCTCTGCAAGCCTCTTTTTTCTGCCCCAACCTCTTTAATTTACCAGCCCTTCTAATAAAGGGCTTATTTCCACAGGAAGTGTAATAGGTTCACAAAGTAGCTTTTTGTCATGCAAATACCCTTTCCCTCATTGTGAAGATATTTTCTCTCATGAGATCTACTTCATGATTCAAACGTTCTTTTAAAACTGGGATTAAAAAAAAAATGTCTACACCAGTGTTATGTAAAGAGTTAGCCTTGGGTAGATGCTAACCTGCGAACTGTTACCAATATGCAATACGGTAAGACTGTGCCTGGATGTGAATTAATTACATCATTAGGCATACCGTGAAGTTCAACTGACATTGTTTTCATTGAAGGACTTTCTCACTGAAGGAAGTAGCATGTGAGTTTACCTTCTGGTTCATATTCCAGCTCTTGTCGTAGGCCAGTAATAAGCAGTTCAAGGACTAGTGCTTGGGGTGACAAAAATCACCTATGTCTTAATCTGGTTTGAAGATCTGTGGATTAATGAACCTATAGCTCCAGAGTATTGTGTATAGGCCCTGCTCTCCTTCATCTCCCTTTTCTACTACAGTGTCGTGTCAATGTTATTGTACATTGTGTCATCCATTCATTCATTCTCTCATACATTTATCTATGTTTAACGAGTTACTCCATAAGATAATCCTTGTTCTCGTAAAGTCTATGTTCTCCTGAGAGATAACACTTTATAATAAACAAATATATAAACTAAAGTTTATTCAGAACATCATAAATGCTTTCAAGATGACAAAACATGACGATGTGACTGAATCTGGAAGAACAGACTGGCATATGTGTGCTACTTTAGAATGAACATCTGAGCTGAGAAATGAATGACAGGCAGAAATTATCTAGAGGAGATGTGGAGAAAAAAACTGTTTTCAGCAGAGGGGGAAAAATAAATAAATAAATATTAGTTCAAAGGTCCTAAAATAAAATGAGCTTGACATGTTAGAGGACTAAGAAAGGACTGGCAGAACTGGGGTACATTGAGCAAACAGGGGGTGCCCAGGGCCTCTACTAGGAGAGACCACCAATAACAACACCTCCTGAATCCACTAGTCATCAAATTGGCATCATCACTTTCTCAGGCATGTTTCTTCTCAAATTGTTTAACACTTCCAACTCTAATTGACAGAATTACTGAGAACAACAAGCTACTAGCATGTCTAGAGTGAGAAGCATTAGGAGTTAGAATTAAATATATCTGATTTGTCTGAGAGCACAAATTATTCCTCTGAAATCATTCTTCAGGACTTGGTATACCAAATCAACTGAACATGCTCCTGTCACCTGGAAAAGCAGTGTGCTGTGGAGGTGACATTCCTACAAATAAGAAGTTAGACCAGGACCTGAGAGGTTCTAAAACACCATTGCCTTAGAGGCCATACAGATAACACAAGCAAGTGAAATGGTCAGGATGACAGTGCTAGTTCAATGACAAATAGCAATGAGCATGGGTGATGTGATTAGAAGGGTGGGGACTGCAGTACCGTGGAACACAGTGTGTCCATTCTTAAAGCGTAAGCCACCACCAACAGGACTGGGCTGGCATGTGGCGGGGCCAGACTGCATATGTTCATGAGAAACTGGGATTCGGGACTGGAGATGAATTTATATGATTATTTTAGAAATTGGTGAGTTATTAAAAACAATGCAGATCAAACAAAACATAATTTCAGGCCTCCGTTAGTCTATTGGCTGCTGGTTTCCAAACTCTGATTTAATAATGGGCTCATCTGATATTTAAGATATAAACAAACATGGCCATTTTATTGTATGGCAACTTTTATGAATGGCCAGGGAGCCTATCCTATTTCTTTTCTTATATGATGGCAGTTTAAGCCTGGTAACAATATTCCATATCTAGTAATATGCCCCAGCACTGGGGTTATACAGTCACTGGGGATTTCAAATTCTTCCTAACGCATTAGTAAGTTTTATATAAAACTAAGCATCAGTTAGGTTAGCTAAATGATACTTTTCTAGATAAAGATGAAGATTGATGGCACAAATATATATTTTTTAATGCTTAATCTTCTTTTATTTGTAATACCTAATGTTACTCTAATGAACACAGGTCTACTACCTGTTGATAATCATTAATCTAATAAAAGCACTGCAGGCGACAGCAGCAGATTGCTCCCTATTTAATTCAACAAAATCAAAATCATCTCAGTTTGAATGGGGGGAAAAAAGATATGAAAAAAAAGGCAGCTGTTGAATCCCTCTGATTTCTATTTTCAATCAATAACTAGCCCCTGATGTCTACAAGGTGAACCTCATGAGAGAGACTTGGCACATGTCATCTGAGGAGGGTTGCTAGGAGGCAGGGTTGCCTGCCCGGGATTGGATTCCTTTGGTTCCCCTGGGTGGCAACACGCTGTGTCTGGCTGTACTCCTGGAGCTGCACTAGGCAGCTGAACTCCCCTGAATGCTCAGAAATATGATCGCCCAAGACAGTAGTAAATAGTTCACGAGAAAATATCTGTTACAGGAGTGTCAGTAATCTTAGGTACTCCATTAATGTCACTCACTAGTCAAGAGACCCTGGATGCTTTTTGCCACATGTTCCCATGTCTGGTCACCATGAGATAATGACCATCAGGTTCCATGTAGTATGATATGTGTGTATGTGGGCCTGTAGGCATGAGGTTCTGTTTTTTTTTCCCTTGCTAGTGGTTATTTTAATAAAAAAAAAAAAATTCATGCCTGACCTCTACCTGGCTGCTATCCAAGAATTAAATATAGCAATTTGTTACAGTAATATTTCTCCAGAGTCCTTCAGCAAGAACACAAACTATTTAAGTTATGCTTAAAGGTGTATTTCATTTTTAAGTCGCATCTCTGGCACACAACGTATTCTAAGCAGCTTTCTCTCTCTTCCGCAGCACAACCAATTTCCCTCAATAGCTTCTTTTCCAGCCTGGCATATCTCCCTTGCTGGTATTTACAATTTGAATAATCACATCTGATTTGGGTTTGCATTAGTTCTACCTGGATTAAAAAAAAAAAAGTACATAGGCGAAGGCCCCTCCTCCCATTGCAACCTTCAAGACTTATTACTACTTCCTTGTGTTAGAAAAAAAAATACAACTACAATACCATTTCAAAACAAATAATTCCATTTGTTCCTTAAATGCACATCAATTTAGTAAATTATTCTTAATTTCTAACCAGATGTTTAAAATACTCTTTCTTGCAGTGTTATAATTTTCCATTCTTTTTCCTGTCCCCCATGCTGTCATCTTTTTATGAGTCAGGTGTGTTGCGCACATTGACAGAATTTTTGTGTCGCAGCAATCTTTTGACTATGTTCAGTTGTGGATTATTTTCCTGTGGCTGCTGCAACAAATTACCACAAACTGGGTGGCTTAAAATAACAGAAATATATTCTCTCACAGTTCTGAGGGCCAGATGTCAGAATTCAAGGTATTGGCAGGGCCGCATTCCAGCGGAAGCCTCCAGGGGAGAATCTTTCCCTGCCTCTTTCAGCTTCTGCTGGCTCCAGGTGTTCTTTGGCTCCTGACAGCATAATCCAGTCTCTGCCTCTGTTTTTAGAGATCCCTTTCCTTTCTATGTCTATGTCTGAAATCTTTCTCTGCCTTTCTCACAGAAGGACACTGGTCATTGTATTGAGGGTGTAACTTAAATCTAGGATAATCTTATCTTGAGATCTTTACCGTAATTATACCTGCAAAGATCCTTGTTCCAAATAAGTTCACCATCTAAGAATCCAGGTGAATAGATCTTTGGGGGACCACAATTCAAACCTGCTACTGGTTGATTTGTTTTTGTTTCATCATTTTTTGTTTTGTTTTGTTTTGTTTTTTAGAGAACCAGTACTATATTCTCTAAATATATGCAAGTGTCTCTTGTATGACTTTTTATTCTTCCCATTAAAAAAATGTTGATTTTGTAGAATTTAGAAATAAACTTCAGGAAATAAGAGCACATATTATTTCCTGAGCAAATTCTAGTTGCTTTTAGTGTGTGTGTGTGTGGGGGGGGGGGGGCAGTTTTTCATGAGACAAAAATAAGAATATCCACTTTTATAATTTTATTATGTCCCATAAAATGTAATTCAACAACTATATTCTATGTGTCATGCTTAAGATTTTTATTATGTTTAAGATAACTAAATTTTTATTTGCTCTTTTAATTAAATATTACACTATTATTAAATATCAAAATTTTGAAGAATATTTAATGATAGTGGAAAGTATGAGGAACTTTAGAAACAAAATTTAGTCCACATATCATATTTGTCTACATATTTCAATATTTATCTCTGGTTGGTGCTACTGTTTTATAATTTGTAGTCTTCTATTTTTTAATTTTTTCTATAAGCTAGTCTTTTACATATAATTAAAAAGAAAATGCTAAAATCTTATGTATATCAGGCAACCATTTCTAAAAATTTTCAGGCTGAACACATTGTGTTTTTTGCTATAACCTATCTACATTGATTTAATAATGACAGAAGTTGACAATTAGCTCGAATATCCATAGCATTATGATTCTATTAATTCATATTTATTCACTTACTGAATGCTTACAATGTTTCCTGACTCTACCATATATCAGGGAACAAATATATGTTTCTGCTCTCAAGGGACTTGCTATAGATTACAGGAGACCATCAAGACAAATCCATAATTGCGAATTACTATGCGATAGGCGGTATGCCAAAAAAAAAAAAAAAACATGTCAGAAGTTCAGAGGGAGCACAGAAGGAGGGCATATGATCCAGACTGAGGGGATAAAAGAGTTTCCAAAAGGAGGTGTCAATAGAGGTGAGGGCTGACCTAAAACACATTGAGAAGCGGGGAAGAGGAACAATCCAAACAGAGAAAGCAACAAGCTCAAGGCCGGGGAGCCCTAAGGGTCTGAAGGTAGTCAGCGCTGTCTTTGAGAGCTGTGAGATATAAGGCTGGGCATGTATAGGAACTTCATTTGCAAGTCTCTGGAAAAAGCAATGAAGGTTTAAACGTGGAATGGGTATGGGCATAATGTTGGATTTTCAGCAAGATTCCTTTGGCAAGAAGGTCAGTGGATAGGCATAATGGCAGCCATAGCATCAATTAAGAAGTTGTTAAAATGATGCAGTAGGTAAGAGGTGAGGCCTTACACAGAGGCAGCTGCAGTGCTGCACAAGGGAAGTGCATGGACTTGAAGTGTACTGAGAATGCAGACGCTATCAACCACTACACTGGTTAAAAAAGGATGTGGATTAAGAAGGGTAACATTTAAATACTTATTTCTGTCTTCGACAACTGTTCTTGTGATAATGCCGTTCACTTACGGGGAGATAGAGTTGAGCAATGTTGGTGAACAGGCTAAAAACACAGAGGTGGAGATGCTTAATTTGACATTGCCATGTAATTCCCAACTTCAGAAGACTACAAGGCAGTTGAATTTTTTTGTATCTGAAGCTTAGAAGAGCATTTGTGTCTGAAGGTTAGCATTATGGAGATGCTAGAATATATTTGAAGTGACAAATATGCATGAAGAAAAATGTATAGCAAATGGTTTATGTGGAAGCATTGTTTACATGTATGATTTTTAAGAGGGATGATTCCATGTTATTTTTTGGGTCATATTTCAGAAAGTGTTTATTGCCTTCCTTATCCCTCCAAAAGTTATCCCTAGTATAAAAAAGATAGATGTTGAAGTATAAAATTTATCCACACATAGACACACATAATTTATAGACACACACAATTAAAATGTATGTCTATAGGTTAGGGTAAGGGGAATAGAATAAATAAATAAGTCCTCCTTCAAAAAAAAAAAAAAAAGTGACCAGGAAGAAGGAGGGTGATAGGAAGAGTTTTAAAAAGAACACAGTCATAGGGTCAAATGCATTGAAAAGGTGATTAAACAAAAAGAATAAAAAATATATTTTGGATATATAAACAAAAGTCACTGGTATATACAAATTTTCCCATTTTAAGTAAGTATACTGCAGTTTTTAGGGATAGTATATCATGATGATTTAGGATTTACTTTAAATTACATAACAGGAAAAAGTATTAAAGCAAATATAGCAAAATACTAACAGCAATTAAATTAGGTGATATGTTTATGAAGTTGATTATGTTATTCTCTTTAATTTTATTCATGTTTAATTTTTTTCTTAATGAAAGGCAATACAGATAAAATTTAAGGAAGGAAAAAAAAATGTTTTACACTTTGCCAGAACCAGTTTCCTACAGGGTATCAGTCATAGTGGAATCTAGATCTCAAGAGAATTTTTCAAGTTTATTTTCACAAATTATTTTAAATCACCATCTCTCTCTTTCTCTCTTTCTCTGTCTCTCTCTTCTTTCAACTTCTTCTGTCTCTTTTCAGCAAAGATTTGGAAAATAATCATTACTATTGCTCTGCCCATTGTGATTCGCATGCAAAAATCAACTTTGAAAAGCAAACCTCCCTAATATCCATCTCCTGATAGAGAAAAAAGGGGTCTGAAGCTAACAGACTTTGTTTAACTTAAAAGTTTAAAAACATTAGAAACATTTGCAAGAGAAACATTTGCACATTTACTAAATTTGATGCAACAAAAGACAGGAACCTTAAAAGTACGAGTTTATGATGGAGTTGGTGTTAACCACTAATGTGTCAGACAAAAGCTTCTGTCAAACCCAGTGGGTGTGTAACTTTTAAGAAAAATCAGATACACTTGAAGAAATACTTTAAAAAAACAAGATATTTTGAAATATTTGTCCTCTACACATTGAACAATATTTTCTTTTCCAGGCTCAAACCTCAAAATAGTCTGCGAGTATACCATCTTGGCATAGAAATATGTAAATTATTTTCTACTTTTGAGCATAAAGTATACATAGACACATAAAAATATAAGACTTCTCTTCTTGCAAATAGCACTGCTTCTCTGGCAGATTGCCAGAACACAGAAGCATGTTATCACAGTGTCAGGAGGCATTGTACCAGTGAGGAAAGATACGGGTTTCAGGTATTGTATAGAATAATTGTGGTGTAGGTATTCCAACTGATAAAAGAGCAGAAATTTTGGCATTACATTAATAAGCAGTATAATTAAGGTAATATGTAACATGCCATCTAATCAAGTTACTACTGTAATACCAATGTGAGTTAACTTACTTTAATACTCTCTGAATACTAATTACTATCACTTTCAGAATTTTATAATATGCAATACATTTAACAGAATTTAACCTAGCTGGATAATTACTTTTGTTCTAATAAATAAAAATAGCTATTATTCAAGAAACATACTATAGCTAGTTTTTATGAATTTCTTCAAAAGAATTCTCTAGTTCTGAATTACCACTATGATTAGGAAATACAAAGTCTCATGTTTAAATATAAACACTGTACCTCCACCTCTAGTTTATGTAGGCTACCTTTATCATATAGATAGTTAACTTAAAAACCAAGGTTACAGTGGCTTCTGGTCAAGATGGCAGAGTGGGGAAATGCTATTGTGCTCGCCTTCTCTCACAACCACATCAAAATTACAACTGAACTACTGAATAGTCGTCATTGGGAGTCACCTGAAGTACAGCTGAACAGAAGTCCTACAACTGGGAACACAGAAAGGGACATCTTGAGACTAGTAAGAGGGGTAGAGATAAGAAACTGTCTGATCCCATTCCCACGTGTGGCAGTTGAGAATTGTGAGAAATATCTCGACTGCAGAAGTCCCCCCAGAAGAGTGAGGGGCCCCGGCACGACAGTGGGCTGCCCAACCCAGGGTTCCAGTGCCAGGAAGAGAAGTCCCCACGACTTCTGGCTGTGAAAAACAATGGAGACTGTGGCTGAGAGAGACAGAAGACTGCAGGAGTCGCATCATTCCCCTTACCTGGCCCATGGACGGACTTGGTGCTGACAGACTCGCTCGCTCTGCTCTCTGGCACTGAGGCAGCGGTTTGAAAGGTGCCAGGGACATGTGAGTTGTTTGGCTTCAGGGCAAGGGCTGGAGGGGAAGCTTTCTCCCAGACAGAAGTGCTGGCAGAGGGCACTGTTCCTTTGTTGAGTCTTTTCTGCCCAGTTTGCAGACGCAGGCGGCCGCCATATTTGAGTCTGCAGCTGCACCGCAGCTAAGACTGGTTGCCCCGCCCAGTGCTTCCCTGAGACCCCGCCCCTTCCCAATGCGCAGCCCCCGCAAGCCACTTCCAGTGGTCTTGGCTCATGTTACAGACTTTCCTAAAATCTCTCAAAAATTCATAAAACCCATATGTCTTGCTGAGTAATCCCAAGCCCAGCACTAGTAGCAGCTGGCTTCAATCTATGGTGTGGCCTCTGGATGGACTTCTAAGTCTAGTGTGGGTGGCAGCTATCAGTGGATTGCTTGGTGGAGAATACCATGTGGCCCTGGAAAGGGCATAGTCTACAGCTGAACTTTGACTGTGGCAGGGCCCCTCCCAGGAGGCTCCAGCTTGCATGCCTAGTGGATGGCTCCAGTCTGAATTGGAGTTGGATTCAGGGTCACATCTGAGGATGACACACCAAAAGGGCAGACAGGAAAGGCACCAGAGTCCTGCTAAGTCCCTGCACAACAGCTCCTCCACTGGTCATAGCCAGTCCTCACAACAAATCACCTGAGGACCATTGATAAGCAAATAGCAACCAAAGCTCAGTTACAACAGAAGAACACACACAACACATACAAAAGGCATACCTGTAGTGACCTGGCTCAGGAGACCAGAGAGGACTGTGCCACTGGGCCCCCCAGCACACCAACTACATAAGGTCACTCTATATAATAAACAGGAGACATAGTAGCTCTACCTAATACATAGAAACAAACACAAGTCATCAACCAAAATGGGAAGACAAAGACATATTCCAAATGAAAGAACAGAATGAAGTTCCAGATAAATACAAAAAGAAAAAAAGAACAAGAAAATGAAAACCGATTTCAAGAAATAATAATGAAAACTTCCCTAACCAGGTGAGGGAAATGGACACATTAGCCCAGGAAGCAACAGAGTCCCAAAAAAGATGAACCCAAAGAGGCCCACACCAAGGTATGTCACAACTAAAATGCCATAGGTTAAAGACAAAGAGAGAATCTTAAAAGCAGCAAAAGAAAAGCAGTCGGTTACCTACAAGGAAGCTCCTATAAGACTGTCAGCTAATTTCTCAGCATAAACTTTGCAGGCCAGAAGGAAATGGCAAGAAATAGTCAAATGATCAAAAGCAAGAACCTACAACCAAGATTACTCAACCCAGCAAGCAATCATTTAGAATCTAAGAGCAGATAAAAAGCTTCTCAGGCAAAAAAAAAAAAAAAAAAAAAAAAAAAAAAAAAAAAAAAAAAAAAAAAAAAAAAAGAAAAAAGAAAAAGGATTTTATCATCACCAAGCCAGTATTATAGGAAATGTTAAAGGGACTTCTTTAGAAATAAGAAAAAAAAGATAAAAAAAATTATAAATAATGAAATGGCAATAACTACATATGTAGAAACAATTACTTTAAATGTAAATGGAATAAATGCTCCAAGCCAAATATAGAATGACTAGATAAGAAAATAACACTCTTATGTATGCTGCCTACAAGAGACTCACTTCAGTTTGAAAGACACAGAGACTGAAGAAAAAGCTATGAAAAAAGATATTCCATGAAAATGGTAATAAACCAAAAAATCTGGGGTAGCAATACTAATACTAGACAAAATAGACTTTAAAACAAAGGCTGTAACAAGAGACAAAAAACAACCCAGTAATTTCTCTTCTGAGCATTCATATGAAGAAATCCAAAATACTACTTTGAAGGGACATGTGAATCCATATGTTTGTTGTAGCATTATTTAAGTAGCCAAGATATGGAGGCCACTTGGGTGTCCATCAATGGATGAATGGCTAAAAGAGAGATGCTACATATATACAATGAAATTGTTATTCAGCCATAAAAAAGAAATATTGCCATCATAGATGAACCTAGAGGGCATTGTGCTGAGTAGAATGAGTCAGAGAAATAAAAATAGCATCTGTGGAATCTAGAGAACAAGATAAAAAAAAATACAAAAATAAGTTCATAGATACAGAGAGCATTTTGATGGTTGTCAGATAAGGGGTTAGGAAGTATAAATTAGTTACAAAATAGTCATGGAGATATAGGGTATAGTATGGGGAATATAGTCAGTAGTATTGTAATAACTAAGCATGGTGTCCTTTGGAATTTATCTGGATGATCATTCATAAGTTATATAACTCTCCAATCACTATGTTCTATACTTGACATTAATACAACATTGTATGTCAACTATAATTTAAAAAAATAAAAATATAAAACTTAAAAAATTCTCCTCGAAAAAGTCACTGATATTAAAGCAACAGGAGCCATTAATGGAAAATTCACACACACACACACACACACACACACACACACACACAAACACACAAGATTTTACATTTAAAAAGGCATTTAAAAATTCTCTTTGAGTCAACTGCCATTTCGATTTGTGCAAAGGAGTTGATGGATGATGCATATCCTAGAAGAGATGATTTTTTTGCAACTTCAATTATACTAGGCTGATTCTCATTTTTAATAGCTTTCTGCTTTCAGAGCCTTCCACCTTAAAAAAGAGACTTAGACAATTACTGCTCATCATCTAAGTCTCTCTCCCTATATACACTGCTTTTCATGTTTTCATTTTCATTTCTCTCTCTTTCTCACGCTTTCAACCATTTTGGCACTTGCCTTCTTTTTTTACCTTCTCTGATTTTCATCTTCCAGCTTTCAACTCTCTTGGTTCAACCTGACTTGAGTGTTGACACTCAAATGTGGAGAATGAAATGCTTCAGCAATGTTGTGTATCTCTTTGAATTTATTGACCTTTGAATTCATATGTCCTTCATCCTATAGAAGAAATCCCTACAATTTATAATATTGTACAATGTGCTCCTAGCTTTTAAACAAGACCCAAATCATTTCACCATAGCAACAATCTTGACTAACTCTTTAAATATTATGTATTTATTAGACATCCAAAAAAATTCATATTAAGCACACATATCCTTGTATTTTCTCACTTTAAGAGCCATGAAAACACAATAAAATGTAAGTACATAAAAACATATAACAATGGGTAGAACAGGTATTGTAATAACAGCAATAAAAGGATACAAAATAAGTTGAAAATTGACCACATATGTACCACAAAATATGGTATTATTTAGAATTCAGGGTGAAAAGAAGAGCAAAAATTAAAGAATAAGGGATGTCAGCAAGAGGGTGGATTGTGAAGCTCCAGGCCTTTTTCCCCCATATCCCAACATATACCAAGAAACAGAAAAACATGGTCCATTCCAATTTCAAAATTTACTACAGAAATACAGTAATTAAAGCAATGTAATGAAGACACAGGCAGACATACCAACAAATGGAATGAGACACATAGCCTAGAATTAGGCCCTCATGTATATGATCAAATGGTCTTTGACAAAGGTGCAAAGACCATTCATTAGAGGAAAAGACAGGCTTTGGAGCAAATAGCTTTGGGACTGGGAAAATGGAATATTCACATTTAAATAAATGAAGCTGAACCATTACCTTATACCAAATACACAATTTAACATGAAATAAATAAAGACACTATAAATAAGAGCTAAAATTATCAAACTCTTAGAAAACATAGCAGAAAAGATTCATGACATTGAATTTGGTAATGTTTTATTGCCTATGACACCAAAACCAAAGACAAAAAAAGAAAAGAAAAACTGTACATCAAAATTAGGAACTTTTGTGTACCAAAGAACACTATTATCAGATTGAAAAATAACCCACAGAATGGGTCTTTGCAAATTATCTATCTAACAGGGGGATTAATATCCAGCATATATATAAAGACTCCTACAACTCATCAACAACAAAACACATTAATTTAAAAATAGGCAAAGGTCTTTTATAGACATTTCTCTAAAAAAAGATACATAAGTAATAAGCATATAAAAATTCTCTACATCACTAATCATTAAGGAATTTCTAATTAAAACTGTCATAAGATAACATGTCATACCTGGTTGGATGGCTAGTATCAAAAAGGAGAAAATAAGAAAGTAACAAGTAGTGATAAGGATGCATGGAAATTGAAACACTATATTGCTTGCTGATAATGTAATATTGAGCAGACAGTATGGGAAACAGTATGGTTGTTCCTCAGAAAATTAGAAATAGAATTACTATGTGATCCAACAATTCTGGAAATGAGTATTTTTTTCAAAAGAACTAAAAACAAGAACTTGAACAGGAGTTTGTACCCCCATGTTGTTGAAGCATTACTCACAATGCAAGCAATATATGCATCTCCCAATGGATAAATGAACATACGAAATGTGGTAACTACATACAAGGGAATATTACTCAGCCTAAAAGAAAAACAGTTCTGAACTATGCTACTGCATGGATGAACCTTAAAGACAGACATGCTAAGAGAATAAGACAATTACAAAAGGAAAAAAAATGTATGATTCTACTCATATGAATTATGTAGAGGATATTTGGCTTGAGTAATAGAAGCCACCACTGAGGGTGCTGGTACCCTGCAGAAGAGAGGAGGATTCATGAACACATGCATACCAGATGGTAATAAACATGGACCGCTTCCCCCTACAAGTCTAGAAATCTAGAATTGCAGCAATCGTGTCTTCACCCTCCAAGCAGAAAGTTTTAGAGATTTTGGGGGAATCTGACAAGCACAAATGGACAGAAACTGAAATTGAATATCTCTAACTTATTGATAGACACCAATCATATCACAGAGAAGGTAATGGTTGTGCTGCTCCTAAGCGAGTCTTTTGGTCATAAATTTTTAAAGCTCTGGGCTCAAAAAAAAAAGTTTTTAAAATACTTTCGGAGAGAGAAGAAAAATAAAATTATGTTACGACACAACATAAAAACTCATTTTTAAATACTTTTTAACATGACTTGAAAACTAAAATACAATGAAACAATGTCTTCAAAATTCAGAAGAAACATTATTTGAACTACCGATTTTATATTTAGCTAAACTTTAAATCATTTCCCTGGGTAGAATACACATTTTCAGACCATGTGGTCTTAAAATTCTTAATTCTCATATATCTTTTTAAAGAAGGTCATGCTCCCATCCTCCTCAAATTAATGAATAAATCAAGAAAGAACCCATGGTCTATAAAAAATAAACCATTTACCCCAGGGAAAAAATAAAAGCACTCTCCCAAACAGTGCCCAGGAAGCATCCTACCACGGCAGCTGCATACTGAATAAGTAGAATTGTTTATTCTATGTATTTCTGTGTGCCTGAGTGCTGGGAGAAGAGACTCACATTATTTGTTACAAGTCTGAAGTTTTCTACAGATTACACAGAACACTAAATGTTACGGGATGAATTTTGTCTACCCAAAATTCATATGTTGAAGTCCTAATGCCCAATACCTCAGAATGTTACTGTATTTGGAGACAGGGTCTTTAAAGAGATAATTCAGTTTAAAAAAGGTCATCAGTGTGGGTTCTTATCTAATATGCCTGGTTTCCTTACATAAAGAGGAAATTTGGACACTGACGTGTACAGAGAGATGACCATGAGAAAAATCAGGGAGAACACAGCCAGCTACAAGTGAAGAAGAGGTCTCAGAAGACATCAACTCTGATGATACTCTGATCTCAGACTTCCATCCCTCATAATTGTGAGAAAATAAATTTCTGTTCTTTAAACCAACTAGTCTGTGGTACTTTGTTATGGCAGCACTAGCAAACTAGCACACTAGGATGACAACAAAAACAGCTAATCAAGGTAAATATTAAGCATATGTTGTGTGGGAAAGGAAAAGGAATCGAGCTAATGATAATTATGATAGGAATATATTTGGTGAATAGAAAAAAGATGTTCATCATGTTGGGTGGGCAGGCATAGGAATAAAGCAAAGTACTCAGCCTGCATAAAAGGAAGACAATACACAATAAAGTTGAAAAGCTAATACTTGGAATAATTTATTTAGAGAAATGGCAGACAGTAAACACCAAAATAAACAGTTAAAAAGATCTGAAAATGTTTGTTTTAGGGAGAAATAATGAAGGAAATGCATAGAATATATTTTTGTGGAACTAGTAAACACCCTTACCACAGTAATGTAGTATAGCTTTGATACATTTAATACATAAATACATGCAATAAATAATATTTATTAGGTCATTTGGTACATGTTGCAAATGAGAAATTAATACTGCAGAGAAGCTCAATTATTTACTTTGTTTCATGTAGTTTGATAAAAGCAGGACGGAATTTGGAATAAAAACTTAGGAGTCACACTCAGTATTCATTTTCGAAATGACATCATATGACTTGGATATCCCAGATGCTTAAAACCGGAATGCTAGTTCTAATCCTGACATCTATGGAAAGATTAACAAAATTATGCCACAAGTATTAGGTACTACTGAGACAGCTACTGCTTCTACTACACAGATTGTTCAATTAAGAACATTGGAATGTATAGCTTTTGATTTTAAGAGTAAATAACTGAACTTTTGTGAACAGCAAACTATTATCTATTTAGACTGAATGAAATAGGAGTACTTGATCTTAGCATCACACCGATATGAGAGAGTGAAGATTTCAACCAATTGTCCCATACGTATTAGCTCAAATAGCAACTTAACTTTACTCTTTGTTAATTACACTGTAAAAGTACTAGAAGTTGACTGAAATAATATTTTCATTTCTGCATATTGTTATGTGCATATGATCAGTGGGAATAAATAACAGAAACATAGGTAACAAAGAGAGTTGTGCTAAAGCACTCGTGAATCTATAGGACTCTTTTCTATTTCAAGCCTAATGGTTTGGTCTATAAAAGGCAATAAATATCACTAACTGTCAGCAATCCCTAGATCCCAAGGGTTATTTGGCCCAAGGCCAGATTTACAGTTCAGATCCTATCCAGATGCCATTCTGTTAGCACAAATGTAATAGTAGCATAATAAATTTGTAGCATGGCCATTCTGCAGGGTTTTCACCTTACTTTACTCATTCTGCCAGGATTTCTCCTTTGCCTCCTATACGCATAACAGACAAATATTTATTTAATCTGTTAGCATCTTACTGAATGGTGACTATTTCCTGGTCACCAAAATAATTTAATTAATAATATTGAAGAAGTTATTGTGGGCCAAGTGCTATGCCAGGTAGCAGAACATCAATGTTAATTTACATAAATATTATGTGCTAGTAAGAGTCACGATGGACCATTGTATAGTATGAGTAGGGTGTCCTCAGGTGTTGGGGTGGAGGGTGAGTTTTAAGCGGGATGGAAAATCCTGACATAAGATGTTAAAATAGAAAGCCACAACACAATCTGAAAGGCTTTGAACTTTATCATCCATTTCTGATGTTTTCTTTCAGTCATGAATCTATTGCATTGGTGAGAGTTGTTACAATTAATGCATTATTTTTCCTGCTATTTAGTAAATTAGAGAAGACTCATTATCTTCCTCCATATATCATTCAAGTGATGTTTGAGTAATGAAAGTCTGATATTTCAGCTGCTATATTGAAAATCACAAATGTTAACACGTAAAGCATGCACCACAGCATCTGCTGTATGTTGCAGTAGAATTGGCTGCATTTTCTCCCATTTCTGGCCTCTTCTGATAGAAGCAAATGACTTAATTTGAGAGATCGTCCCTTTTCCTACTTCTTGGAGTTTCATGAGCTTCCCATCACAGTACTCCTCCTTGCTAGTTACAAGGGCATGTGCAGTGTGTCTGGACACTAATTCTAAGCCATCCCTCTGGTCACAGTGATTGGCACAGGAATGGCTATAACCAAAAGTGGAGGAAACTTGATATGCCCTGAACACACGGATGCTTTACCATAGGGAGATGGTAAGGAAATGGATCCGAGAGATAGGGCTTGGTAAAGACGACTGGGGAGGACTGGAGGTGAGGAAAAGTGGGGAAGGAGAAAGGTGGGAGAGGAAGAAGAGTTGGGGTGGGGGAGAATAAATGAGGATATAAAGGCAATAATATCTACTGAAACCTCCCAACCCCATTCTATATTTGAACAACACAGTTAGAGTTGTCAATATATTTTTATTTTTATTCATGTAATTGTGTGCATGTGTGTGTGTGTGTGTGTGTGTGTGTATGTGTAGAAGTATGTGTATATGCTGTATAATACTTATATATTTGTGGGGAATTTGAGAATCAATGATATAGAACTGGTCAGAAAATAGTTAAAGTACTTAAACAGGCAAGTGATTTGGAGTTTTAGAAAAATCATTTTGATAGTAATAAAAAATAGAAACAGGCAAACCTAAAGGCAAAAAAAAAAAGATTAAAAACTAAAAATAGAGAAATCATTATTATAGTCCAGCTGACATTGACATATTATTATTAGTTGGAGTAGTGACTACTATTTACTGAGTGCTTACAAAATACATACAATGCATTAAATTTTTTATGTGTTACATCATTTAATTTCTATAACATCTCTGTAAGTGATATATCATTATAATTTTCATTTACCAGATAAGGTTTAGGAAGATAAAATAACTTGGTCAAGTGTAAGAGGATAGTAGTCAGTAAATTTAGGATTCATACATAAGTGTGCCTAATGCCAGACCAATGATTGGAACCACTACTTATCATACTGAAGACGTGAATTAAGGCAATGCAATTGAGCTTATCTAGAAGAGGGTCACCAAATATAGGCTGAGTAGTACTTACAGAATTGGCCAGAACAAAAGTTCAAAGTTTTGAATTAAGTATGTAAATATGGTACCATTAAAAGAGAGGGTACAGAAGAGACAAATGGAGTAAGAGAGCTTTACTTATCATACAATAAGAATCTAGTATTTTCTTCGAGTTCCACAAATGCATATATTTTTAATTACCCTCTTTAATCAGGTGTTAATTATATACTGGGACAAAAATACTAATATATGAGTGTTACTAGCCTTTTCTTGTAGCCTAACAAGACTGATTCTAGCTTTATTCTCCCCCCACCACTCACTACTACCCATAAAGTAGAGGTCTGGGTTTTCCAGATGGACTTTGCCAGAGTTGAAATGAAATATTCTGTTACCCTCCACAACAAATAAAATTATTCAAAGTGAGTAATGAATAAATATAATTGTTACATGGTGAAGATGTATACATTTTTGGTTGCAATACAATTTTAACTGAAAAACTGGACAGGTATTAATTAATTATATTTCATATCTAAGGTTTGAATCAACATTGTAATACATGAGACAAGCCTGAATATTGAATTAGGACATCAACCTATGGACAAGTTGTGCAGAAGTTTTGGAAGTTTCCCCAACTGGTCTGTACCTAAAAACGAGACCTGTGTAATTTCCTCTCCCCCGCCCCCAAAGTGTTCATTGTTTCTTTTCTTCGTCCCCTCTTCACAATTTCCTCATACCAAACCTTCCCCAAACTTTGTCTTTTGAATCATAAGCAAAACTGCCCAATTCTCTGAAATAAGTACAACTTATATAACAACAGAAACAACCTCAAAATTGTTTCTGTAAAATATCCTCAAAAGGGCTACCTTTTGCATTTTCAAAGTCTTCACAGGCTAAAGTCTTTACCTCTGAACTATTTCACCTGTGCATGAACTTACCAAAGGCAATAATAGATATTAAGTTTGTTGACTCATATAGTATGTCTAAGATATGTCTCTGAAGGAACCCATACAAGGATAAAAAAGAGCTCTTCCTTGGGACAAAGTCTCAAGTTTATCCTTAGAGATCAGGAAAGCAAATGTTTATATGTTTTGGAAAACATATCTCAACCAACAGTTAACAATGATTCAAAATTACTAAGGTCTGTTCTAGAAAACTATTCTATCACTATTGAAAATGAGAAGACACTTATGAATCTATATAGAAATACCAGACAGGTATTTTTCAGCACTAGAGACAAAACAATTCACAGGTATTAGAAAGTTAAAACAAAAGCAGGTGACCATCCCAGCATAAAGGGGACTGTAATTCTTAAGCAGTGGTCCACATCAGCATGTGATAATGAGTTTATTTTATTTTTTTTTAATGGCCAACCCTTCCCTAAAGCAGATGCGTGGCTTGGATATATGCATTTTGGAAAAGTTTCCAGTGTGATTCTGAAGTACACCATTATTTAAAAAGCCCACTGGGCTCCTAGAATTGTTACTGATATTCTCCCTGAGCAAGTAAGAAGTAGCATACCAACAAAGACCCCCTGATGAGACAATCTCACACTCTCACTTGGGAACCATTATTATTGTTTAAAAAATCTTTACCATGTGAAACATTTTCAAGTTGCTTAGCTATTTCTGCTGCTGACAGTGGATAGAAAAAGCTAGGAAACTGGCAGGAACAGTATTTTCTTACACTGGACAACTTGCTAATGAGGTTTATCTCAGTTCCTACACTCAGAGAGAGTACTTAGTGTTCAAAAGACTTGTGAATGGGATACATGCAGCAATCCACATGCAAAATACAACTGTGCAGAAAAATGGCATTTTTCACACCTTCAAATGAATCTGCTTCTAAAAATCATGTGAACTCAAACCAAATTTTCTGTTCTGCTGCCCCACATGGCTGCAAATTTGGCTGATGTGGAAATCTGTTTAAAGTAGAGTATATTCTACTTATTCTTTTCACACTCATATTCAGACATATTTTGCTACTATTATTTTTAGCAAGATGTACTAAAGTTCACCTCACAGTAATCTATAATTTCTTGCTATACATCAGTAAATTACTAACAATATTTAGAGTTAATTATGTTTCTCATTTATTTTTATAATCTACTCTAAGTCCTTCTACTTTGTTGATCTTTTCACATTGTGTGGTCTTTTAAAATTACTTTAAATATCATCACATACAGAAAGGTATAATATTTTTCAAGAGGTTGTTCATGTAGGTATTGTCACAGTCTATACTGTCATACTCAAAATATTCTATCAAATGGAGGAAACATAGATACAATTGAATGTCAACATCTTTCAATATTTGTGTTATGATTAAATTAATAAATCCTCAAACTTAGCATGAATATTCAAATAATTGTATATTTATTTTTAGTCTTGTGCTTTATCTTCAAAATTAGATACTAAATCCATAGTCATCATTGTCAAATTTTAAATTTAACTATTACACAGGAAATTTGAATGGTAAAATTTTAAAAGAATGTCTAACAGATTAAATAATAATATAGTTGTCAAATATAAAAATAAAAATAAATGTAAGTAGCAGTGAAGTTGAAAACTGTAGAATACTTAAATTTCACTTATTTCTCAATTTGCTATTAGAAAATTTTCAAGCAAGATAATTTTTAATGAGCAGACATCACAAAATATTTTTCTTATATTTTTTCTTAGTCAATTAAGTTTAAATATGTTCATTGAATAACATGCTTTCAGATACTGAACCAGAACAATGTCCTCTATAAATATGATTACATGTAGAAAAGATAATGTATATTTTTCTCTATCTTAGTCATAGTCTATTTATAATAGTGTCTACTCTCCAGAAAATAAGATGGACATTCTAAATACCATGAAAAATCTTTCTCTGTTTTCCATTTTCTTTTTCATGGGGGTGACGACTATATTATATTAAAATGGGATGGAATCATTCAGAAAGGATTTAGATAGTTATTGTAACTGGAAAATATCAAAAATTTTGACAGTTTCTTTGTGTGATGCAACTTTACACAGGGTCATCACAAAACTATGAAGTAGAGAAAAATGTCAAGACGGCATCATAATATCTGAAGGTTCCACTAACCAAATTCATTCCTTCTGTTGGATTATCAATTTACATTATCTGAGGGCCTTTAGGTGAAGAGCTGAAGGGGAAGTTTAGAGTATGCTGACTGACTAACAAGGAGTTAGCTCTGAATTCTACCACAAATGTGCCTTGGTTATTCTAGTTCATCTTTAAATATTTCTCTTATTAGCTTTTGTTTTTATTTATCATTTGGGAAATTTTTACCTAAATGAAATTGTTATTTGAAGTGTGTGGTACTTTTTGTATAAGTATAAATTACTTGATCATGCAAAAGCATTTTTCCTTTTTGAAGACGTACTAAAATTTCATAAGTAAGTGCTGATAAGTTTTATATTTATTTTTTCATGAATTTGTGAAAATGGAAATATCAAAATTTAAAACATTGAGATGAACTGAAAATTTATCATAAATATGAATGGCTTCTTCTAACAGTATATTGTAACAGAAAAATTGAATGGAGGTTTTGAGAGTGAATAAAACTCAGGAATATTTCATTTTTAATAGGAATAAGAGTGTATTACAGAGATATCTCAATTTTTCCTAGGGAAGTCCCATATTTCAGAGATATCTCAATTTTTTCCTAGGGAAGTCCCATAATGCTGTTGACATTAAAGTAGAAAAGAATTTGACACAAAAGGAAGAATAAGTAAAAACAAACAAAAAAATTGACCTTGAGAAAAAAATGTCTTATATAAAAGATAAAATGGGACCTGGTTGAAGAAAATAAAACTTTGTTTTACAAACACCAAAAATCATTTTCTAAAATCTCTTTTGTATCAAAATTGCTAAAGGAATTCTTCTTTAAATTATAAAGGAAAAACAGAATACTGAATGACAAAAAATAAATGCTTACTGGTTAAGCAAACACTGGTTTGACCAAAAAAAAAAAAAAAAAAGGAGTAAAGGGACTAACTATTTGTATATTTATATAACACTTATTTCTTATAATTCTATGAGATAATCAGCAAAATAATACTCAGAATTTCACCTTTGCTAGATCATTTTTGTGAAAGAAATTTGATAAAATATTTTGTGTTCAGTACCTAAATTTATTTTCCAAGTGTCATGTATAAAAATTTTTACTTATTTACTGACCTAGTGACAAGTAGTTTCCCAAAAAAGTTTATGTCTAAGTCTTAACCCCAGTACCTGTGAATGTGAACTCATTTGGGAATAAGTTCTTTGACAGAATAATAAAATTAAGAACCTAGAAATCAGATCATTCTAGATTTATGGTGGGCCCTAAATCCAGTGACTGGTGTTCTTATACGAGAAAGGAGAGGGAGACTGGAGAACAAAGGAGATAGAGAAAAGGCCATGTTAAAATCTGTGTGAAGACAGAGGTAGACACTAAAGTTACATTATACAGCTATAAGCCAAGGAAAGCCAAGGTTTGCAAGAGCCACAGGAAGCTAGTAGAAAGGCATGAAATAGATTCTCCCACAGAACATCCAGAAGGAGCCATACCTCCAGAACTATTAAAGAACAAATCCCAGTTGTATAAAGACACCAAGTTTAAGGCAATTTAATATAGCAGCCTTACAAACAAAAACACAAACATATAAGTACTAATTGCCTGGTATTCTGCTCATTATACCATATGATAATCACAGCTGAAGTTATCAGGGAATATATATCTCCTGCTTGAATTTTATACTAAGAAGGTTACACTTGTTAGACCCAAGTCCTTCCAGTTGTCGGTCTTCATGTTTTCTTAGTGAGGACAGACCAGATCAGACAGTTTCAGATTCACCCTCACTCTACTGGTATTCAAATGATATCTAGGAAGTTAAGTCATTTGACCAAGGTCAATAAGAACTCTAGCACTAAAACTGGCAAGGCCCCTGTGCATGTCTCCATTTAAAAAGAAGAGTTTCCCTCTTCCCATTAACACACACACACACACGTGCGAACACACGTGCACACAAATACGCACACAGACACACACACACATCTGTACTTTGGCAAGTATCTGAAAATGAACTACTACCTTGATAAGATATCTCATAGTATTTGCCTATGTGTAAAGTAAATAAAAATGATTTTATTACAATTAATAAGTGTTTTAAAGATGTTTGACTACAAAGTCAATGTATACTAACATTTTATAATAAATTTTAAAAAATTTAAAATTTATACTAAATTTTAAAAATTGAAAACAGTATCAAAGATATCAATTACCAAAGAAAATTTTTACCAAATGATGTGTAACACAGAGAGGACCCTAAAATGTTTTGATTTACATTAAAACAAAAGAAACTACTGTGTCTGTGGACTAAGAAAAGATTCAATACTGAAAATATGTCAAATATACCAGTTTGATATGTAGATTCAATGCAATCTCAATCAAAGTATTTCATCTTCTTTCTCCCTCTCCCTCTGAAACTTTTCAAGCTAATTCCAAAATTTATATGGAAATACAAATAGACAATAATAGTCAAGACAGCCTTGCTAAGAGCTTCTCTACTGGCTACCAAGACTTATTATAAAGATACTATAGCTATAACAGGCTAGTATTTGTTTAATTGTCATATAGACCAATGGGACATTATTAGAAAGCTCAGAACAGATCTATTTCTTTATGGACACTTGATTTATAATAAAGGTGGCATTGCAGAGTAGTGAGCAATAGACAGTTATTTTAATAAATGGTGTTAGCTCAATTATATCTCTTCAATTATATGAAAATACAAATGAAATATGACTCCTACTTCACTTTATGAACAATAATTAATTCCAAGTGGATTGTGGACCTAAATTAGAAAAATTAGAAAGGCAAAGCATGATATTAGGAGAATATTTTTATGGTCTTGAAGTGAAGAGAAATAGTTGTTAAATGGTAAGCAGTAACAGATTGATAAATTAAGCTACATTAAGTTAAAACCTTTTATTTATCAGAAGATCACATCAAGTGAATAAAAGTCAAGCTATAAAATGGGAGCATATATTTATAATACAAATGACAATGTATCAGTACAAAAATGACATACATTCCAAAAGAAAAAAGAGCAAGTGAATTGAATGACACTTTACACACAGAAAAAAGAATAAATGTATACAAATGTATTTGGCCTCATTAGCAATCAGGGAACTGCAATTTAAAATCAAACAGGAGGTCACTCCAGACCCACTGGAGGGATAAAAATAAGCAGTCTTATAACATCTATGTTGGAGAGAAATGTGAGACATCTGGAATTCACATAGTATCGGTGGAACTGTATACTTGATAAAGTCACTTGAAAACCGTTTGTCATTATCTTCTAAACTTGAACAAATTCATATCCAGTGACCCAGTATGCACCTAACTTAAATATATTCCCATGTGCCCAATAGACATGTATAGGAACAAGCTTTGGCATTTAAACAGATACTTTTTAAACAGCAAGATTGTGATTGTCAGGGCTATCAAATGCTGTTCTACTTAGAGTCATAAGTCAATAATCTGAAGAGAGTTTATATTGTAGATGTTTGGGTGTCAATTGTTTCTGTCAACATTGTATTTGCCAGGAAAATCTGTCATGTAGATATGATAACGTGATGGTTCTAAGCATTTGTCTCATAAATCAAAAAAAAAAAAAAAAAAAAAAAAACCAGGTCAGGAGTGTGGACCAAATAGTAGTATTGCATCTATTAAAAAATATTTTAAAACTAGAAAAAATAATAAAACTTTAATGCCTGTAGGATTTAATTTTCTTTCCACAATAAAAGCACAGTCAATATTATTCAATTATTCAAAGGACGGCGAGAAGTACAAATAGGGTCCCTAACAAAGCACTTGCTTCATTCTCGGAGGCAGACAGTGGTAGCTACTAAAAACAATCTTAATGAATTGATGTTTCATCTTGTCTCTGACCTTGTAACAGTGAGTCTCTATAACGGAAGACCATGATGCAGCTTGCTGTTTGAATTTAGTAAATAATATGGAGGGATGAAGAGCACCAGAAAAGTCACCATCTACCATTTAGGTAGGTATGCTTATTATTTAAGTAACAGATTATCTAACTAATACATGTTTTAGTAACCGAGATATTAATTATCTCACTTTGAAGAAGTCTGCACAAGATAATTATTAGACTGCTAAAACTACAAACAACCTCTGCTCTACTCTTTGGATTTTCATCTTGGGGTTGTGTCTGAGTCACACGACAGATGCCACAATCTCAGCATTATATCTTCACACCAATGATCTGAGCACAAAAGGAGAGGTGAGAGAGTAGGACTTTCCTTCTGTCAGAGAGGAAACTTTTTTTGACAACCAAAAATTTGCCTTTTACCTTCTTTTGGTCATAACTGTGTCACTGGGTACCCTGAATTGGGAGAGAGGCTAGAAAGTAAATGCCAACAAAGAGATGGTCATGCCTGGCTTGTCCCTAATTATTATTCGATCCATCATGACCGGCGCGTTGCTGTACTGAACAAGACTGGGGTTCTGTGAGTAGAGACAAAAATAAAAATGGTAATTGGGTTGGCAATGACAGTGTCTGTGACAGCTACCAAGGAACTACTAAACTTCTACTCTCTCTTTTTTCATTATATCTCACGCATCTCAACTAGCCTGTTCATAAAACTGGCCTAAACCCTCAATTTGAAAACTTAGACATAAGAAGGAAGAGATGAGAATAAGAATGTGTGCATAATCTCTCTCTTTTTCTTAACTAATTTACATTTTTTTGGGGGGGTAGAAAAAATATTGCAGTGGGTTAAATGGTGGGTTAATTTTTATAAACTGTTAATTTCTTCCTTTTTGGAAAAAGAACTTTTGCAGATGTAATTAGGGACCTTAAGATGAGATTACCCTTGAATTATTTAGGCGAACTCTCAATATAATAACAATTATTTTATAAGAGACACACGGGAAATTTAATAGAAGTGGGGAGGCAATGGGAGCCCACAGGCAGAAATTGGGGTGATGCGGACACAAGCCAAGGAACTTTTAGAGACATCAGAAGCTGGAAGAGGCAAGGCAAAGAAAGAAATCTTTCCTAGGGACTTTGACAAAAGCATCGTCCTGCTGATTCTCTAATTCATACTTCCGGCCTTCAGAACCGCAGGAGAATGAATTTCTATTGTTTTAAGCCACCAAGTTTTTTCTTTCTTTTTCCTTTTTTCTTTTTGGCCTTCTCTGTTTTTCTATCGGCATTAAAGTTTTAGCAGAGTTCATATTAAATTAAATACGTTCTTTAAAGTCTGGAAGTATTTGTGAGTTAATATCTGATATCTGGTCTAGGTGATTTTATATATGGGATAATTTTGTTGTCTCATATATTTACTACATCAAAGTCTTGATGTTTTTATTTGATTCAGTTTTGATAAGGTATATATCCTAGAAATTTACTTATTTCATTTAAGGTTTAAAATTTGTTAGCATAAAGCTGTTCTGCTTTTTATTTCTTAGGTATTTGTTCTATCTGCAATTGTCTCCACATCATGTATAAAAAAAAGTATCTCGATGTCTCAAATCTCCCTCTCCTTCTCTTATAAAAAAAATACTCACTCAATCTGAAGTTTAACTTAATGATATCTGGAAAGACCTTATTTCTAAATAAGTTCATGTTCACAGGTACCATAGGTTAGGACTGGGACACATCATTTTGGGGGCACCATTTATTATAGTACATGATCCTAAGCCATGGAAATCTAGAATTAAATGTTTCATAGAGGAAGGAGCGGGAGTTTGCCAGGCAGATTGTGCTGTTGCTTTCAGAGGTGAGGAACAGCAGGTAGCTGGGGTGCCTCAGAGGCCAAGACCAGCAAGTACATCAGGAAAGAGAATGTGGTTAGGCTGAGCATAATGTTGCTTTGTTATGAATAGTAATTAAGAAAATTCATGTAAAATGTACAACGTAGTACTTTTTAAGGACTCCAGTGCTGTTGTTTTTGCTGTTGGTGAATAGAAAGGCCTTAATTTTCTAGAAATGCATTTTAAACCAGAATTTAAAATTATTCTATTTGAACTGTCCTGCTGTTTGGTTAAGTGATGAATGTTAAGAAAACTTTAAAAAACAGTCATATTCAAGAATATAATTTTTATTATCTGCATGGAAAAAAAACAGAACTGAAAGTCCATTTTAGAATACCCTCAATTATAGTTTTAACTTGCTTAAATTTATTGTGTGTTTTTTTAACAGATCAAATAATGCCTTGATGTATTAGTAGAAAATGACCAGAGTGATAAATAGAATTTGGATTATGAAGAATAATTAAGGAATCACAATTTAAATTGTTATCAGAACATGTTTCTATCAGATATAAAAAATAATATGTATATATTTATTCATATATATAAGTATATATATTTCAAAAATTTTGTCTCCTATTGGGGTTATTTTGAATCTCAATTCTAGTAATATAATTTAAAAGTCATGTTGCTGAAATTCTTAGGAAGGTCTTCAGAACTTATGGAGATGCGATATCAGAATATTAAACAAAATTTTCACTAACTATATTAAAATGACCTAGAACTCCCTTGAACTAATTATATTTTAATACTTTAAGCCTGATATTAAGGTGCCCTCATTTATCAGCTTGCAACTTGAGTGACAGAGAATAAAGGCAAAGCCAATGAAAACTAGTTCCAAAGGAGAGGCTTGGAAGGGGTAGCATGGATTGTGACCAGGCATTTTTTTTTCAGCAGTGAACTGTATTATCTCAGAAGGACTCAAGGATATATAAGTAGAAACTCTACTTAAAAAAATAAATAAATAAAGCATTTTTAACAGGACAGAGTAGCTGTATGGGAAAGAAAGAGTTCTTATACTTTTATTTTATTCAGCAAATATATATTTACGGTCTATAGGTAGTCTCCATACTTTTTGAATTATGCATCCTTATAGTATTTTATACAGGTTCACACATATCAACTAGTTTATAAATTTAAAATATATATACAGAAATGTCTAAAATGTAACTTATTTAAAGCATGGGATGAAAATTAATAAAAAATACAAGTTCAAATATTAACACTCCTGAGCCACATTCACACCACTCAAAGGAAAACATATTTCAGGGCAGCGGAGGAGTGGTTAAGACTGAGGGCTCTGGAGTCAGGCTGCCTGCATTCAAATTGTGGCACCACCAGTCGGTCTGTGAATCTACTGTGTGAGATCGTGCAAGATTGGTGGGCAATCTGCTTCAGCAAACCCAACCACTCCTATGTCTCCCTATGCCCAGGGGTGACACTAGGAATAGTCATTTCACTAGAAAATATTTCTGGATTAAAACAGGATCCCTTCAGAACAGGTGGAAGTGCATGCCCTATAGGATGACACACTCACCCAGTTTGTCTGGGATTGACTCAGTCCAGCACTGAATGCCCTGCATTCACTTTCTGAATCAGTACCACACAGACCAAGATGGTCCATCGGCAAGTGCATAACAAAGAAGATAATAAATAAAATGCTAATGTGCTGTGCCTAGTAAACTTACAACTCCTCTAGAGGAGTCTTCTACCTGAGTTCAGTCTTTTAACTTCATAGGTATTTGATGTAAAATCATGTTTAAGAAAATGTAAAATCATAATGGTAAATTAAATCCTTGATACTCAACGTGGATGTCTTCAGTCCGACAGCATCAACATCAACTGCGAGCTACACAGAAATGCAGGGTCACAGGCCCCAGCCCAGACTTATTGGGTCAGAATCTATATTTTAATAATGATTTCTGGGTATTCCTAAGCACATCCAAGTTTGGGAAAGCAGTGATCTAGAAGAGCAAATGACTGTACGCTATTCATTTTTACACTGATCTCAATTCTGGTAATGCATCCAAAACACCTATGGAGTTTTTATAAACTTTTATACCTGGTCTCACCTAGGGATAGTCAGGCTTTAGAAGGCCATCTTGGTGTTTTAAGATCCTCATTGTTTCTGTTTTAAAATAAAAGCTGAGATCTCTAACTTAGAACAAATAGATGATGATTCCCTTTGAACCCAGTCACCTTCTTAGACCTCTCCACCACACACACATACCACTTCAGTTGACTGTGATGATTTAAGCCAGTGCTTACACTGCAGAATAACCTAGAAGGTTTGCTATAGTACAGAGTACTGAGCTCCACCTCCAGAGCTGCTGATTTATGGTGCTGATTTTGCATTTCTACTAAGTTCCCAGGTGATAATAATGCTTCTGCTTCAGAGACCACGAATGGCAAACCACCGATTTGGTGACCTGACTCTGTTAGAATTGCAGCACGCCCAACTGGCTCTGTGGCCTTGGGTAAACTTCTCCTGCAATTTCCCCTACATTTATAATGTGAGGGTAACTTTATATGTACATATGAGAAAGCTGTTGTAAACCATAGTGTCTGTTCTTTAGTAATACTCATAGACATCTATTTTTTATTTTTATTATCCAAAATCAAAGAATACTGAACAGCTAATGTAATGTATTTGGCCACTGAATAAGCTTATTCCTCATGATACTAGACCCATGACAGGTGCTTTAAAAAAGATGCAAAGACCAATTAGAGGTGACAGAAAATATAGCCTCTCTTATTTTCTCAAGTGTCAAGTCTCTTTGGTGTATTAAAGGTCCTGAAAAGGCCTGCAGTACAGAAATCTATAATTTTCCAGAAATTATATCCTTTGGAATTAATGCTATTTAGAATGCACTTTAAAAAAACAAAACAGAACAAAACATTGGCTTAGACAGTGAACTGTCTTTTAAAATGAAGTGCTGTAGTTTCTGTATGTTGATTTATCAACCCTAAAAAATACTCCCACAGACTAATCAGTATTTCACTGTAAAGTCAGTGCACTATCTGATAAGCAGTCTTAAGAGAATGGATGAAAGAATGTCACACAATTGAAAGGGGGTTAAAAACAATGGACAGAAGACAATGTTCTATTTGTGCACACAGGCCTAGGTGAAAAATGCTCCAAGCAGGTCTCTTGTAAAGTCAAGATAATGGTGCTATAACTCATAGTCTGAAATTTGATAAACCACAGAAACAATGCTTACGACCTTATACCTAGAATATATTACAAATGCATCTCAAATTGATTTAAAAAATTAATTTTCATTAAATTTCAAGAAATCAAAGGGCTAAAAGGATCTTAGAGGTAACCTATACTTTATGAATTGATTAATGAATAACTTCATTCAGTCTACATCTTGCTTACTACTCAGACTCATGGCTTTAAACCCATCTACAGGTTGATGATGCACTGATTTATAATGTAGCCTTGACTTGTTCTTTGAACTCAATCCATATATCCAGCCACTGATTTGTCATCCCTACTAGGATGTTGTCTCATAGGATCTCAAATTTAAATGGTCCGAACTTGAAATCTTGTTTTACCCAAATACTGCCTCATCCCATGCTCCCTAAATCTATTTCTTTGACAGTCTTCTCTAACTTGGTAAATGACAGGTCTATCCTACCACTTCTTTGCGCCAAAATCTTAGTCTCATTCATCCTTGAATCTTCCTTCTCACACCTTACATTCAATTCATCACCAAGCCTGTCAGATCTCCTTTTTAAATATACCCCAAATCAAGCTTTATTTAATTACTCTCACTGCTACCACCTAAAAGAAACCACCACCAACTATTGTCTAGACTAATTAATTCATTTCTTTACTGGCTTTCCTGTTTTCTACCTGGGAAGTCAACAAACTAGTCTCACAGAGGAGTCAGAACAGTCCTTTTAAAAGGCAAATCCAGTCTCTGATTTGCTAGCTTACAATTTTACAATAATTTAAAAGCTTCTTACCTCACACTAAGTAAAACCCAAAATGTTTGCTCTAACCTCTATGGTATTGCTTATTTTGACCCCCTCCCACCTCTCACTCCATGTCCCACCACTTTGCTGATGACTCACTGTGTCTTCTGCTCCCTGCATTCTTCCTGAAATACATCAAATATATTCCCACCTCAGTGCCTTTGCATGTGCTGGTCCACTGCAGGAAACACTCTTTCCCAGATACTTCATGACTCACTCTCTTACTTTCTTTAGGTTTCTGCTCTTTATCAGTTATCTGACTGGGCTTCCACAATTACACTTTCTGAGCTAAAACCATTAAGCTATCCATCCTTATCCCTCACAGTGGTTAAAACCATCTGACATAAAAATTTACTTTGTTATTATCTATTTCCTCCCACTAGAATGCAATCTCCACAACCATTACTCACTACTACTCTATTCCCAGGATTTAGAGATCTTAATACATAGCAGGCATCAATAAATATCTGTTGAATGAACAAATGAATGAAGTATCTACTCTATCCATGCCTCTAGCTCAAACTCCCATCTATACATAAATGTTCACCACACTATCATCTACCCACATAAGAGATATTACTATGATTTAATTATTTCTCTAAGCTTAGTGCCTTCCATTGGATCACCGCCGGAGATCTCAGGGCAGTTGTAACTGTTCCAATCCTTATTATCTATTACCCAAAATGTTCTGCTTTGGAGCTAAAAATTGAAAATGCTTCATTTCCTTACATTCTCTGTGGTCATGTTATGAGACGAATGAGGCAAGACTATCCTGAAATAAAATTTCTGGTCATGACACTTCTTATATCTTACATTTTTCCTTCTATTGTTTTGTTCTTCATTTTAATTCCTGGTGGAACCCTTGTCAGGGCACTCACTTTTGTGTCCAAGAATCTAGTCATACACTGATTAGGGCAGCCAAAAACAAAACCTAAAAGAATGACAGTAATACTGCATAATAAAGAAAGATGCTTTATGTTACTATCAATTACAATAACTTGAATAAAAGTATCTTCCACATTTATTGACTTCAGCTCTCCTTAACTCGGAGCCTCTCACAAGGTAGCTGGTCTAAAATCTTGATGTATGATTAAAGAGGTGGGAAACTGTAGGAGCTGAAACTAAAAATAGACAAGTCTTGTTTTATTCTGACATTTCGGCCAGCAGCTCCAGCCCTCTTCAGGGAAAACAAGTATGAAACAGGAGGACAGTGGCTCTGTTCCTTGTTTATCATTTACAGGAACTTGCTGATGGTTGGCAACACCTGAACAACTTAAAGAGCCCAACCTCCATGCTTTTAAAGCATTTCAGTGAATATGTAAAAGTCTCCACAAGGACTCCAGTGTTTGGAAACATAATGGTAAAATTTTGATTGAAGTTCAGTATTGATTAACCTCTTTAACGTTCTGGCATTGACATTTCTGCCATAAAGCAGTTTGCACATGCACATAACACTGGGAAAACTGAACACCAGGGGTCAAGGGCTTAATAAGAAAGGGCCCTTTTGTCTCTTTCACATTCCACCTTTGGCAGAATACAGTTTCTCTGGTATGCATACCAGTGACTATAAAAAAAATGTATATTTGGTCCAGGAGCAAGAGGGAGCTCGAATAAAGAATGCTGACAGAAGACAAGGAACCAGAATTCTTTTTTTTTTTCTTTCTAACTTTTAGCTTATGGTTCATAAATCACTTGAGTGTTCAGTGATTTCAATTTTTATCTGTATAATGTGAAAGATTAAGTCTGTATCCCACCTCTCACAGATATTTGCTAAGACTGAACAAAGTTAGTGTTGCCTCATGGCTTGAGATAGTCTGAAGCAGACATATCACTGTGACCTTGGCCTAAAGAAAGATTCATTCACACGTCTTGTATTCCCCATCTCAAAACAGATAGCACGATGAGCCTCTACCGACCATCTATCTCTACTTACATAAAGATAAAAAGAGTTCAGTCCTCCAACTTGGTAGTAGTGTTGGTGCTAAGAGAGCCTTTCACAAAGTGGGAAAAAATATTTCTTAGACTATCTTCCTAGAATCACAGATCATAGTAAGAAGTGACTTTAGCAAGCCATTATTAGCCTTCCCACTTATATTTAAAGGAACTGAAACCAAGAAAAGTTAAATATCCTACCTAAAATGATAATGTAATTAAATGGTAGAAATACAATACTATCATTGATACAGAACTTATTCTATTTCACCTTTCTTTCAACATGTTTCTGTGCAATTTATCTGTTATAGTTTGAAACCTTGCATTTAATCGCACCTCTTGATATCTTCATCTACAGACAAATATGAGATGAAACCATCAATAATGAAAGTATAAACCATGAACAGCTTTGACCAGAGATAATCCAACTCTCAAGGTTATAAACTTCATCTTTTATTGTGCATAATACATATTTTTTATTTTGCTAGTTGTATTCAAAAACATTTTTAATCACTAAACAGAAAAAAACTCAAGAACTAAATTATATTAGTGAACCCCCCAAAACCAATAGTAAAGGAACAAAGATAAAAGCTGTTTAGGGAGAAGGTAGAAACTGAAAGGTGGGGGCCACAAGGACTGCTTTCTCGGGTATTAGTGATGGTCCATCTGTATGAGAACACTTTTTACAGTGGCGTAGTAACTTCGTAAAAAGACTGATTATTCATAGACTTTTCTGTGTATGTGTTACACATAAACAAAAAAACAAACAACAGAAATCTATATAATATTCTTGCTTAAAGTTTAAAGTTTGAGATGTGAGAGTGCAAAGAATATACCTTTCCCTCAAACTAGTGTGTTCTTTTGTGCAAGAAAGACTCATAGAAATTCATCTATTTAAAATTTTGCAAATTGCATTCTTAGGGTCTTTTAACTTTTGGGAGTCGACTATGTTAAATAGACTTAAAAGAGCAGAGTATTCATCTCCAAATGATCTTCCTTTGATCAGACAAAGATAAAGCATCAAGGGCACCATGCCTACAGACAAAACCCGAAGCAGCATTTTCTTCCATGTTGACAGAGGTAGGAAACTTTCACATTGCCCTAAGGGGATAAACTCAGTGGCTGCTAATCAGGATGGGTTTTGTGTGATAGGGACATCTGTCTAACAAGAGTTAGGTGAAGACTGCCATGTCTTTGACAAGTAGGAGACAACTGAACAGCCTTTAGATAGTAATGATTTCTGTCACAGTCAACCTACCCGAAACAGATGGTAAGAAGTGACTTAGCGTTGAAAGGTTCCGTCACTCGCCCTTAATCCCTAAGTTATTCTGCCCTCTCCCCTTCTCCTTTGACAAATATGATGTTTCATTCTTTATTGATGCAAGACAGTGCATGTGGTCTCCTTATTTAAATTTGAAGTGATCCAAGTAAGCAAGTATTGAGAAGTTCACTTAGATACATTCAAGCTAAGGGATTAACTTTATACTACAAACAATTTTTTTTTAAAATTCTATATCAAATAGGCAGCTCATGGAAAGAAATAGGAGAACCATGAAAAAAAAATACTGCTAAAACCAGAGACTATTTATAAGTAATTCTCAAATCTAGAGATCATTTAGTTTTCTTGAATACATGAATATTTTATAAACTGGTAATATCAGGCTTTTCTGCCCTTAAATATCTGTCCAAAATGTTTTATGTCATCTGATGGCAAATGATTTTAACATTCACTTTTCACCTGATGTATTTTCCCGCTCGTACAATTCATTTCAGGGGCATAACTTGTTTTCTTTGCTAAGATTTCATTTCCTCCCATCTCAGAATTTGATGAAATCTATTTCTTAGTTCCTCGTCTCCCAGTGAAACCTGACAAGTATCAGACCAAATGTAGCTGTCCCATATGAAGTAATTCATTTCTGTCAAAGATTAGACATTATTTTTTTCTTGACATAAGATGACTGATATTGTTCTGTGAGATCTTAGAGGTGCAACTTAACCACTTAAAGACTAAGACTCCTTTTAAGAAATGCATTTCATTCATAGGATCAGGTTTTGCTTTGGTAGGTTAGAAGACAGGCACAGTCAAGAAGAGTGTTAGTAATAGGAGTTAAAAATAATAATTTAAAATAAATACCAACTTAGACCAAAGCATTTATAGGGCAAGTCTGGCTTTAAAAGAGGGTTAAATTACTTGTTCATTCTCTATTGCGTCTGTGACAAGGCTGTTGTCATAGTGTGCATTCAGCATCTCCAGAGGGCAGATCTCATTCTAGCCTACCCAAGATAATGTCAAAAATTAGTCATCTGTAACAATATGTTGATGTCGATGGATGCTATGCTTTATTATGACAGAGGGAGGAAAACAAGCTAAGGCAAGGAATCCTAGAAGTCAGACCATGCGTTCTTTTTCCTATTTATATTATAGCATTTTAGCAACCTTTATTATTTGAAAGGAAATGGGATTCTTTAAAGTTGCAAGCTGTCTCCTCTCACCTAGAGGACTCATTTCAGGAGATCACAGAGGGAAGGGGATCCATCAGCCTAGTCACAATTTTACATTGACCAAACCAGCTCATTTGAATACTGTTTTATAGGTTGGACTTATTTGTAATATTTTATCAAAAAACAAATTCCTAATGTCAAAAGTAAATAAATAAGCAGGTAAAAAAAAATAGCGAACATTAAAAATCTAATTGAAGAACCACTGTACTACAGAATAATTCTTTGTGCAAAGTGATAGAGCCAGCCATCATATAACATTGACTCTTTTCTCTGCTGTTAGTAATAAGGTGTAATGCATCAATCACTATTTTTGGGGTCAGTTTCTTCATGTTTCAAATGAGAATAATAAATACAGTATTTTCCTTGATTCCTGTAAGGGTGGGTTTGCAAAACAAATTAGACTGCAGGCATACAGAAGATTGCTTTAGAAAATGAAGACGTAGAAAACATAAGTAAATGCTTTATCATAGAGATCTGAGGCAGCTTCTGGATGGCTGCTTAGCCATCAAACCTAGCATTTCCCCTGAAACAAGAGAGCACACCATCCTTGAGATAATATGTTGGTCTTGGTTGAAGTCAGCCTCTTATTAGTTTCTTGGTTCCTATATAATGCAATGAGAATTTAAACATCGAATCTAGTTACTTATCCTTATCTCATCACCCTGTTAACTAATTCACTGCCATTGGAATTGAACTTAGCTTGGCACTTTCTCTGCACATGCATAACTTGACATTTATACTCATTAAATTTCAAATTCCACTCCTGAACCCTTCAGAAAAGGACTTTCTACAAAACAACTAGATTTTGTTGTTGTCATAGTCACCCCAGTTATATTCGATGGTAAACTTGACATTTCTTAAACGATATATTATTAATACAAGCTATTACAAATATTAGTCATCTTAATCTTATAGTTAAGAGCTCTACTGTAAGAGACTATTTTTGTTTGTTTATTTTACATTCAGTAAAAAAATTCAATAAGAATTTTAAAGTTGCAACAAATTCTTTATATTTTACAAATTTATATTTTAAAAATTTATAATATTATATAGTATTTAAATTTATAAGTGACAGGGAGGCAAACATGAGAAAGTCCTTGTTCTCTAAATTCAGTTAATTTTCCTAGTAATGACTAGTATGATTTATTTCCCATGAATCTGTGATACGCTCTAGCTAATGAACTATACTGTACAATAATTCTGAAAATGTATCATTGAAGCTTCTATGTTAATACACAGATAAATGCTGTGGTTATGATACATTTTTCTTTATGTGACATTTAACAATGCTTAATTTTCAAATTCTAATAAAAATAATTGAATTGAGGTTTATACTTATATTTCTCCCTTTCAGAGTAGCTATTTTGCAGCAAAAATACTCACACTCAAGAAAATGTAGGTTTATTCTTTTTGGTGATTTATGAGATGGGAGATTATATTCTCTGAGTGTTTTAAAACTCTTTCTCCAATACATTTAAAATTAATCTTAAACCTGTTCAGCTAATTAAGAGCTTGCCCTCATTATTTCTAACACACACACACACACACACACACACACACATAATTATATTTTATCAACTGGCAAGATGAAGAAAAGTTTTATTTTTCTTTCTGCTAAGTATGGCCATTATACAATTTTTACTTTTAGTTGAACATTATTTTGTTCCAAGTTTTTGGTCTTATAATGCACATTTAAAATATTTTCATGCCAAACTAAATATTGCATGCAATTGGTATTATACTTCCCATCAATTTCTTTTAAATATATTATATACACTAGACAAATTTTATTTTATAATGCTCTTAATACGGGAATAGTTTATTGCCCCTTAGTGGATTTCTGTGGAGCCATGGTTTACTAACAATTAGCTTTAAAAATCTGCCACACACACAAAATGTTTATGCTTAGTTTTCATACACTCCCCTGGAGACAGAGAGATAAAACTGGACCTTACTCCCTCTGAGATAACTCTGCAGTCATTACATTTTAACAGTCTTCATGTTGACAGCAATTCTTCTGGCCTACGCAGTGGAAAAAACAAACAAAACAAAACAGAACAAAACAAAACAAAACAAAACAAAACAATGTATCCCTTTATTAAAACAGCATTTGCACATGCTGATTTACCTACAGCTTTGCTTCCATTCATTAATATGCACACCCACATTCACACCTACATACCACTAGACTGTCAAAGGACAATATTTGTAGCAGGAAGGAGTGCATAGATCATTTAAAAAAATCTCTAGTGCTCTATGAAAAGATAGCCATATTTTGGCCCAAGCAAATAGAATGCCTTTTTCAGTAGTATTATATGAAAATACTGATGAAGAATGAAATAATGACAAATTTTAAAAAAATAGACAGACTTTAAGTGTACTGTCATCCATTAAAAACATGGGTGATGCATGTGATTCATTTACTAGAGATGAATTATTTTACGAGGGTTATCCACTACAGTTTTAAAACATACAGTGTAAGTATAATCATGACCTAATCTGCTTCTCTCTTCTCTAAGTATGGACGTGAGCAAGATTTGGTCTCTATAAAAATACTTTTGTTCTTGTTAAAAATATATGCTAAATTAGCAGTTAAATTCAGCATGTTATATATTAAATTAATAATTAACTTTAGAGCCTTTATAATTTCAAACATCACTCTTTAACTTAGTCAAATTTCACAACTAGGGGATTTTATTTTCTTTACAGAAACCAGTAGAATACTTATGATTTTTTTTTTTTTTTGCATTTGTACTTCGATTTCTTTAAAACAAAACACTGCTGGAGGAAAATGGAGTATCTATGCAAATCTTAGCTTTTTTTTTTTAAGATACAGATTATAACAACATAAGAGAGACAGAGCTATATGATGGAGAGGATTTGAGACAAGAATAGATCATTTGCTTTGTGGTTCTGAGTCTTTTCACTCTCTGGTTGTGCGATGTGAGGCTAGCTAGTCTCTTGAAGTTTCTTTTTAAAATTAGTAAAAAGAAGCGATATTAGGAATATGCTATGCCAAATGTTCAATTGTAACATTAAAGAAAGAGTACTTTGTATGAGAAAAGATATGGAGAAAATTTAGGAAAATATTAAGGGCACTTTTGAAGCAAAAGCATGCATTGTTTTGAAGATTTGACTTGTTGGGCTCTGTGAAGTAGCAGCTGTGTCCAAGGAAGTTAATTCTGCATGTTTGAAGTAGACTCACTTGCTAAGATCTGAGGAATTATCTGGTAAAATGTTAAAATTATCTGAAAAACACCTGGATATTTACACCTGTACATTGTCAACGGTCCAGTTTGAACACAAGGATATATTAAGCAATTTTATCAGCCAGCTTCAATTCTTGAGCTTATTTATGCTCCCCAGGACCATTCTGAAGTAGGAAGTAGAGACACCGATAGGTGACATAAAGCTGGAAAGGAAGGCAGGGGATAGATTTTCAAACACCTTGAATACTGTCCTAGGGCTTTAATGTTACTAAATTCTGAAGATAATAGGAACTTCTTCCTTTCCCAGTGGAGGACTACTCAAAGAGATCTAACTTTTACAATGCAAATATTTTGCCAGTGAAGAGGGTGGCTTAAAGAGAGTTAAGAGTACAATCGGAAGGTGTGGTAAGATCTTAAGGACATCAGGGGCCTGAACTAAGGCCTTCTGTAAACATCAAAAGGAAATTTTAGATAAGAGACAATCTCTAAGATAGTTCCCAATGGTCACTACCTTCTGATATTCATGTCCTGGTGTCACCTTGTTCCCTTAAGTGCAGGCTGAACTTGTTGACTCCTTTCTGTTACAGATTATGGCAGATGTGATTGGATGACACTTCTGAGTTTAGATTATTTAAGGAATATGAATCCTGTCTTGTGTGCCCTCTCTTGCTTCCTCTTGCACCCTTGCCTTGAGTGAAGGCAACTGTCATGCTGTGAGCCAGCCCTGTGGAGAGACCCATGGGGGAAAGAAACAAGATATGCCAATAATCACATGTCTGAGCTTTGAAGCAAATGCTGCTACCCTAGTTAAACCTTCAGATGAGACCACAATTCCAGCTGACATGGCAGATTAATTGCAATCTTATGAGAGACCTTGAACTAAAAGCATCAAGCCAGGATTCTTTATCCACGTAAACTGTGAGATAATAACATGGTTGTTGTTATAAGCCATTACGTTTGGGGGTAACTTGTTATGCAGCAATAGATAACTAATAGATTTAAAAACAAAAATAAAGATGATAGGAGATACTATTTCTAATTTCTACTGTTACATTCATCATATTAAAAAAATAGAAATAATGGATAAAATTATTGACATTATATGAATAAAATTGCTATAAATAATGTATAAACCAATGATGATACAAGAATCAAGAGAAGAGAGAATGAGGTCTGATTCTGATACCAATTATTTTGTGTGTGTTTTCCCCCAACGTAAAACAATTCTGCAACAATAGCTGTGTGTCCCACAGTTTGACTCAATGCTGACACTACATGCAGACAGATGGCATCAAATCCCACATTTTAAGGGCTCATTGCTACAAGAGTCCTCTCTCCTCTACTTCAGATGCTAATTACGAGTCCAGCTTGTCACCCGTGCTTCTGATCCACTGGTTACAGATGTTCCAATGAACCCCTCCTTAGGTTCTTCACTAGAATGGATCACAAAACTCAGAGAAACATTTTACTCATGAAATTATCAATTTATTAAAAAATGATTGAACTCAGGAACAAATGTATGGAAGAATTGCATATGGCAAGGTATGGGGAAATGTACGGAGCTTCCATGCTCTCTGAGTATGCCACTGCTCCTGATTCTTCACCAGCCTCAAAACTCTCCAAACCCTGTCGTTTTGTGTTTCTGTGTAAGCTTCTTTACATAGGCATGGTTGCTTAAATCATTGGCTTTTGGCAATTGATTCAAACTCAGACCTTCTCCCCTCCCTGAAGGTCAGAAAGGTGGGACTAAAAGTTTCAACCCTCCAATCACATGTTTGGTTCCCTTGACAACCAACATTCATCTTTGTGAGCTTTCTAAAAGTGACCTCATTAACATAAACTCAGGTGTGGCTGAATGGGGTTTATTATGAAAATATTAAGATACCTTTATGGCTTTCATCATTTAGAAAATTCCAAGAGTTTTAGGAGCTCTGTACTAGAAATGGGAACAAAGATCAAATATATATTTCTTAGTATAAATACTATGATAGAAGGATTATACATACTATAGAAGAAAAAGAACATAGAGTAAGGAAAAATAAAAGGTAAGAAAAAGTTAGTTGAGTGTGACAGGCTTATAAAATATTAATTTAAATACTAATTGAAGGAATGTGACTTCTTTTTATCACTGAAAAATTTAAAGTGCATAAAGTGTAAAAATATGAAATTAAAAACACTTATTTATAATTAAAAATTCTGAAAATCAAATGGAAGTTATTTGAAGAAATTAAAAAGTTAAATGCTCATCTATGACCATGCCATCCTGAACAAGCCGATCTCATCTGATCTCGGAAGCTAAGCAGGGTTGGGCCAGGTCAGTATTTAAATGAGAGACTACCTAAGAAGACAAGGTGCTGTAAGCATAAAAAATAAAAAAATAAAAAATAAATAAGGGTTTTTAAGCTGATAAGGCTCTTGCAATCTGTGAGGTCAACCAAGGGTTGCCTCACCTTTAAATAAATAAATAAATAAATAAATAAATAAATAAATAAATAAATAAATAGCCAAGCAAATAAATAAATAAATAAATAAATAAATACTCTATAATAAATAAGCAGAATCTTATAAACTATTTGTTTTATGTCCTTACAACATGTCTCTGTTTCTTCTAGCTTGCACCTTATTACATGGACTTGAAATATTAGATGTTAGCAACAGACATTTTACTGTTTTATAAGCCCAGAGAGCAAAGAAGAGAGCCAACATTTATTGAATACTTACTATGTACCAGGCACAGCCTTAGCTGGTTTAAATATTATCTCCTTTATTTCTCACTTCAATGAGCCACGAGTTGGGTGTATTATCCCCAGTGTAAAGATTAGAAAACCAAGAATCATAGATTTTAAATAAGGCTGAAGCATTATAATTAGCAAGTGTCATATCCAATGAAAATCTTCGCCTGTGATTTCAAACACTCTTCCCCATGCACCATGTTGGCTCATGTAGCAACTGAGATGGTTTTTCTATAAGTTATGTTTAAGTAGCAAAATGCCACACTGAATGAAGCATTGCTGGTGTCACCTATCTTTCTAACCCATATTTTCTCTTATAGTTTTAACCATTGTTTTAAGAAAACATTCATCTTACTGGATCACTTCCTCACCTAAGGAATATTTCCATTCCTTGGATTTGCTTCCTGAGTCATTTTGCTTCATACAGAGCAATTCCATTCCTCTAAACGTGTTCTATGAGTTTTCCTAAGAAGGTAGCCATAATCTCAGAGATCATAGTCTGTTCCTTCATTACATGTCACTTGAATTGCTGACTCACATGGGACAAAATGCGCATGCTATGAGAATGGGCCCCCATTCTCCTACACAGCAAGCAATCTCTTTAGATCTAAAAGTGATCACTTAATACGTGGCACTAACACTTCCCCCTTTCGGAGTTGTACATTTCTGTACTCTGAACTCCCAGTGTGCTGACCAAACCATAAGCAATCTTCACCTTTCTACCTTCATTAAACTCAGGCACATTCTGGGCGATTTCTGCCTAATTGCTCTTTCCTGCCTGATTACTCTCAGCTGGTAATGCTCCTTTGCTGAAGTGCAATATCAAACAGCACAATATACCTTATTTTCTTACATAATCATTCTCTGCCCACCAGCATCAAGAACATAACATGCTAAATTACTATGATTGTTGGAATATCATTTGAAAAAATATAAGCTAAAAAAAAAATGCTGGGTTTGGAGGACTGCAACTGCCCAAATTGCATTTTTTGCTTTTTCTCTTTTTGTTTTAGGACATAACTATGCAACTGAGTGGAGGGAACAGCATTTCTAGTTCATTGCTAGTTGTAGAAAATCTTGCAAACGCCAAGAATCTGGGGCAGATGACAATCTCTCATTTGCTTTTCTCTCACTAAAATATGTTAAGTATAGAATAAGAATGTTTCCTGTAGACTAGCATTCCATGGAGTTAGCTTAGACAAGAAAGGGAAGGGAAACCAAAGGAAAACATGTTCGATTTAAAAATATATATACATTTCCTTTATTTTTCTTTATTATGTGTTGCCTTCCTCTCTTTTTTCCAAGCTAGAGACATAAATTTGACATTTGTTGAACCACTGAATGTTTTCTGATGTAGTCTTCCTACTCTGGTAGGCATTTGACCCTTTGGTTATTATTGTGCCTTCTAGTTCAAATCAACGCCATTCAGCAATTCCTCTATAGAGGGCTGGTGTACAGTGCTCTACTATTGTGTCATTTAGGGGAGGGTCTAGATTAACAACTGAAAAATGAGAGTATAGGAAAAGACAACGTGAGATAGATGTGCTTGAGTCTGTCAGAAACAATGACAGCATTATCTTGTAATATAACACACAAGAAAAGAATAGTGGTTAAAGTGATTTGGATTAAAAAAAAAAACTGAGTTCCAGTGATGGCTCTGTTAGTGACTTCTTTAAATTGTGAATTTCTCATCTGAATTATGGGTATAATAATACTATGTTCTGTACTGTAGGGTTATTATGAGAATTCAATGAGATCAAATGTGGTAATATTTATGAAATCCTTAGCATAGTGCCTGATGCATGGCATATACTGAATAAATGTTAGTTTCTATTATTTCGTAATTCTTTTCTTAGTAACAACTAGTACATTTATAAGGAACACTTACAATCATTTATTCATTTATATCCTCACAGTAAGTCTCAGAGGCATTAATGTACTCTTTTTGTTAGACTAGAAAAGTCAGGCTTACAGAGGACATTTACACTAACACGTTTTTATGACAAGAATACATTGATTTTCCCAAACAAACCTTTTAATGTGGCTGTAAGAGCCCTTGTGAATAAATTGTAGGACAGAGCTGAAGTTCTTGCATTTTGATATTTATTATATATCACTTATTCACATATTATTAGGTATGCTTTATCCATTTATTTATTCATCTATTTATTATTTAGTCACTAGTCTAGGTACTTGGGGAAGCTCAATGAACAATGACAATACAAAAGATACCCATTTTTGTCTTGACACAGGATATATTCTAAAAAGTCAGACAGACAGTATATAATAAACAGAATGAACCTACAAAGTGTACAGCTTCAAAGTAATGACAGCAATGACAACAAGAACCACAAAAGTGGATCAAAATAAGGAGAGCTGTAAGTGGGGGAAACAAAAAGAAAAGGAGCAATTTGTCCAGCAGAAAGCAGGACAAATTGCTCTATTAAATAGGGTAATTGGGTTAGGGCTTTGAAAATGTCAGATACATACAAAACAAGAAGGAGGTGGAAACTTGTTGAGTAAGAGTGTGCCAGCTGGAAAAAAAAGGCTCTGAGTTGGGATTATATCTGAAATGTTTGTGGAACAACCAGGAGAACCACGAGCTGGGCAGTTAGTGATCTGTTCAGAAAAGTTACCATTGATCTCTGTGGGTAAATGGCAGGACTTTGTCTCTGAGTGCTATGGACAGCTCTGGGAGATCTCTGAGCATGGGAATGAATTTGACCTTCTACAAATGGTGATAGCCATGTTCTACAAATAGATATACTACAAACATGTGAGGACCTGTCCATTTGGACAATATACAAGAAGAGAAGGCCAAAAACAGTGATAGAAACTTAGCCAAAAAGTAAAATATGATTCCAAGCAGAGCAAAAGACTGTACCACAAGCCAGCAATCTAGGAGACAAGGTAAAAACTAAATTAATCCAGTAAAGTTAATAGCCATAAAAGTTACATTCTGGATCAAAGTTTCAAAGATCTGTAGTGGTTGGGTATATAAAAGAAAATATTTGAGACTGAAGCAAACTAATGTTTGCCTGCTCTACCTATAGAAGCTGCCATTATTTTGCTCCAGCCAATTTCTTCCATAAATAAATGAAAACCCAGTGTTTCTAGAACTTCAGGTTTCTTACCCAAAAACTAGGAATATGGATTCTTTAAATGACAGTTTCGAAATTTATAAATGCTGGCTGGAAATTGTATCACTCTGTGGCTACAACAAAACACACCTATAAGCAGCATATGGACTCTGAGTCGCTTTTAGTTTCAAGTGTGTAACTTCGGTTGTAGAAACAAGTATAAAGAGTAAGGTGCGGGAAAGGTGAGAGGTAGCTATTCTGGAGACTGATTCCTTACTCTGTATCTCACAATAAAGAGCTATGATTTTTTAGTAGATGTGACCAGAAGGCAATGCTCACTGCCTTTATTGTGTTGCCTTTCTGCTGTTCCTACAGTATCCTTCTAAGGATAAATTAGCTCTGTCTTAAAAAAAAAAAAATCATAGGATGATATGATGATGTGTTGCTTTTTGTGAGCATGAATTTCAGATAGGTTGTCAACCATTTGGAAATGTTTTTGTCCTGGATAGATGGATAAACAAATATCTGGGTGTTTTAGTTATGACATGATTCCTGCTTTTTCTTTCACCTCATTTCTTTTGACATCTCTGCTCAGACTTCACCATAGCCACTGATATTCATTCTCATTCTCTCTGTATCCCTTCTTCTCCTGCTCTTGACCTCCCTTTCTTTTTGTCATCCCACCTTTAGACATTTGCTATATGCTAGTCTCTCTACCTAAATATTTCTAGCAACCATTTTGTGATAAATTTCTATTCATTCTTCAGTCCTGATCCTCCCAGCTAGAGTTACTGGTCACTTCACAGTCTTCTATGGCCACTGAATTAATTTTTCATAGTATTTATCACCCTGTAACTACCTATTTTCTTGTATGTATCTCTCATCACTGTATAAGCTCTGCAAGGGGTAAAAACAATGTCTATTTTTTTTTATTTATTCATTACAACCTGACTTTATGACACAATGCTTTGACATAGTATATGCTCAATTAATATTTATCTATTTATTAAATATAGCTATATTGAGATAATCTAGCTAAAATTTGAACTCAGTATTTGAGTTTTTGTAGTAGAATATACTCAAAGAGAATAAATTAATTTGGAGCTATCTAAACACCAAATAATTTACTAATATTGCATTTATTCTTATAATAAACTATGTACCACCTGTCTTATTATTCCAGTGCCTTATTCTGTGGAGGCTTCATTCTCACTTTATAATTACAAATCTCTTAAGTCTAAAATGACTCAGACAGCACAAAAGATATGATAGAGGCTTAGTAAATAATTTAGAATAAAATAATTTGATTTAAAATATTGGAAATTGAGGTTGAATTTGTTATTTGTAACTATGTGCTTTAAATTCAAGAGTAGATTTTAGATCATTATCTGTTATTTAAGGGTTTCCTTAGTATCTCCTTTGCTTGGGCAATCCTACTTATAAAAGCTCAAAGAAACCTGAGATGTCATAGATTGGGTAGACATTTACATTTTGATCACAATATATACAGCAAAAGAAAGATTGGGTGGCTAACATAAAGTCCAACTGGAATATAAGCAATGTATCTGAATGTTTCAGGTTGCATTTTTCTTACCAGACTTTTTTTAGAATGAAAGGTATTTTCAGAAATCATTCTTTCTACTGCTATGGTTTCATTCAGTAGTGAATGGAACAATGCATTGTATGTGAGCTATATAAGAATTTTTTTTTTTACTTTACTCCTCCAGAGCCAACATGTGCTTACAAGAATCATATCAATAATTTTTCTAGAAGCAAAATTTCCCCCCTTAATTAAGTCTCTACTCTTTCAGTTAGAGATGTGAAACAAGATGGCTCTATTTTACCATAGTAGAAAAAGAAATAAACTGAGAACTGGAAATCTATCTATAAATGAAAGCTCAAGCTTACACTGATGCCTTTAAAAATCATTAAAAGGAACTATAATAAATTGCATGCTTTGAAATGGAAATTATACAACTTCCAAATTCACTTTTCAGGAACTTTTTTTTTTCTTATGGAGAATATGTTCTTAATATAATTTCTTCTAGACCACACTTTTCTTTTTCTTTTACCTCCAGGTTTAATCCTAATCAAAGCCAACAAGTTCTATCCCTGAGGGGCACTAAAGAGAAGTGTTCCACATTGTTACTGGGAGGATTTGTGATTTTAATTATTTTTGCAATTATTTCCTACAATTCAAATGTGATTTTATTTTATAATCACAGTTTTACTTTCTGATCAATTATTTGATGGCTCTTCAAAACTATTCAGTAATCCAACTATGGGCCTTACATATTATGATGTTTTCTAAGTGTTCAAAGTTTGGTTTCTTACTGAAATATTTCAGAAAAGCAATAAACCTTCCCATGGGGCATACAAAGCTTTGCAATTTTTCTATAAAAATTTAATTAGCAAAATTATCAAAAAAGATACTTTATACTATTGTGATGTTTCAGTTTCTTTTAAATTTTCAACGAATAACCCATTACTGAACTAATCAAATATGAAAATCTAGATCATGGTTAAGATACTGCATAAAATGGTTCACTTCTTTAGAGAGATACCTAAAAGTTAGAAATGGGAGTTGAAATGAATCTAAAAACATATTAGTTTTTCTTTTACCTCATCAATGTGACCAAATAAATTTGCTGTTAGCCAAGATTTCCCTTGGCATTTCATATCTTCTGAGTTTTTCAAAGGGCTCCCAAATACCAGTTGCTAGTTATGGCATAAATATGATTTGGTCAGAATAAGAAAAATAAAACAACAAATCTGGTCGGACAATTATATACTTTTAGACTTCTAAACTACTGGTCTCATGTTGAACAACTACCAGCATGTGTTGAGAAAAATGTGGAATTCATAGCCTAGAAACATTTTGGTTTTCTGAGTGTCTTAGCTTCTTATCTCTGCTGTAACAAATAGCTTAAAACAACACAGATGTATTATCCTGCAGTTATGGAGGTCAGAAGTCCAAAATGGGTCTTACTGGGTTAAAATGAAAGTGTCTGTATGGTTACACTTCTTTCTGGAGGTTCTAAGAGAAAAGCTGTTTTCTTAACTTTTCCAGCCTCCAGAGGTTATCCATTTTCCTTGGCTCTTCTTTTCCTCCATCTTCAAAGCCAACAATGGATGACCAGTCGAGTCTTTCTCACATCACAGTTGACATTGACGTTCTAACTACCTCTTCACACTTGAGGATTTTTTGATTACATTAGGCTCATCTGAATCATTGAGGATAATCTTTCCAGTTTAAAGTCAACTGATTCATAAACTTAATTTCATCTGCAGCCTTAATTCTCCTTTGCCATGTAATGTAACTTATTCCCACATTCTGAGGATTAAGACATGAAGGTCTTTAGGAGGTCATTATTTTGCCTACTACACTGAGAAATATTCAAAAAGAAGCTGCATAAAATATGAAGACTATCTATCTATCCAAGTCTGGTTGAGTGTTTAAAATTGGAACATTTTAGGGATCTTCTATAAATTTCCCTGGTACTCATTCCCATTTATTTCATTACACACAAAATTAAAGAGAAATAAGTACTTTGAAGTTTTTATAAACCTTTACAATTCTATCACCAATTTTAAGTACACCTTTATGTTTATACTTTGAAAAATGCCTTGCCTAAATCCAACCAAATATTGCATTTGAAAGCCATATCCTATTAACTTTATCATATCACATGTACAAATCTGTCTTAATCAGATTAAGAAAGAAATGTAAATATAATAGAAAAAAATTTAAAAATCAGAGCAATGATGAAATTAAAGTTGGGATAGAATCCTCAGAGCTTAATATATATGTTAACCTATACCTGAAGTCTTACATTCACCTTTTATCATGAGATAATAAGAAAGGAGAAAACTAAGACAATGATATGTCATAGAATAAGGCAAATAGTTTTTTATTTTTGCATATCTTTTCTACCAGTCATTTTTGATGCAACTACTGACCCTTTCATTCATTATTCCCTCAAAAAGAGAAGCAACCATTTAACTATTTGAACATTCAGCTAGTCATCCATTCATCAAACATTTACTAAATACCTACAAATTTTTAGGCTCAATACTGGAGTATCAAAGTTAGAAAGAGCCTTAGAAACAAGAAATACCACGTGACTGCACTCCTGGTATCCTATTCTGGTAGGGATGGTTATTGATCATCAAACTCATGTTCTTGTCTTACTGAGCATATGGCTAGATTATATACCAGTCTTCCTTGCATGAAGCTAAGGCCATATGGTTCTATACCAGTCAAAAAATGTTATAAACATTGTATATATATATTCCTATGCCTTATTCTTTAACCCTTCTCATCTTCTTTTCAATTTTTAGCTATCTAAAATGGAGACTTACCCACAAAGTGACAACAAGAGTCACCTTTAAGATAGTAGAGTCATTATTAAGGAAAAAGTTTGTGTTCCTGTGTCACTGATTGGAGGAGAGTGGCCCAGTTGGGTATCCCTAACCAAAATGCAGGAATTGGAGTATTTGAGATAAAAATAAACTTGCGGGAGTTCAGCCATTAAGATTTTGGCATTAATAGTCAGTAATTTAATTTAACAGATATAAAACAAAAAAATGAGAATTAAAAAAAACATAAGAACTATAGAATCAGTTAAAATATGCATAGATATCATGTAGGATAAAATACAACAACCACCATAGAGAGCGAAGTGAAAATGAGGCAGCTCAATATCAACATTTTCAAAAATGTAAGCCAAAAGGCACTTTCTGGATGTAATGAGCTCATCCTGAAATTATATAATCCTATAGACTTTGCACAAAACAAACAAACAAACAAACAAACAAACAAACAAAAACCTGTGAAATTTGGAGTGACTGATATTGTAATCCACGGAGTAGAAGCCATATGGGCAACATTAAAAAAGATACTTGGAGAATAAATCTAAAAAAAATTCTAGGGTGGAGGGATTCTGTAAAAAGCTTGGCAAGAAAAATTCAATTAAGTACAAGAAGCCATAAAAAGGATGCTAGCACAGCAAAAATACAAAATATATATATAAATGAAAGGTAAAAAAATCAGAAAAGCTTGCTAAAGTTTTGATTAAAAAAAAAATGTTATCACAAAACAGATGAAACCTCTGACCAAACACTTCTCTGAGGATTAGAAGACTATGTATGAGGCAATTACCTCAATCAAGGAAAAATATACAACAGATATACAGGGGAAACAAAAAAGAAGAAAATAAAAATTGAATTTGCAGAACCCATTGAATAAAGGTAGGGTAAGGGAAGAAAAGGGAAAACACAATCTTTACCAACAAAGAAAAAAGTGGTAGAAGCATATCGAAATGTAGAAACTGTGGAAAATACGATAAAAAAAGTAGTTGATGGACACTACAAAGAGGAGCCAAAATAAATAAAAAAGAAATTGTAAGGTTAAAATGTTTATAAAAGACAAAAGATAATTGTAGATATACAGCACAAGAAATATACAGTATTCTTAATTGGTTTCCCCATAGAAGTAAACAAAATATGTAAAGAGAAAATATACATGAAGATATAATTCAAGTACATAATTCTGAACAAACTGATACATAAATCTATAGAGTTAGGGGGCATACCTTATGCCAGGAAAAATAGACCCAGAGTGGTCATCATGGGATTTACCGTACTGAAATAGTGGATCTTAATGCTAACAAATCCTTTGAGCATATCCAAAGACGACTGAATCATTCACTAAAAATTGAGATTGACATCAATTTGTATATCGCAATATTCAAAAAAAGAGGACTGCAGAAAGGATTAAATGTAATGAAAAGTAATAGAGTAACACCTATTAGAAGTTAAAGCAAAACAAGTGATCTAAGATATTATTTATCCAACACATTACCATCATGTAGACAATCTGCAAACAAACATCTTTTGAATATGGAAGACCTCAGAGGATACATTTCCTTTGAGCCCTTACTTAGAAAAGCAAAGAAAACTATTACATGAACTTTAGCCAAATTGATTTTTAGGGTAATTATAGCAAAAAGAATTAGTGGTAAGCACTGAATATGTTCACCTACAAACTTAAAATAAATTAATGGATTATAGTGACAGATCAGAATTAAAATTATATGCCCTGACAATGCAGAATTTCTATGACTAACAAAAAAAAATGACAGCAAATAAGAGTAAGAAAATAGAAATTTTGTGTAAGGAGAAAGATTGTGGTAAACAGAACTAGTGTGTTTATTGCTGTAAGTAATAACAGTCTATCTTAATTCATAAATCTTGTGTGTATTTAGTTCAGTAGAATATGAATAAATATAGATATAAAAAACTCAGACTCTAAACCACCAATTATAAAAAAAAAGATTTTCATTTTGGAACACAAGGCAAACACAACTTTATACTGTGTACAATAGACATAGCTAAACAAAATTCTTCAGGGAGTTTGAAAATAAATGGATGTGCAAATTATATCAGGAAAAGAAAATAAGAAAACTTGGACTGCAGTCTTAATATCAATACAATATATAAATATAAATAGAATAATATTAAGTAAAACAAACAAGAGTGTTTTATAAGCTAAAGTATGTGACTTATACCAGCCCTAACATTTACAAACCATAAATACAGAAAAATATAAGGAGAAATGGAAATGTGCTAGTTGTGGAGAAAACTAATGTTAATATAAAGCCTACTAATGAATTCCTACAATAGTGCTGATGGAACATTCACAAAAAGTGACTTTATATTACAAAACTTTAATTAGTACTAAAACAGAAAAAAGTGCAGAACAGTTTGTCATATCTCAATGTAATACACTGGAATTAAAAAATAGCAACAAAAATAGAAATATGATCATTCTTATAAGTGAAAAAGACTCTTAAAACACTCTGTATCAAAAGAACAGAAGTATTTTAGTATTTCAAGGAAACAGTGATAATGTAAACACTATCTAAAAAAATACTGAGAAAATTATTATTTATATAATTATAAAAAACTTTAAAAAATGGAAACAAATCACTTATATATTAGACTCAGATTATAAAATATAATAGCAGTAGACACCAAAATAAAAATATATTAAAAACAAAAACAAAAGAAGAAAAATTAAAAAGCTAATCATGGGAGAAAATATAAAATATCTAAGTTTATATTATAAAAAATAATATAATTATTGATAATATATTATAAAGAATGAGATATTATTTTAAAAAGGAGAAAAAGATAACATTAAAAAGAGAAAAAAATATGTTGATAAATAATTAGGGAGAAGTAACCTAAGAAAGAGAGCATGTTAAAAGAATTGTGAGACCACTATTCTGCTCAACTTTTAGGGAAAAAAGAGTGAAAATTTTCTTTGAAATATGTTACCAGAATAGATCTGAAGGTATAAAAAAAATATGAGCAGAAAAACTTCCGTTGATGAAAAAAGACATTTGTCAAAGATCTAGCTCCCTAATAAAGCACTAATCCCATTTTCTAAAAAAATTCCACCCAATGATTAAATAGCAGGTAATTTCAAAGTTTTAAAACATTTTTAGAGAATTAAGAAAAGGACAACTTTCAAACTCTTTCTACTTAGTGAGTATAATAGTGCTCCAAAAGATTAAATATATTAATATAAGCCTTTATATTAATGTCTTAGAAAAAAAACACTTATCTATTTATACTAAAAAAAATTTGATAATATTTAAAAATTCTTAAAAATAGTCAGAAAACTAATATTGACCTATACTTACACAATATTAAAAAGTTCAAATTTAGGCCAAGGAGATAGCCATTTTTAATGAAGAACTTAAACCAGTTAAGTCATCAAAATACATTATCACTGTCATTTTATAATATTGTCACAAAAATGCTAAATAAGCTGATTAGATGATCTTTTAAAAAGTAGAAAAAGAGAAAAAATAGGAAAGTTTTTGTACAGCAAAGGAAACCATCAATAAAACAGGAAGACAATCGAATGATTGGAGGAAGATATTCACTTATGATACATCTGATAAGAGGTTATTATCTAAAATATATAAAGAACTTATATAACTTAACAACAAAGAAATAAACAACACAATTAAAAAATGGGCAGAAGATCTGAACAGATATTTCTCCAGAGAGGAAATAGAGATGGCCAATAGACATATGAAAAGATGTCCAAGGTCACTAGTCATCTGAGAAATACAAATTAAAGCCACAGTGAGATGTCACCTTGCTCCTGTCAGAATGGCTATCATCAATAAATCAAAGAACAAGTACTGAGGATGTGGAGAAAAGGGAACTCTCATACACTGTTGGTGAGAGTGCAAATTTGTACAGCTATTATGGAACACCATCTGGAGGTTTCTCAAAAAATTAAAAATGGATATACCTTTTGACCCAGCAATTGCACTTCTGGGTATCCAAAGAAAATCAAAACAATAATTCATAAAGACCTATACATCCCAATATTCATGGCAGTGCAATTTACAATAGCCAAGATATGGAAGCAACCTAAATGCCCATCAACAGATGATTAGATAAAAAAGTTATGGTTCATATATACAATGGAATATTACTCGGCCATTAAAAAAATGAAATTCTACTATTTGCATGACACAGATGGATCTAGAGGTTATTATGCTGAGTGAAATAAGTCAGACAAAGAAAGATAAATATTATATGATTTCACTCATCTTTGGAATATAAGGAACAAAGAGAACAAACTAAACAAAGAAAGATTCACAAATACAGAGGACAGTCTGGTGTTGGCCAAAGGGGAGGGTGGTTGGGAGGCTGGGAGAATGGAGTGAAGGGTTAAAGAAGTATAAACTTGTTGGGAGCCATTTTTGCTGAATGCCCTACAGACAGGGTTAAAGTTTCCTGCCAGCTAGAAGTTTGCAGAGCAGGTGGGCTCTGTACTGAAGAAGGAAGTTTGGCTTAATGGAGAGTTGAACATTCCTTGACCCAAGGAATAAGAAACAGAAAACAGGAACAAGGATGTTTTGAGAGAATTTATGTAAATGTCAGCAATTGTTTGCATATCTGTGGGTGTTGCTTCTCATGCACATCCTAGAGTATAAATATGCTGTGCTTAATAAACTTGGTGCTCAGTATTCACTGTTAGCCCTCCGGACTCTATCTTCTCTCTCTCTCTCTCTTTTTTTCTTTCTTAATCCTCACTCCCCCTCTCAGGAAGGGTTCTATCTTAGCCGGTTGGCTCCAGCATAAACTAGTCGTTAATAGATGGTCATGGGGATGAGGAGCATGGCATAGGGAACAGAGTCAGCATTAATGTAATGGCTAGGTGGAGAGCCAGGAAAAAAGCAATTAGGGAGATCACTTTATAAACAATATAAATATCTAACCAATGCTCTCTATATTTGAAACTAATAAAATTTAAAAAACAAAAAAATGTAAAAAAAAAATAGAGAAAGAATGGAGTAAAACTCTTGGTATTTACAGATGTATGACCATTTATCGAAAAATTCCCAAAAGCAACCGAAAATCTCCAAAAAACAAGGGAAAATCATATTCATTATAAAAAGACATAGTTTATATGACTAAATAAGATAGAAAATATAAAATAACATAAACAACTACAGATGAAATATACAGATGAAGAAAACATCATTTATAATAAGAACAAAAGACAAGTGTATAGAAATAAATGGAAAGCAATATGAAAGGCCTATTTGGAATGTGTTGTAAACCACAACCAAAGGTTACAAAAAAGACTGGAAATAAAAAAGACATACTAAATTAGATAGCAAAGTACAATGTATAAATTTGTTTACTTTCTATGTCATTATATTAATTGAACTTGATTCAATGAAGATATAAAAAAATATTACAACTAAGACCTTGGTATGTGTGAACAAATAAATAACTCTAGCCAGAAAAAATTTAAAATCATAAAAAGGAGAAAAACACTATGAGAGAAAACACACTATATTATAAAGCATAAATAATTAAATTAGTATGTTATTGGATCATTAATAGATAAACTAAGTATAAAGAAAAATCCATAAATAAGAAAAAAAATATTTTAGAAATTAGTGCAAGATAAAGGGATAACAGAGTCAGTGAGGAAAAGATAGATTATCAATTACTGGTGTTGGCACAATAAGGTAAAAAATACCGCATGCTAATGTTAAGAAAAGTGACAATCTGAGGAAAACATTTTTCAATCCCTGACACCAAGAGATAATATCACTAAATGTATACACAAGTCTATATCTAGAAAATTGGTGAGCTAAACATCAATAATCCAATACAAAAAAAATATATGAGTGATAAATGTGAGTACATTTTTAGAGAAAAGAATGTAAAAAGTTTTAAACATATGCAAGATGTTCATCCTTAATAATATTAATAATACAAAAATTATTAGTATATGAAACTTATTTTTCATCTATTATATTAGCTAAAAGCATAAGTTCAATACTAAACTCTGCTGGGAACGCTATGGGGAAAACGGATTTGCACATGTAGCTGTTAGAAATGTAAATACAATCTTTGTATAAAGAGATTTAGAAATAGTTGTCAACTTTATAAACATATATAATTTTTGACCTAGTAATTCCACTATGATGAATGTATCGTACAGATATACTTGCCCATGTGTCAAAAGCCCTGTGTAAAATAGCAAGAAATGAGAGAAACAAATGTCCATCAATGGAAGTGTTTTAATGTTTCTGTCTGTATATCACTTGCTGTGCTTACTTCTCCCTAATTATTGATTAATGTATTTGTTCTCCTTTTAATGTTATTTTCTTTTATCTTATATTATTTTGTTTTATAACATATTATGTGTGTGTGTGTGTGTGAGTGTATTAAGTGAAAAAAGGCAAGGTAAAAAAATCTATATAGACTCCTATCTTTTGACTAGAAAAAAAAGGCTAAAGGAAGGATCTATATTCATATTTGCTTATGTGGCAAAAAAAGCGCTCAGAAAAAAAAACAAAATATAAAGAATAGTGGCTCTCATAGGTCTGAAGAAATTAGGTGGGAGACAAGAATGTTAGGAAAATTCATAATATACAATTTTATAATTGTTTTGTTTTTTGAATAATATTAATTTTATTCAATTAGTGAATAAAAATAAAATAAAGAAATGCTGTTTCCTCCCACAACTCATTTAGTACTCAAATTCCTTATAGAGCCTGCTTTCCCTAATCGAAGAGTTTGATAATGCTTTTAACACCTTGAGGAAAGGGAATACAATATTACCATTTGACTCCCTAGAACCAAAAAGTAACTTAAAGTGATACAAGGCAATTGAGATTTGGCTATTCCAGGTGCAGATAAATATGAATTAGTAATTTATAGAGTGTAATGCAATTCCTCCTTATATATCATCTTTCTTTCTTTCCTTTCTTCCTTCCTTCCTTCTTTCCTTCCTTCTTTCCTTCCTTCTTTCCTTCTTTCCTTCCTTCCTTTCTTCCTTCCTTCCTTCCTTCCTTCCTTCCTTCCTTCCTTCCTTCCTTCCTTCCTTCCTTCCTTCCTTCCTTCCTTCCTCTCCCTCTCTTTCTCTCTCTCTCTTTCTTTCTTTCTCTTAGTGGAAATTAACATATTTTTTCATTCTTCAATTCAGGAGGAAAACATCCTACCTTGAAAAGACAAAAGAAATGAAATCTCATTTCATTTTGAAGTTATGTTAGTTTGCTTGCCTTGACAATAAAGAGAACTGTTTTCTTCTCTTTTGTCATCGCCGATCTTGTCTGTGATATCTTGTATTTCAAGAACATGAAGGCAAGCTACACAGGAACAGAAATGCAATGTAAGTCAACCTGCCACTCAAGGCACTAATCCTCTAAGCATCTCAACTGTCAAGTGACAGATATCTGGGAGCTCGTGTGCAGCAGATCAAGAAAATGATGGGACAAAACTAAAAGATGTTTAAACGAAAACTAGATGCACACGTATCAATGCAGTTTTGCATCTCCAAAGTGGAAATAAATGGTGCCGTGATATTTTGACTCTATATGATATGAGTATATAATACAAATATCACATCTCAGTCACTCTACTCAGTAATTTATTTATGCCACTTAAACTTTAGAGTAACCATGTGACATGACCATTATTATTCCCATTTTGCCATTGAGAAAAGAGAGGCTCAATGTGATAAGAATTTGTCCAGGGTCCAAAGGAGTGAGGATGAGATTTAAATCCAGGCTTTCAGATTTCAAAATAATATTATTCCCACTAAATTACCAGTTTATATAGATCTTTACTTGTAATAGCCAGATCTGATTTGGCTGATAACTCTTCAAATTACTCTCTGGTTCTAGGTTTACTATTGTTTTCCCTTCACTCAAGGTAATAAAAGCTCTCCTAATTACTCTGCATGGCTTAGGAGATAAACATTACTTTTGTACTTATCCTCTAATTTACAATAAACTATCTTCAGCAGCTGAGCAGAATGATGAATTGGAAGGGGTTCAAAGGAAATGGCAATGCTTTATACATGTGGATATAAAATTTCAAGTGAAATGATTTGTGTCATGTTACACTTATAGGTTATCTGGATTAATGTAAAAGTTGGAAAGATAAAATGAAACATTACTGGCACTTACCTTTTCCTTCGACACACCGATTATATTCTACCTATGGTTCAGAAGGAACCAAACTATGTAAAAGAATTCAAATAAGAAATAAGTCAAAACTCTCCATGAGAAATTTCACTGTTGATGCCAATATGATAGAGATCATCATTTTAGATAATTGTGCATCCTAATTATTTCTGTTTTTAGAAGTTTGTACTGTCTATAGATGTGCTTTCTCTACATGAAAATGATATATATTTTGCAAATAAAAATTATTACAGAAAAAAAATCAAACAACTCAGTCTGCACTTTGTTAGGATACAGAAGGATATTTGCCTGTGCCTTACTTTCAGTATTATTTAAAATTATAAATTTGAAAGGAAGCACATGTAGGTAACTGAGTCTTTGACACAAATAGCTACTAAGAATTCTTACAGTATATTTTTAGAGGGGAAAAAATGCCTCTACATCGTTTCTCCTCTAAAATAAATTATTTTTTGGTTCTGGATAACATCATCCTGGATTGTGGGCAATTACCTTTGAATTCCATCGTCTATATAAACAAAGAAAATTAAGAAAATTAAGGCCAACAACTTTATTATGCATAAAGTCCAGACAAGATTTCATGGTCTTTAGGGCCCTAGATTATCTCAGCCCCCTCTGCTTTGCTTTGACCTTGGAACCCTCTTCATATCTTCATTCCAGTTGTAACTGGGCCATTTGCTCCCACATGGACCTCAATATGGCAAGTTCATTCTCATCTTAAGGCCATAGCATACTATTTGATACACTACCTTTTTGAAACAGTGGCCCCCAAATTGTTTGTTCTCCGATGTCTTTAAGCAGATTTCCACACACACACACACACAAAGAAAAACAAAAACAAACAAACAAACTATTTTTTCAGATACATTACCCTGACAACTCGATAAACTTAAATATCACCACCAACAGACTCCACTCATTCTCTATTACATGGCTTTCTTCTACTTTCTTTTATCACACGTCCATGAAATTATATTGTTTGTCTACTTAGTTACTATTTTCATATTCACTAAAATATTCATTTTTTATCTTGTACTTCACTATAGCCCCAGACTTGGAATATATATTGGTACATAATCGATGTACAATAGGTACTGAATGCATCAATATATTTTTAGTTTCACTGACTAAAATATGGAGTATTAGAAAGAAAACTGGAAAAGGAGAAAAAAGTATTTTGATATATTACATTACTATATATATATATTTGATATATAGACATTATTATACACAAACATACAGAATTAAAGGAAATAAATGCTTTTAATATGTCCATTCCCATTTGGGGTATCTATTTAATCATGTAGCGGAAAGAGCAACATCTTATGAAATTTAAATGCCTTCATGAGTTCTGTTTACCTAGCTATATCACCATGGGCCATAATGTTCTCACCAGTCTCAGTTTCTTCATTTATAAGTGAGCCTAAAGGTCCTCTGTAACTCTAAATACCAGTTTATAAAAAAAGAGAAAATCACCTTATAGTACTTAAACATCTTGGTGAATATATACACCTGCATATACTTTTTCAGAAAAGAAAATAGGTTGGCATAGTTGGGATAAAAACCTAAGACTGTAGCATATATTTAAGCTGAATGTCTATTAAAAAAAATCTTGCAACATCAAAGCTCATGCAGTCTATTTTTTGCACATGTACGCAAAACCCCTAGAGCAGTAGACATGTTTTTAATGACTCAAAAAGTAGAAACTGCCAATTTATTTTTCCTCAAATAATTAAATCTTTAATTAATTCCACATATAGTTAGTAATAAGCATCATCCTACTTTTGAACTTTCTCGTATTCCTCAGTTTGCACTTAGCATGCTTCTGAGCTTACGGAGCTACTTAAATCTCATGATCAGTTTGAGAACAGCTCTCAAACTTTTACTTCCTAAAAAAATTTAAAACACATTCCAAATGATATGGGGAACTGTTGAGTCAAGAGATAAAAATGATATGAAACCATAAAGTGGCATAATTGAGTGGAGCAATTTTGGTAAGAAACTAAAAAGGAGGGAGGAATCATGTAAATGTGATTATTCCTAATTAGAAACAATGTGTAACCAAATCAAATTATACAATGAGGATTTGATTTAGATCCCCAGAGAAAAGCTGTACATGCATTTGCATTCATCTCCAATTTTTTCTTCCCTCTTGTTACTTCTCAATGCTTACTTAGACCCTTAATTTTAAATTAGATCAATGTTAGTACAGATCTTTCAAAGACTTTGATGCACATCAGGTCATATTCCAGTTCAGATTTATGCTGTTTCAACATATTTGCCAAAAAAAAAATCCCCAGGTGCATGAAAAGGTACTATATAATGTGACATGAGGAGATACAAAGAAGGCACAAACCTTTTCCAAATTAATTGCCTAGTGTTACTGCATGAACCACAAAAACTGAGATTTATTATAAACCTAAGTATTGATCCTAGATTTCTGGTAACTAGCTATGCAATTTGAATAAATTATTTAATCAATTATTTTCTAAAATCCTTCTCTATAAAATTAAGGTGTGTGTTGTGGGTAGTGGTGTAGATCAGAGAAAATTTAAGCAAAACTATACTGAGAAGTTACTTTTGCTAGAAGTTTAAAGAGACAGATTATGTATTGAGGGCTCCAGCAAAGTAGTGATACAGTATAGAATAGAATAGAATAGAATAGAATAGAATAGAATAGAATAGAATAGAATAGAATAGAATAGAATAGAATAGAATAGAATAGAATAGAATAGAATAGAACAGAACAGAATAGGAATTAGATTTTAATAAACTTATCTAGAATTTTACAATTACACTACCACTAAGGAGGAATTCTTTCACAAAATGTGTGTGCATGCATATACATATATACATCCTTACACACACACACACACACACCATCATGTTGTACACTATACATATCTTTATATCTTATTAAAGTTGAAAAGACAAACACTGGTTGAGACAGAGAACAGATTCGTGACTTCTAGAGGCTGGGAAGTGTGGGGTGGTATAGAGGAAGTGCTTAAAGACTGTGGGACTTATTTTTGGGTGAAGAAAATGTTTTAGAACTAGACAGGTAGTTGCACAATATTGTAAATGCCACTGAACCTTTCACATATAATGGTCAATTTTATATTACGTAAATTTTACCACTACAATTTTTTTTTTTTAAGATGACTGCTTTCATTTTACTTGGTGGCTAACCTCTACAACTGATGTTGAGTTAGAGGAGATTACCTCTAACCAACTACTTTACTGGATGAGAAGTATATTAAAATGTCAAAAACAAAAACAAAATTCACGAAGGAGCTTATTTTAAATGCATCATGCATCTACATTATGTGTAACTCTTTAGTATTTTCAAATTTGATTTAACAAATAATCCCTAACACTTTTTTTCTGACTTCTTTTGATGTCACTCTTCTCCTCATTCCCATTTTTTTTTTTGGCTTCACCCTTTGTTGTTTTTTGAGCATGACATGCACTCTGTTATCTCAGGACCTCTGGACTCACTGTTTCCTTACTTCCAGAGAGGCTGTTCTACACCACTCTCATCATTCTTAATCATTTTTATCCTGATTAATTTTTTTCTTTATAAACTAATCATTTTCTGCCATTATTCTGTATTTTTTTCTTACTGATTTGCTTATTGTCTGACCCCCTACTGTATTGTCAGCTCTATGATGATACATGCATTTGTTTTATTCATTTCTACATCCCCCGTGCCTAGAACGGTGCATTGTGTTTAAATGTACATGGGGGACAAACCTTCATATGTTCAGTTCTTAGAGACTCTTAAATAATTCAGCATTGCATACAAACAAAACAGAGGTGTAGCCCTGCTTTCTTAAAAAAGAGGGGGCTGCAATCACATGCATACCTCTCAACTCAGGAAAATGATAAATGCCATAATACTTATTATAGCATAGTTTCTGGCTTAATAACTAACTTTAGGACCAGTAGACCAACTTGGATTGGAGGCAACCATGAAGATAAAGCTTTTTTAATTGGCTCATGAGTAATGTGTAGCAAATAGAGGCAAAGGTTGGAGGAAGGGCATAGTGATTAAAGGATCTCTAAGTGACCTTCAAGTATCAATACTATAATTCTAAAAATTCTATTATGTAAACTTGTTCATCGACTAAAGGATGGTGAGCATGATATTGAAGTTGTAATTTACTGGATATATGCTAGCATACCATCAGCCTAGTACCACTTAGTGACAAATAATATTCTAAAATTCTTAATTAAATAAATGTTTTTAATTAAATAAGTTTAGACAATGCTTTATACTAAATAATTCTTTAGAAAGTCAAAATATTCTGTAGTTAATAAAGCTTCTGAGAAGCCTTGCAGCAAAAATATATTGCTAATATTTCAACAATCCAGTTTATTTTCTTGGCACACTTATTTTCATCTTTTCAAACACGAATCATACCTTGACTTCAGTTTAGAAAGCACTACTTTAGAGAGTATTCTTTTTGAGGGCAGGGTGTCATTTCTTATTTATTGCTTTATAATTCACACCTAATCCAGTGTAAGGGATGAATATAAAAAGGTTGACTAGATAAATGTCGAAAGAGTTAATACATTACATTCTCTTTTCCTAGAACAAAAGATACATATCAAAAAGTCTGGGGTTAATAAAAATGATATATGAATATATATAAATATTGTGGATACTAATAGTAATATTATTAATTCATATATATTATGAATATTGCTTAGTTGTACACTTGCATCAGGAGACCTTGTCAGGTTGTATTTTCAAGCTTTGAGGCTAGCTTGCCTAGGCTGAAAGAAAAGCATTCTCATTCCTAGTAGGAGACAAGATCTTCAATCGAAGAGAGAAATAGAAAATGGATTTTTAATACAGGCAATTACTTTCATAAAATTGTTTAATTATAGCATACTATGTCTGGATTTGGTTGATAGGATGCTTGCTCTAAACTGTCTACTGATTTATATAGTCTTGAAAGAGAGATGCAGTATTTATGACTCATGAATAATATCCAGGTCCCCATGCTAAACAAAATGGTTCTCAACTGGGCTAGATTTTACTCATAAGTCCAGGAAAACTATATTGTGATTACTTATTTCTTCTAGTTTTCTACTCATTTAAAAAACAAATATATTGATGATTGCATCACTAGCCACATATTATATAAATTTATTGGACTGAGTTATTCTAATATTCCTGAAGAGGTTTCACAGATAAGCAATAGGCAGATTTTTTGTTCTATTATTATAACTATTATAATAGTTATAATAATAACAACAATAAGAGAAGCTTCCATATATTAAGTACCTGCTATATGCTAGAAACCAATGTTATTAGTTAATTTAATGCAAAGAAATGCTACATCTTTCTGGAGATCAGAAAACTAAGCTGACCAAAAAGTGGCAGAGATCTGATGTACACACAGGTTTTTCTGACTTCAAAGTCCAGCTTCCCTGTGTGTCAAAATAGGACGTTTTCAAGTAGGTTGTTGAGAAAAACAACTGATGTTGGTTTGGCAGTAAGGTGGTTTCAAGAGGACAGCAAAAGCATAGATGTTTAAGGACCCCCTTCCCTGCTCTCCTTACCCGAGACAGCACATTGTGGAAAGAGGTAAGTGTCTAGCAAGTATCCAAAAAGCAATGGGTGAATAGTTCCTTTTTCTTTCCCTTAGCATGATTTCCTCTTTTGCAGTCAAACCGTAGGTATCAATTTTATTTTTTTGTTTATCCAAGTCAAAAACCTGAGTCATGTGTAACTTCCCATTCCTCACACACTTCGTGAGATTCATCACCAGATTCTGTCGCTGCCACCGTCACAACATGTACATAATGTAAACTCTTACTGTAGTTTCCACTGTCTCCATTCTGGTCTGGTCTGTCATTGTCATTCCCTTGGTTATTATCAACAGCCCTCTGATTGTTCACCCCTTCCTACCCTGATTCCTTTTGAATCTACTTTCAACATGCTAGCCAGAGTATAACTCAAAACTCACAGGGCCTGAGAAGCAAACACTTTAGTTTTTATTTCGTGTCAGATGGGATTCCCTTCAATGGCTTTGAGGAGAGATGGACTATCTGATGGCTTCTTTTCTGTGTTTTGAACATCTCATGTCATCTTCTTGCTTGAGGGCTTTGTCACCACCAGCTCCCTGCTCTTGGGATATGCTCCCTCTACATGGAGCAGGGCTTGCTTCCTCGGCTCTTTCAGCATTTACTCAAATGTCTCTTTCTTGGTGTGGCTCTCTGGCAAAAATAAAATTAAACTCTCTTGTCTCTCCAGGCAATTGCCATCCTTTTTTTTTCTTTCCTCCATGGCATTTACTGCTGCTAATCACACTACATATTTTGCTTATTTATTTTCATTAGTTTATACCTCTCCTCACTAGAAGATAAATGCTATAAAAGCAGAACTATTTGTCTGTTTTCTTCATTGCTGTATTCACATCCACATCACTTAGAAGAGGGCCTAATACATAGTAAAGTCTCTTCATAAATATTGGCTTGAATAAAAATAGGTAAACTGACTGACCTTGTACAAAACATCAGCCACTAAATTTATTTAGATCAGAAATTACCCACAGCTTAAATTTTATCTTTTTTAACAAAATGAATGAAATATATAGCCTAAAGAGAGCTTCATTTACCTTTTACAGGTAGGGGATTATTGTATACTTGCCAGATGCCAAATTCAAGGTGCCACTGTATTAATCATATGGTGACTTAAAATCCCCATGGCTCTTAATCTATGCCCTCATTGACCAGAGAATTGAAGAGTAGAAAATATTAATAAACTTCACAAAGTTGAACTCTATGGCATTAATTGAATAGCTTTAATTCAGAGTAATGAATTATTAGAAGTAGCTGTCAAAATTAGAAAGCTACAAAGTGCATAGGAATGATAGGACTTTGAACTAGAAAATGTTTAAATCTCTCTTAAGAGAGAGATTAAATAGGGTTTAAGCTGGCCCTGTAGAAATTAATTTGTAAAAGACAAAGCACAAAAAAACCTTTTCACACATATGTAAGCAGTTGGGTACCAGACATATACATGGTCACAGGTTTAATCTACATATGCCCGTTGTCTGAAGATATATGTATACACACACACACACACACACACACACATGCATGTGTGTGTGTATACACATATGTAATATATAACACAATGGATTAATTTTTAAAAATTTCATGTAGTTAATGTTTCATAAAAATACTAATGCCAATAAACCATCTATAAACAATCTAATTTGCAGCATCCGCTGAAACAAGGGCCCAATTGTACAGGCATACACAAGACCTAGACTATATTAAAGAATACATTTCAGACAAAATTCTACTTAACCACAGTGTGAAAGACAAAGGCACTAGGTTGGCAACATAGTTAGGAAGGACTAAGGCTGGACCAGAAACATAATTTGCTGAGTTAGGGTCATGGGCCATGATGGAAAGTGCTGAGAGATTATGGAAGCTTCTCTTTTGAAGACTGAAATAAGATGCTGAAACTCTCAAGCTTTACATTTATTTTCACTGCGGGTGTCTTTGTGGACCATTAACAGATAGTCCAGATCATGAAGATGATAGTCACTATTTATAAACTCAAAATGGTGTAGTCTAATTGTTAAAAATTGAGAGAGAATCCTAAGAACAGATTTCTGGTCTTAGTGCAATCACCGAATTGCTTCTCAACCTTTTCAAAGCCACAGAATAATCTTCAGAATGAAGAAGCTTTGGAACTTCCTTCAAAATGGCAGATCAATGTGCAGTCACTCCCAGAGTGCTCATCTTATCCAACCACGTAAAAATACTAGGTAAAATAGTTTTAAAAATGAAATATGTTGCCAAGCTTAAAAACAGTAATTGGAATTGTGAAGAATCTAGAAACAAATTGGAAAGTCACCAATTCTAGCAGTAATAATGATTTGAAATTGTGTAACTCTGGTCCCAAAGAAAAACTCTTTCTCCTAAAGTTACTCATATTGGACTTTAGAGCTATATAGTAATTATCTTTATAGTGAGTTTAACATTTATTTGTATTAGCATCCATCATCTGGTCTGCTGCTTTTTATAGTCACACTGAAAGAATTAACTTTTTCATGCAAGGAAATCCTTAAAAAATATGAAAACAGTAGTGTTGCTCAATCCAACTGCTATACTTTTTTTTTCTACTTAAACATCTTTCATTATTTTCACCGTTCCTCATGAGAGGAACTTGGTGAGTGTCTTTTGCTATCTGCCATTTGTCAATATTATTTTTTAAGTCTGTGGCCCAGCTGGAGGTAAGGTTTCTAGGTGTGATATGAACACTTTGGAGTAAAGCAGGGCCAGGCTAGCCCCTTCCTTGCTGTGGAAACGAGAGTTTAATTAAAACAAAACGTAACTGCATTTGGTTTTCAGCTATGTTGATTTGCTAACTCTGCTAATTGAGTTTTCAATCGAAACCTGTTTTTTCACATATTATTTACAATGTATATGATCAAAAGCAATTTTTCAAAGGTAAACACACACACACACACACACACACACACACACACACACACTAATTTCAGTGACAGAAAGATCTGTTCTCGAATCCCTTCTCTCCTTACTCCTCTGTGACCCTAATGAGTTATTCAACTTTTTAGAGCCTCATTTATTAAAAAAATGAATAATGATTGGCTGCAAAGCTTAAATTAGTTAATTTAGGCAAAGTAGCTACCACAATATCTGTACCCTAAAAGAAAGAATTTCTTATTTACTTGGAACAGCTAATTATTATTACAATTCTTTCTTGACCCAAATTAAATACTTCTTTTAATTAAAATACAATCTGCTAGGGAATGTTTAGTTTTAAATTGTGTCATTAGTTTTCTTTGGTGTTTGTTACCTCCTCATAGTCATCTACTCACAGACACACCATTTTTTTTTTTTTTGTAAACAGCCATGTGAACATTTACCTACATCATTAAAAAGACTGTCAAGTGGCTCAGAGATTTGTGACATACCAAATGGACTCTTATATGTTTATAATCATTGAAATATCATTAATCTATCTAATACCTATGCCATACTGCTGCCTAGATTTGGTGACTTTTGGAATTAAAAAAAAATTAATTTTCTTGTTTGTTAAAGGAGAGTGCAAGTTAGGTAAAACTAAGATTGAAAACTTGGTCTGAAGAAAACGACTAGATTTATATTTCTGATCTGCCATGTATATTTGCCCCTATATTAGCAAGAAAATACTTAACCAAGATTGCATTTCCTATCTTGTCAAATGATAATAATATCTCTACCTTATAGTTTTCATAAGGATTTAAAGAGGAAATGCAAGAGAACCTAGCACAAAGCTTGGCACATATTAAGCCCCCAAAATTAACTATTAAAATTCTATCAGTTCTTTTTAACTCCATCCATTTCTCTAGTATAATTTAATTCAGCACACAATTTGTTTATCTTATCAAAATAAAAATATGCTGATCCTCATAAACAGAATATCGAGAACAATAATCGAGGGGCAGTTGGCAAACAAACAACTCTGATGTGGCAGTGTTCTCCATGAAAAGACACTAAGAGTTTGTTTTATTTTTTCTTAATTTTCATGCAGTCACAAAACAGGTAGAAGTACCACTTATATTCTTAAAATCTGTATTTGTGTTCATCACATTTTCTATGTCGATTGATATTTAGAAGGAAAAGTGTCATTTCTTGTGAATTTATCTCACAATCCTCCTCTGATATGTAAAGATATTTGTAAATTTAGAGTGCTTCATATTTTGGACAATCACAGTACCTTCGAAAGAGGCTTTGCTTTTTTAAATTTTAGTGAGTGTCAGAATCAAGACAACTTAGAAGATTCCATGTTGAAGAGAGACGTTGCAAACTGTTTCTCATCCCTGGCAAATTGTTTTAGAATCAATGATCATAAAAGGAGCTCATTCTTACTTGGCTCCTTTTAGAAAAGTATTTGGAAGTAAATGATATGTAAAAGTCAGGGTCAACTGGGAAAAGAACCCAAAGAATTGCATTTAGATTCTTAGCGATCCCAAAAATTTGAACTGTGGATTTTAGAGCATCTATATTAAGAGTTTTACTGAATACAACTAATAAAACAATCTACAAAAGATATCACCTCCTTATAGAGAGAAATGTAAACTGTTTCAGCTGTCATAAAATTCTTGTCAGACATGGAGACTACAATTAACATGATATGTGTATATAAGAATTGTTATAAAAGGTGTGATTACACTGTGGATGAGTTATGTTGTTTAGCTAGTTGTGAAAACATCAAAATTAAATTTATAACATCACATATATTATTCAGTGCTCAATAATTTATTATCTAGTATTTACAAAATTTATACCCGGGAGCCAACCAAAAAAATGCTATTTTCCTGTTGCATAAAAAGCCAGCCCTCTAACTTATAAAAACTGTTTGGTACTGGAAGAAGACAGGAAAAAAGAAACAAGAGAACAAATAAAGGCTTTTTTTTTCAAGATGGAGAGGTTCCATAACTATATTTTATAGCAAGGAAAATAAAAGAAACTCTTGATAAGGTCCTTTATCATTGATCTGCTTCACCTTGCTGATGCACAACCTATATGAATAGAGATGTGTTTGGGGGGTTTGTTTCAACTATTACATTGAATTTCTCAAAGAAATGGCTTTTCAGTTTATGTGAATGTCTTAATCTCTATAATATTTTTAAATTAATTTTTATAAATGTTTTATTAACTTTAGTGTCAAAATAATTAACAAATTTATTTAATACCTGTAAATGAAATGCTCATCACAAATAATTCATAATAAAAGAGAAAGACTGTCATCTGAGTTTGCTTGGCACAGACAAGTTTACCAATCCACTCTTTGCTCAGAAGGTAGCTCAGTTCTTTCATAAGTGCGATGATGTCTTTCCTGCCTGTGTTTAAAACCTTTCACTGACTGTCCATTGAATAATATTCAGACTTACAGAGCTCACAAGGCCCTGCTTGATCTTTCTCCTCAGTTTGTCCCTAACTACCTCTTAACCCACTTTCCCTACAACTCCTAACTCCTTGCTCTTTTGTTCTTGGAACCTCCAAGATCTCATTATTTTGTTTTGTTTTGTTGTTTGTTTTGTTTTGTTTGTTTTTATCTTCTTAAACCCTCTTTCCTCTGTCTAATCTTGTTTCCTCTTTACCTGCCTAACTCATTCTCTGTTTTCAGGTTTCAAATTGAATGTAATTTTTTGAAAAAGGTTTCCCTGATGTGACAAATATTATGAATGCTCAACAATGTCTGGACTTCCCTTTCTTCTTAAGCATAGAGATTTCCCAGCCTCTTTGCAACTAGGTAAGGCCATATGACTACTTCTGGCTAATGACATGTGAGCAGAAATGACAAGTGTCATTTCCAGGCTGGGTCACTGAAAACTTCCAGCATAACTCATCAGACTTTGTTTTTAACAGTGAAACTGTTGAGACTGTGGAGTTGGTGGACTTAGGTGGATTACCGAGAAACCACAAAGAAAATAGATGTCCTAAGGGGTTGGCTGGACCACATCTGCCTTGGTATAGACAAACAAACAAACAAACAAACAAACAAACAAACAAAACAAATTGTGTTAAGCCACATAGATTTGGGGTTATTAGCTATGTTGCTATAACAGTAGCTTGACCATACCATTCAAATTAGGTCTGCCATTTTATTTTAAAAACACCTGCCACACTTTTGTTAAAATTAAATATGCATGTGTTTTCTTATGCAGTGCCTGCATTCTCCTCCAGCCCAGGGGCTGGCAAATATTTTTGGCGAAGGGACAGATGGCATATATTTAGGTTTTGTGGGCCCTAAAAGCACTGTGGCAACTACTGAACCTTGAATAGATTTGTAAATTTGGCTGATTCCTAATGAAAAATTTGCTAGCCATTCTAGCTCCTCTATCATTTGGGGGAATAAAAGGTCATGAACATTTTTTTAGATATTATTCATTCTGAATAAATGTACTTATAATTAGTAATAGACAATCGTCTCTTTCAAATTTATGTGTCATTTTAAATCTTTTCGTATTTTAAAAGGTTTGAAAGTTCATGGTATTGGGATTGTGCAGAACAAAGACATTAAGAATATCAACTCTCTCTTAAGTTTCAGGTTATAGAAATTTTGCTCAGTATGGCGTTCTATTTCCTTTAAAAATTCTTCAAATAGAGAGGATTCTAATCCTTGGTGAGTAAATCTTTCAATGAAGTGAGCTCCGGAATGTTTTATTTCTGCTTTTAGTGAAAACAGAAGACTGGAGGCTATGCATTCTTAAAATTTATGTTTTGTCTGCCAAAAAGAATCTCAACTGAATATAAAGAATTGATTTCATTATACAAATACAATTTATATAGGTCCTTATCAAAGATGAGAAAGCTAATCTATAACATATATTCAAAGAAAAATATATAATTCAGTGGAAATAAACAATTTATAAAACCATGAAAGTATTGAGATAGAAGGACTTCATGATTATCTGTTGAAATCCCATCAGTTGACAGGTGATACCATTAGAAATCAGATGAAATGGTCAAGTAGCACTAGGTTGAATTCTGGGCTATATCTCTATGTGGCAAATTTAATTAAAGTTCTCAATGTCCTTTTTCTATAAAAGGGGCTAGTGAGTTTTACATGTCAGCTAGGATTGACTATTAGGGTCATATATTCATGATGACATGTTGAAATAAGCCTTAGAATAAAACACCCAGCACAGGGTCTAGGATCTAGTAGATGCTCATGAAATAACTATAATAGATTGTGTCATGTTATCACTTTCATTCTCCTCATCCTCATCAATGTCTTGTTCTAGATAAAAGAGCTAATTATTAAAAGAAGAATGAATAGAAGGTTGGTTATCTGACTCCTAATTTAGTGTTCTTTCTGGTCTACTTTATAGAAGTTGGAGGTTTTATGGAGTGATATAACAGAAACACAGCTCATAGGAGGAAATTAAGTAAATCAGTCCATAAAAGATAGGTGACTGAATGCATTCCAACAAGTGAAAAAGAATGGGGTGGGGAGAGATAACAGAATTAAACACTCAGAGATAAAAGAAATACAGTGTATATAAAAGATGAAATTTCCTTCTTGACTAGAAAGTTGCTGATTACAGACAAAAAGGAAGAAAAGATTGGTCAGTTAGAACTTGCAATTCAGGCATGTTAGGTATAATGTAGAACAGACAAAGAAACATCATCACAGACTTTTAATTAAATGAGTAAATGGTAAAATCATTCTTTATTAGTCTATGTGTAATAATATAGTTAGGATATGATATGAAGAGAGAGTGAAAACTAGTCTAAAACCTTTGTGATAAAGGGTTTGAAAAGACAAACAAAAATAATATTACTTTGCTCTTGGAAAGTACATTGATAATTAAGAAACAAAACAGCCTTTTTTTTTGAGCATCTTATTGAGTTTTTCTCAGAAGGGAAACTAGTCCATGACCAAAAGAGAAAATACCTACATTTCATACTTTTTCTCAGTTGCGTGAATGTAACCTCAAGTTTTAGAAGGTGTGCAAATACGGCTCTAAATCAGGTTCAAAGATAAACTAGGCTTCATGTCCTTTAAGAGCAATTCATCCAGAGAAGATTAGGGCACATCTTGGTCAAGACTAAATTTGAACCAGGTTCCAAGGATGAAAGCCCACAGACTAATCTGTTGAGCTACCAAGCCCACTGTCATGCTGGTTTATAGAAATCCTATTAACTGAGAGATTGAAGGGAAGAAAGATAAGATAGCAAAGTTTTGGGAATCAAGCTTCAGTAGTTTTAACAGAAAAGGTGCTTTTAAACCATGCTATTGTATATAGATAGGAATTAAATGTCACATACACACTAGATGAATGTTTGCATATATGTAACTATGTACAATGAAATTGTACATTGTAAGATTCTATTTTGCATTTATTACATAGTATATAAATATGTTCACGATATTTAACATGGAAATACTTATCATAGGACAGGTGTTCCTTATTCATTCTAGCTCTTCCAAGATGATGGCTATATATGGTAAATATAACCAAACCACTCTTCTATCTTGTGTTATCGGTCATAGTCAACAACTTTAGGATCTATTACAATAATTAATTTTATCATTCACAAACAATTATTTCTCTTCTGGTTCTGAGAATACATACCACAAACAGGATTCACTATTGATTATTGAGATATGACTGAAATGTAGCAAGAGCACTGCTTTAACTTCCAATCATAAAGTCTAAGTTTAGATTTGTAAATAACTTGGTAGGCTAAGAGCACCACAAAAAGAATTTTCTGTGCATCCGAGGATATGGCCATGCCATACTGGGAAAATCACATAACCACACTGGGTGTTGTTCCCTGGCCCACGAAATGAAGAAGATGGATTAGATTGGGCAGCAGAATCATGCTTTGCTGTTTTACCTAATTTAAGACTCTACGACATTAAAATTAATAGAAGGAAAAAAAATAGAAAATTAAGTAATACATTCTCCTTAGACAGTGGACAAAGTCCAGAAGCCAGGTTTCAGAAACTGGAAAGTAGAGTGTTAATTCTGTCTCTTGGGAGTTGAAATTCTGCGATGGGGGTGGGGTGGTGCTGAGGAGATGCCTGGACTCTCTGAGCTTTTATCTCTGTTTTCACATCTGATCTGACTAGGTGACACTTGGACACCCTTCTAGCATTAAAATACAATTTTTTCATGATATCAGGTTGAAATTCTGGTTATTAAATATTAAAGTAATAGCAGATTTTCAAAACATTTAATTAAAAAAAACTATCTAGAATAAATGTAGTTAGTTTTATTTTACTAACTTTAAGGTAATTTTATTTTCAGTGTGACATAAATGAAACATTTGTGGCAGGAAAATTTTCCTTTGCTGTAAAGATAAAATTCTTAAAAACAGCATGGTGTGGAAGTTTTATGATTGGGAAGAAGCTGATTTTATACATTTAGCAGGCAAAAAATTAATAATAAAAAATAACGCTTCTCCCTCCCCTCAAAAAAAGAATGGCAAACGTCTTCTAAATTTTATTTCTAAACTACAGCCATAGTGAAGTGTGGAAATGTTGAACTTTTATTCTGAGTTGTAATTGTTACCTTAGCTGTTCAATAGTAGTGCTGCTCTGTGTACTGTTGTTGAAACTATTTTATTTTTCTCTGCATTTTAGTACTTATATACTGAAAGTTATAAGCAAGCAAACATGAGACATGCATCCATCCCGGACTATTTCAGTGATCAAGATATAAAAATTGGACATTTTACATTTCAAAGTTTAAGTATATACTGTATGTATATTCTTCTGTCTTCTGGGTACCTATAGGCTTTGAATATCAGGAAGGAAATGCTCTACTGAAAAATAAAACTAAACCAAGCACAATATGGATACCTGTTCTAAAACTCTTAATTTCTAATGATTTCTAAGAGGACTGCAGAAGAAGAAAGGGCCTGTACAGATACTCACTTCATTGTTTTTCAGGTGGCAAGTCCATTGTTTTCGTCAAGACATCCAGCCAGATTCAAACATAAGTTTGCCCTTGGCTCTAAACCCAGTGCTGTGGCTATGAACCCACTCAGTCAGAGGAACCTTTCTGCAAGTTCATCCACACAGCACATCATGCTCACAGTGTTTTCCATCTCAGTGTCTCTGAGCTCTCACTTAAACTTGGAGCCCTTCTTGTTGTACGAGAGAGGTTCCCATTCGCAGAGTCCTGTCTTCTTTTAACAGCTTATTTTCAAAAGCAGTATTTTAAATATGAAGAAAAACATTACTACTTTTAAAGGTTTTTTTTTTTTTTTTTGAATTTAGGTCCCTGAACGGTAAGCTCTGGGTTAACAGATGATTTGCTTAAAATTATGGTGATAACCATACATTTTAGAATGATGCAGATATAGCTTAATCTGACTAGTTTAGGAATCTACATAACAGAGGTAAGCTTTCTGATAGGGTATTATTAATGTTTCTACGTCATAAGTTATTTCCGTATCACAAGACTTTTTCTAAAATTAATTTTTTCAGCTAAATATAAAAAATTGCAAAATATTCCCTTTTCCCAATATCTTTAATGTAAGTGTTAAACATGTTCTTATGTTATTAATGAAAGAAGCCTACTAGCTATGTAAACCCTTTACTTCCCAAATAATTTAAATATGTGAAGTTCTCTTATAAAGAAAATCTGGGAAAAATGCCGGTATGAGATAGCATAGGTGCCATTTGGGCATTATGGTCCTGATCATTATTTTCTTATTCAGTGGGAAATGTTGCTTCTGTGCTGTGTCAGTTATCCTAATGTTAGTCCTTCCCACATCTCTTCCCCATCTAAAAATAAGACTATTCCTAGCCTTCTGTTGCTCATGACATAATATTTAAACTCCTAACATATTATCAGACTGAAAATCTACCTTTCAAGCTTATTCCCCATGTTTCTCTTACCACTCAACTTACTGTCTAGAAAAAGGACCTGCATTTAGCCACCTGCTAAACATAGATGGTCACTCTGCATTCCATTTTTTTTTTAATGTATGGAGGTCCCTCTTCACTTTTTATTGACAGCTATTCATTCTTCTAGACATAAGTGAAATATTACCACCCTTATAACGATTTAATTTCTTATACTTCTTGAGTCCCTTTTCACTCCCTTGTGATTTAATATACCCCTGGACCCATCTTTGTACATGATTTTAAACATAATCTGTTTAAATGTCTCTATGTAAGTAAATCTAATTCAGGATGCGAAAAGTCAGATATATTGTTCTCTCTTGATGAAGAATTATTGACTAAAAAGGAAAGTGAAAGAATCTTCTGGAACCATTTTTTTTTTTTTGTATGTGGCTGTATGGGCAAGTAAAATTTCAAGTTATAAATTTAAGATTTGTTCACCAAAACTTTGTTATTTATTATATACTCCAAGAGCAGGTTTTGTTTCTTTTTAAGTTTCATTCTAGTTTTTTTAATCACTTTAAAGGAGAGATTTATGGGAAATGCATATTCCTTGAAGAATAAGTGAGTAAATGAATGAACACATAGGCAGCAACTCTTCCTGGGTGCAGCCTTAGCTTGTCAAGAGAGGAATGCATTTAAGATAGAGAAAGGATATTTAATTGGCTATAATTATAACAATCAGAAGACACAGATGATAATATGTAGCTAGTAACTTTGCAGATAAGAAAAGAATATTCAGACTGATTAAGAATTCTGAATAGAACTTTAGATTTTGGCAATACTTTAGCAATATAGATCGCTGTGGAGCTCAGCAAATATCTGCAACCCATATGTCTTCTATTTTCCCTTACGCTTAAGATAATTCCCTATAGGCTAATAAACAATAGGCATATCCCTGAAGAACAATATGCACAGATATGAAATTGACTCAAATATTATGACTTAACATTAAATACCAGCTGTAGATAACTTAGAATGAACTCTTTGCCCTTGAGATTCCTATGTTAAAAAGTTACAATGCTAGGCAAGACAAAAAAGCAAAAGGAAATGTCAGGTGTCATTTTAGTTAATTCACTAAAACATGTATTTAATGCCTATTATGAATTAGTAATGAAGAAAGGATCTGGGCAGAAAATAAAAAGAAAAAAAAAGAGAGGACAAACAAGATCTATGACTTCCTGGAGCTTACTGTCCAACAAAAGAATAAAAAGTAAAATAGCTTTTTTAATGTGGTTTTCTCTATGCTAACCATGCATTTCTTTAATTCTGTTATCGATCAGTTGAGAGAGATATTATTACCATCCCCATATCGTAAATGAAGAAGAGCCTCAAAAGTCATTCAGATAATAAGAGTTCAATTATATGTCTTTTCCACCTAGATTTGTCAACTTTTGGAGAGAAGGAAGTTTCTTACTAGGCATCCAATGCAGTACTAGGAACATAGTAGGGTGTCAACTACTGATTGATTTACCATGATGAGATTTTGTCTATAACTCTTTTCCTGTTCTTTAGCAGAAGAAAAGGGAGACATATTCCTTTCCTGTCGAAGAGATATACAACCACATTAAATTCTATGTTTAATTTATCATTCTATATTTTGCCACTGTACATTAAAGTAGCTGGCACATCACATAGCTTAGGCCAAATCAACCAAATTTATGAACCATCTATGTAGTGTGACTCTCTACGCTTCACTTTCCCTCAGATCCAGCTTACTATTTCATAGTGCCTATGTGCTTTGCTTCCAACAACTTGTACCAGCAGCACAGAAAGGTGGCAGTGCCTAGGAATTTAGAGGGCCCTGCTAATCCTTACCCAACAACTGACTGCAGCAGAATATGGAAGTTCAGCTCCCCTTCTTCATGGTAGACAAACTCCCTGGTATAATTCACACCCCATGCAATAAGGTTGAGATTAGAACTGTGCTGAAATTGTACTCTTGATAGAACTCCTCCTTTCACTGTCCTGCTCTATCTACTTTACTAAGTTCTCACTGGAAATATCTCCTTGATAAGTTATTGACACATAAAGCTTCATTTCATGTTTTGCATCTAAGATAACCAACTACAGGCAATCTATTTTAAATATTTTATAGTAGTTTACTAGTATATTAGACAGGGCTCTTCAGAGAAGCAGAACCAATATTTGTGTGTGTGTGTGTGTGTGTGTGTGTGTGTGTGTGTATGTGTGTGTGTGTATGTGTGTATGTGTGTATAAATTTATATATATATTATATATTTTGACATATAATATATAATTAACATAATATATGTAATAAATATATAATATAAAATATTACACATGTATTATACACACACACACATATATATATGAGAGAGAATTTCATTTTAATAAATTGGCTCGCATGATTGTGGGACCTGACACGTCCAATATCTGTAGAGCAGCCTGGCAGGCTGGAGATTCAAATAAGGGTTTATGTTGAAATCTTGAGTCTGAAATCCATATGGCAGACACACAAACTGGAAAAATTTCTATGTTACAGTCTTAAGGGAGAACTTCTTTTTCCCCAGGAAACCCTAGTTTGTGCTCTCAGGACCGTTTACTGATTGTTTGAGGCCCACCCACATTATGAAGTGTGATCTGCTTTGTTTGAACTCAAATTGCTGTAAAAGTTCAATCACCTCTAAAAGACACCATTGTAACAACAGCTAGATTGGTGTTGGACCAAACACCTGGATGCCACAGTTTAGCCAAGTTGACACATGCCATTAACTGTCAGAAGGGCAGGTAGGAATGGTTGAACCAGACCTGTTCTGGGCTACAGGAGACTATTCACAAGAGCTCTGTTACAGCCTATAGCTTCATTCTGTTCCTTAGTTTTCTTCTCCAGGTAGGATGGTCTTAAGAGGACCTGAAGATGGATGAAGTGAAAAGCAGTACTGTTCTTGGGTCTCAGCTCCTCTGATACACCAGTTTAATTTGCTAACAGATTAAGAAGTCCACACAGAAGCTGAAGATCCTAAATAATGAGGTTTATTATGAGAGCTGGTGAACAAGCCAGTCTATGCCCCCTTGTTACACACTTATTTTATAACGTGTACCTTTCCTTCACAGCACTATTATTAATTATATGCCAATTTGTGTCATCATTTTATTAACAACTCTCTCATGTAACTTCTATGAGGTGAAGAGCTGAGTCTCTGTTATCACTGTATCTACAAATCTGGCAGAGTATATGGCATGAGGTATACGGATGTTCACTGAATAAATGCTAGCAACATCAACTTATTCACATAAACATTACCTCATTTATATATAAATGCATGCAAATATACTATTATGTATATACAATATATGCAATAAGTATAATTATATAAATATAAATTATGTAAAAATATATTACATATTAATTATATATGTATATCTATAAAAGCATCCATGTACTTTATCATTTCTGGATGAGAAAAAAATTTTGAGAGGTGTAATGTACTTACATTTTATGCTTTTTTTGTTTGTTTTTATGTATATGATATTCCTTTCATGGGGAAAATACATTTAAATTCATCAAACAATGAGACTCTCCTCGTGGTCTTTATGCAGAAGATGAGGTAGCATTCAAGCTCTGAAATCATCTTTGCTGGAAAATATCTCAAAATCAGTTTACTGTTACTAACTTCAAACAGAGGGGGGAAAAAAACAAGATAGACAATCAGACAAGGGACCCAAGGAGCAGAAAATAATTGGACTCTCTAAATTTTACTGTTCTCCAGAGGAATTACTGGAGCACACTGCTACTTACCCAGACCATGCAGTGCATCCCTTGGAATCACTACATAAGCATTTTATTGCTCATTAAATATTTTTTAATGTGAATCCACTCTTGGCATTTCTACTTTATAGTTTTTCTCACAAACCTTCCCGTGTTGCATACCTCCTTCCTCACTACGTGTAATTTAAAAGAAATTATGTAAGCTTATTTCTCTGATTAAGAAAGCCTAATGCATAAACACACAAAAGATATGACCAGTGTAGCTCAAGTAGCTAATGAATCTGGCAGTTTTAAGCTCATTCCCAATAAAAATGGGCCCCACAAATCACTATAAAAAATGTGTTTTGTACCTCAAGAGCCATAATTGTCACACATTTACAATTCATAAGCTGTGACTGCAGGGTGCTTACTCTAGTTAATCCTCTATAGAATAGTGGATATTGATGCTGTAGAGAAGGGGCACGACAAAATCATCTGTCACATGAAACACTCATTTGGGAAGCCTCACACACTAATAAAACCCTGAAATGTAGCAATGGGAAGCCTGAATGCATTCCTTCCCCAGACTGTAAATGGTGACAGAGTGAATGTCTGAGATGCCCAGGTGTAAACTGGCATAGCTTGTCTCTGGTTTACTGACTGTGAAATAGTAAAGATAAAACATGCAATTGACTTCCCAGAAAGTGCTTGCCCCGAGCATTTACTGTGGCTATGTGGGCCTAAGGACATAGGACCTAGAGACACATCTGTTCTGAGAAGCTTTCACGTCTTGTAGGACTTAGTCAAAATGTGACTAGTATATGATACATAGTCAAGTGATTTAGATGAGGTAATAACTCTTAATGAACATATTTAATAAACTTATAACTCTTTTAGCAATCTGGCAAAGCTTATGTGACTGTTATAATGATTTCCAAATCTTAAAATTAATATTTAAATTCAACCAAAACATGTAGATTATCCCTGAGGTCCTTTAAAAAATGGCTATAATCTATATATTTAAATCTTTGAAAGGTGATGTTTCCTCTCTAGTAAGTCACGAGTGTTTGTCATGGATTCTTAATTTGATTTCAAATATTATCTTTTTTTAATGAAATCAGAGAAAACATATTGTTTATCCAATCTAATCCTTCTGCAAAATGAGGGAATTGCCCAGAATGATATGAAGACTTCTGAAATGAATTAGGTTAATCTTGAATTACCTTGGACACCTATTTTTCTTCCCCTGAGAGTAAAGCTTCCGACAATCAGCCAGTCCTTTAAACATAAGACACCCGAATGTAAAAAACAAAAAAAACCTACGTAAAATATGCTGTCTTTGCTTTGGCCCTTCCTTAACACACCCCCTTAACATTTTTCTTTTGTTCTTTCCACTCCCCTCCCATTATCCATCGCAGCCACTTCTTATATATTCTTATAAAAAACCATCTCAGTTTGTGATTCAAAATAATGATCTCTCACCTCCTGGGTTTACAATTTTAAGTTCAAGAAGCAGAATCAAAATGCATTTATATTCTACATTACAACAAAAGTGAGTGAATCAAAAGATTCTCTTGGTGTCATGTGACTGTTGGCATTTGTAAAAAGCAGGAAAGTCTTGGAACTGGAAGCAGAAATATATTTAGCATTTCATTTGACTCCTGATGGTGAGAGAGAAAGAAAAGAAAAACAATCGACAAGTTCTACTACAGAGCCTTCTATTTCTGTTAAAAATATGTATTTTTCTAGGACCTAGATTAATCACAATGCCTGTTTCATGACATAAATGGTTTTCTTCTAATTATCTGTTTATTGATTTGAATAACATAGGAAACATGCATCTATTATGAATATTTGAGCTTTGATGGCAACTTAAACTCAAGTGGTCTATCCTATTTCCCTGACTCCCATCCGACTTGGGGTACCGATTATCCTGAATAATTATTCTCTTGGGTGTGTGTGTGTGCAAAGTTCCTTCATGCAGAGTGTATTTTAAAAAGTGCATTGCTTAATTTTAGCTGTTTTTAAATTTATAAAAAAGGTACACGCTCCATATAATTTTTTTCTAAAGTTACTTTTATCAGTCAATAAAATAATATTAAGATATATATTGTTGAATGTAAGAGTTTATTTTTACTGCTATATGGTATTCTAATGTAGTGTATACCATGCATTTTATAAATAAAAGTTTAATTCATGAACCTAGTCAAGTGTTTATTGTACACAAAAAAAGCAATAAAAAGTAGTATGGTACATTTTTAAAAGTTTTAGTACTTTTAAGAACTCTGCAAAATATTTAGTTTTACGTAAGTGTGTTTTCTCAATATCTTAAAAAATACGCATATGTAAAACACAGATCCACCTTAGTATTTTGAGTAAGTTAGTCACATAAAAATAAGTTAAAAGAATAACTTAATTTAAATTGACATTTATCAACATTCTTTCAGATTTCCCCCTACATCAACTCTCAGAAAAATTTAGAGAAGAATATGTCAGTGAAAAATATGAGTTGTGCAAATATCTTTTTGGATATGTTTTCAAGTCTTTGGGGGTAAATACCCAGTAGAAGGATTGCTGTATCATATGATAGATCAATTCTTAATTTTTTGAGGCAATATTTGCACATCGATGTTCATAGCAGCATTATTCACAGTGGCCAGGACATGGAGACAATGAAAGTGTCTTACAATGGATGATTAGATAAAGAAAATGTTGTATATATATACAATGGAACATTACTAAGCCATAAGAAGAGATAAAATATTACTTTTTTCTACAATATAGATGGACCTCGAGATAATCATGCTAAGTGAAAAAATCCAGACAGAAAAAGTTGAAAACCACATGATATCATTTATATCAAAACTTAAAGCAATACACAAATGGGACAAACAGAGACTCATGGACATGGAAATAGACTAGTGGTTACCACAGGGTAGCGGGAGAGTGGGAATAGGGGAGGTAAATGGAATGAAAGGAGTTTAAAATGTGGTGACAGAAAGAAATCTAACTATGGGCAGTGAATACACAGTGCAATATATATATGTCTTACTGTTGAACTGCATACTTGAAATTTATTGGATTTTGTTACCCAATGTTACCGTTATAAAAATATTTTTTTAAAAAATATCAGAGTTGGAAAATAAGTTATGAGATTAGTAAATGAGAAATTTTGAGGACCCTCTGAAAGAGAGAGAACAGAATTGGTCATATCTACAGCAAAATAACCAGAGACAACGATGACCCAGCATACACTAAGGAAAAGATTCTTGTAGAAGCCAAGTGAACACAGAGAACCAGATTTGGTGAGAATGGAGGCAATCTTTAAGCAAACATCAGAACAACCAATCAGAGAGTTACCATCAGAGCTTTTGAACATAACTCTTATCTACCAAGGACTAGAGTTACCCATAATCAATCAAGTGCGCCCCACATAAGTAGCAGTGGGAATCAGCAGTGGCAAGACATTGTTCTACATAATAAGGAACCTGAGAGCCACAGGAATCTCACATCCAGCTGGAAACACAGAAACACCTCTTCCAGCATCCCTCTCCTGAGGCATGGCTTTGATAAAAGGGGATCTTAAATACAGGATGGAGCGGACAAACGATGATCTCCAAAAAGCTGAGAAAAATGAATAATATGGAAAAGAGCTATGGCAATCTACAAATGGAAAGATTGATGCTAAAATTTATGTTAATTGAGGTAAGTATAATTGATGTACTCATAGAGACTTAAGAAGGTTTTAATTTCTAAAATGAGAAAAAAGAGTTCCTCATGATAAGCATATATCCTGTTGGGTTAAGAAGGAAGCTTCCTGGGTGTATTCTGAACCTGGCCACCATCCTTAGAGGGCAGGGAGAGACCAAAGAAAGGGCAGCCACTCCAGTTGGGAAGGTGGCAGATTTAATAAGGAAAGAGACTTAGGAGGCTTGTGTTGGGTGGCCATTAGACTAGATTTCCATACTCACCCACCAAATCTTAAAAGATTATATAGAGGCCTTAACTGGGGTCAGTCATGTATACAGGAGAGCTTAACTTGATTAACTCATATGTTTATTTGGCTTTGAAATGAGAAGTCTGATTTATATCTCAAGGCTGTGTCCTTGGTCAGCTTCTAAATGAGAATGGAAACTTTATTTTATCGCAAATTATCTATTGCATCAAACAATGCTTGGCCATTGTTAAATATTTCATTCTTGAATAGAGGATTGGCTTACTGTTATTAACTAGATTTGTCTAAAGTAGAATTATGTGTTTAAAATCATGAAATTACTTTGTTTTAAACATCCATGCAACAACCACAGAAATGTATGATGTATTAAACTACAAAAGAAAATTTCAAGAAATCTCAAAGATCAGAGATGATCAAAGCTACATTATTTGAAGACATTTAATAAAATTTAAAATTAATAATAAATGACCTTGACCATAAAAGTGAAAGATAAATGCACCCACTTGAAAACTTGAAAACACCAGTTTAAATAACTCCTAATTACAATAAAAGAAAAAAAATCCTGAAATTTTGGAAAACTTAAAATAAAAGAACACTATGAGATGCAGCCAAAGCAGCTTGCAGAAATAAACCTGGAGGCTCTAAATATATATGCTGGAAATAAACTTAAAATTTGAAAACTAAATCTTATGACTCAAGAGGTTGAAAAATGAAAACAAATAATAAAACAATGTAGAAGAAGAATGAGTCAATAAAGATGAAAATATAATTTATTAAAATATAAATTAAAAAAAATAGAGTTGATTTACAAAAGCCCAATTTTTCTGACAGACAAATAACACTACCACAATGAGGAAAATAAAAAGAGAACTAGAAAAATAAATGAGGAAAAATAAAACATAAATAGGAAAATATCCCAGTGTGTTTGGATGTGATTATTTTAATGACTGTATTTATTATGGACAAAAATAGAGATAAAACAAAGGCAGAACATAGAAATAAGAAGTTATATTCATGCTAAGAGAGATGTGATTTTTGATACCTACAGGAAAATAGTGTCTTCAAAGAGGGCTTTAGGGGTGAACTAGAAGAACTAAGTAAAGGTGGTGATTGATGGGTGAAGAGGTTACAGAGGGATACATTTCTCTACCTGCCACCCATTACTGTGACTGAGAGGGGTGAAGGCAAGGACTGGTAATTTATTTTCATTTTTAAAATTTGCTCAATACCTTCCATTAACATGAATAGTTCAATTACTCTAACTCATTAGGCTTTGAAATGAGAGGTCTGATGAGAGGTTTGGCCTTTTAAAAACTTTTAAAGTTGTTTTTTTTTTTTTTTTTTTTTTTTGCATGTGTGATCTTGCCTCCATTTCTGCGTCTGGAATAACTTTCCAATAAAGTTTAAGAAGTCAGTGATAACTCTGTTAGGTACATGGGGAGTTCATTGATTTAATTAATAAAATTACTACTAAAGTCTGTATTTGAAACAAAGGTTACTGGATAATTGACAGGTTATTTGAATTACTACATTGCCAAATCCTAATATGAATAGGAATTCTTCGTAAAAGCATAAAGAGGATGATTTGGGAGTCTTGGCTTTAATTTTTAAGATAATGTGAAGTAAAAACAAAAAAAGTATTAGATATGCCAACAAAAGCAGTATCTTCCAAGACATTACTTACTCCTTGATTTATTTCATAACTGGCTTTTTTGCAGTCCATGTTTGCATTCTTTCTGATTCCACACCCCCTAAAACTTTAAGAACCTCACTGTTCACATCCAGAACCTCATTTCTTTTCTATCCACACACTCACTCCCTTGGCATACTCATCCAGCCTTGTGGATTTAAGTATTCTGTGCAACAATACCTTCCATCACTACAATTCTAAGCTGAACTTCTCCCCTAAATTTCAGAATCATGTACCTAACTGCCCACTTGACATCTCCTCTATGAAATTTAACTGGCATTTCAAATGTATCATGACCAAAACCCAACTTCTGATCACCCCAGCTCGTGGCCCCCTTGGTGTTTCCCATTTCACTAATGGCAACTCCGGCTTTCTAGCTATTCAGGCCAAGAGCCTTGGAGTTGCTCTCGGTGCCTATCTTTCTCACATTTCACATTCAATCCCTAGCAAACCTTAAAAAAAAATCTTAAAAATGTATGTTATCTCAGCCTGTTCATTGTTACTAATCTGTTTCAAGCTACCATTATCTTTTGTTTGATGATTTAATAGTCTTTCCACCAGTCTTTATGCTCCCCAAACCTCTTTCTACATCTATTCTCTTATGATCTAGTTTTCGACAGCAGCTACAACTCATTAGATGGGAAGCATTTCATTCAATTATTTTATTCAAGACCAGCTACAATTCATTAGATGGGAAGCATTTCATTCAATTATTTTATTCAAGACCCTCCAGTATTTTCTCAATTCACTTTCAAAAAAACTGAAAGCTTTATAATCATTTATGAAGTTCTATATTATCTCCCTCTACATTCTAACTGACTTTAATTAATACTAATTCCTCCCTAAGTCTTCTTGATACTCCTGAATTCAAGGCATTTCCATGGCACGCCCCTTGAAACTCTTCCCTGGACTTCCTGTGTGGTCCACTCACTCTTTCCTTTGGTTCATTGCTCAAACATCATTTCTAAGCATAACTGTCCTTTTTTATCCTTTGAGAAACAGTACCTCCAAACCCCAGCATTTTCTTTCTCCCTTCCCTACTTTATTACTCTCCATGACAATTACACTGTCCAATATTATTTTATTATATGGATAAATGAGCATAATGAATTGACCTCATTCTTAGATTTGGAGATAGAAGCTACATGGCTTTAGGAGTCTTATTTCAGCCCGGGGTGACTGAGTCTTTTCAAATGTTTCTGGTCTTATAAATATAAAATAATTGATATACTGTTCGGGTACCACCATCTCAACCACATAAAAATCGCCTTCCTTCTCCTTGTCATATTAGAGAAAAATCTGTACAATAGTCTTCATCTATAATATTTAGTTTTCCTGATGGCAGTATAGATATTTCATGATAAGAACTACCAAATTTCCAGTGTGGGGAAATTAACTGACAAACCATTCCTAAATAAGTAGTCCAGTGTGAGTTTGAGAGTAGCAGTCTTTTGATGACTTTAATCTATACACTAGCTTAATCAATACTTACAAAATAAAATATGTGAAAGAAAAGTACTGAGACTCAGGGTATACTGGGCACCTTTCTTCTGCAGGTCCACCTTCTTCATTGCAGAGTATAAAGAAGAGTCCTGCTGTCGTGGAGAGGCATACCAGAAGTGGCCGTCCTGTCCTGAGTCTTATTTAAGCGTATTGAGTGAACTTAGCTGGGGTTGGCGGGGCGGGGGTGGAAAGGTCAGCAAAAACCTAATGCTTATGTCTATAAAACATCTCCAACTCAACTGGAAGAACTTGCATAAGAAGCTGCAATCTGACGTCCTTACTGAGTTAAAGTAGGATAAGCAGCACAGATAAAATTTGCTCAGTTAAAAAATGTCATTTAAAAATTGTGTTCATCTCAGGAACACGTGTTCCGATGGCTTTTATTTGAAAAATCAGAGGAGTTGCAGTAACAAGTTTATGTCTGTGCAGGACTTAATAAATACTTTCAAATTCTAAAATCTGAAGTTATGTCCCAACTCTATTTAACTAAACTCTCTAAGATTCAGTTTGCTAATCTCAAAAATGAGAGGGGTAGACTTGATAGGCAAATGATTCTAGAATAAGAAATATGTTGGTCTTAAAGTTTCCTAGTGTTAATTTCTTACGATTTTTCTTTATCCTTTCATGTAATGTTTATACCCTTCAGACATTACACATAGATAGCCCAAAAATCTGCAAATTCAGCATCATTGCCTTATTGTATCATTCCTACTCTCTACTTAATAAGACTTCATGGGCCTGAAGGTTGCTATGAAGTTACTCCCAAGACTTTGCTCTTCTGATAATTTAATCTTCTTTGCTCTTCTTCATAATTCAATTTTGTCAACCTTTTCTTCAGGGGAATTTAAAATTCCCTACCATAACTACTTAATAGGCTGCTTCTTGTGATAAGGGGATAAGAAATTTACTTTTGGGGACATGTGCTGACTTCCTCATGGGTACCATTTAGACTGTTTGCTGCTGACCTCAGGATTCTGTAACTTTGAAATATTAATGGTTCCTAAAATGTGAGGAATTATTAACCTATCACTGAAGATTCACCTGCAAAGTGAACAACAATAGTTACTTTTGTAATAGATGTTGCTCATGTTTTTTTTCCAACTAATGTAACATTTAATTTTCAAAATAATCAATTTTCCTCATTATTTTATTTAAATGGTACTAAAATAAAAAAAAATGTATTTTGTAGCTAGATACATAACTATGGTTATTTAGCATACAGTTAGAGGTCACAAAAATACTAACAGATTTATGAATGGTTATGAGCAGTAGGACCCATGGGACATACCTATTTTGTTTTGCACATGTGTATGTGTCAGACAGTATACTGGTAAGGGAGATTCAGAAATGTATTGGGTACTGCATTAAATTAAATTTATTATGACACACAGAGTGATATAAGACAACCAATATGTTCTGTAGCAATAATAAATTCTTACCACGGAATGAGAAAGAAAGGAGAATTTTAATTGGGTCCTAAAGAAACAAAAGAGATTTCATAGCAGAGTGGCTATTGAGGGTAGGGACATTTTAGAATTAAAAATAGCATGGATAAAGTATGAAAATAAATTATTGTGGCTAAAGTTTAGGCTGTCTGGATTATTAATGGTAAGTAATACTAGTTGTTTTAATAAGCAAAATCTGAATGGCTTATCAAAATAGCGTGATTTGTTTTGTTCTGTATTGTTTTGTTTTGTTTTTCATGCCACAGTCTAAGTTAGGTCACCATGAGATTTCTGCTCATTCTGAGGAACACTCCATGTGGTAACTCTACCTGTTACCACCCAAGAGCCTTGGAATCTTTACCTGGATTCTCTACATCAAACTAGATTCACTTATAAGCAAAAATATAATATTATATAGGTGATTTGTGAGAACATATAGAGGTTATGTCTGTGGTAGTTTACTCCTCCTTTCCTTTGCTTGAACTCAGAAGTGATTCTTCACTCAACAGTAGAGTCTGGTTGATGCCAGGTGCCAGTGTGTCAAGGATTAGAGAAGAAACCCAGACAGCAGATGTCAACAAGCAGAGTGTTCTCTGTCATGGTGAACTCATACAGAGGAGAGATATTTGTTAGACAAGATGGAAAAAGTAGGTTCCAGTCAGATCCATGGAAGATCATGGAAGGGATTTAGAATTTAATGTGAAGGGCATAGAAAAAAAAATGACCATTGCCTGAAAGAGTAAATAAGCTATCTAATCTGTTCTCTCAAGTATACCTAATTAATCCTCTTTGCTTCATTTTGTCAACAAAGATTAAAGAAAAAATTGAACTGAGCTAATTTTAGACCATCATCAAACATATATACACTGTTATAAATTTGCATGGCTAAGGCATCCATGTCATTAGACAAAAGGCATTGAAATATAAGGTGCATTGGTGTGAGAACTTGGTATTTGAAATCCAAGGTGATTTATTGTCATGGAGTTTGTATTACATTGTAAATGAGTGTGAATTGCTGATAGAATGTGCAGCGTGGAGGGTTGTGATTCTACTCGAAGTGGATTCAATAATCGTGTCATTTCTAATGCTCTATTTAATTGCAATATTCACTTAAAAAGGGTGGGGGGGAACTTCGGTTACTTGTGAAATGTTACACATCTGCCAACAATTTTATGCCAGTTTAGATACTTCCATTGGATGTAAAAGGATTTCTGCAGAATAATATGGCACAGATTCTGTAACTGGAGGAGGCCAATTCAATCTTTTTACATAATAAGACTTCCTGAGAGGAGAAGAATGAGAGGAAAAAGAGGAATGACCTAAACTTGGAAGAAGGGTAGCGATAAAATTCACTATATGTCTTTCTGCTTTCTGTGAGTCTTTTCTCCAGTCTCCCATGTAAGAGGAAAGACTAGTCTGCAACCAGTTTATTGAATAGGCCAGACTTCTTAAGCCATAAGCAGAAGACAGCTTTATTTTCTAACTAGTGCTTTAACCATGCTCTCTTGTTCCCTGTAAAGTCATAATTCTCTAGAAAAACAGAACCAATAGTATGTGCCTATATACAGAGAGAAGTTTATTTTAAGGAATTGGCTTATGTGACTATAGGCACTGGCAAGTTCAAATCTGCAGTGTAAGCCAGCAGGCTGGAGACCCAGAGATAAGCCAATACTGCAGTTTGAGTCCAAATGCTGCCTGTTGTAGAATTTACATTTGCTCAGGGAGGTCCGGTCTGTCTTTTGTTCCATTTTGGCTTTCAACTAATTGCATAAGACCCACCCACCGTAGGAAGGGCATCTGCTTTATTCAAAGTCCACTAAGAAAAATGTTAATCTCATTCAAAAATATTCTTACAGAAATATCCATTATAATGTTTGACTACCTATCGAGGCCCCATGGCCTTATCAAATTGACATATAAAATTAATCATCACATTTCCTTTTTCTACTGCTTACAAGTGGTAGTTTACAGTCATGTTCAGCACTAAGACAATCTAATTTTAAGTAGTAAAAAAATCCCATCTAATTTCACATCCTTCCCCCCTAACTGCAGTCTGATTAGTGTCTTGAGGAACCATAGTAAGTGAGACAAGAAGGGCACGCAGTGTCCTTTTATATGCCGACTGCCCCACTCTTCCATGTTCTTTAGGAATCAATCACTCCTCCATCCCTTCTCCACATGTGTACATCCTCATCCACCTCTTAGGAAATCCTACGTTGTCTAACACCTAAATTTAGATTTAGGCTGTGGGGTCTTGCTACTTACCTTCCTCAGCTTTTTAATTTTAGCTTGAAATCTGATCAAAGTTTAGTTGTCATTTCAAATACTGTTACATATATTACCACATAGTCTACATGCAGCTGCACATTTGCACGCGCCTGCATGCACGCACACATACCAGCCTCTAGAAGAAATGTGGGAGATCCAATCTAAGTCTTCTTTGCAACACTAAGTGATTCACAAATAACTCGAAGAAGAAAGCAACTGATTCTTTGGAAGTGAATCCATATCACTGATACTACCCCTCCTTGGATAAATCCCAATTACAGCATTATTTCACACTAGCCAGAAACAATTAAACACTACGTAACTTGTAAAATTTATTTTAATGCAAAGATTCAGTCATTCCGACATGTCGTATTTCTATCACAGTTCTCACATAATTCTACAATGTTATTACATCACTACTTCTGTATGAAAGGAATGATGAATTAAAACTAGTTACAATGTTATGAATCATACTGCACGAATAGTATTTCTGTTCAATAGTCAAATACCGTAGTTGAGATAGATTTAGAATATTTTATATATCTTGGTGCTTTTGTCATGTGTTGCTAATAACTTCTATCGATCGAAAGGTAGATTTAAATATATTCAGTTCAGAAGGTCATCGTGTCTCATACCCCCAACTACCCTCTGGTGCAAAATTCCTCTCTTTATCGCTTTTACTGCCAGTGGTTTCCTGCAGAGGGGAAGACACTTTTTTTTGCTAAGATATGACCCCTTCTGTGGGCATCTGCATTATTCTTTTTCTGTTAATTTATTACTACAGCACTTATTCGGTTTTGTTTGAATTCAAAAATTATAAGGAAAGTACAAAAAGATCCACATCTAGTATTTGGATAAAACTTGGTAACTTCATGTTAGATTTTTTAAAAAAAGTATTACAATCATAAGGTAAATACTAGAATATAAAGTTATGAAAACAAAATAAATTATCCTTACTTAATTTCTTAGCCTCCCATCCCAAAATGGCCATTTCTAAAAGGAAGTACATGCGTTAGTTCAGAATAATGATTCTGAAACTATTCTTAAATTTGAATCTGAGCTCTTCTGCTTTTCATATACATATTCTAGAGGACTTTATTTATTCTAGCTTCCTCATGCATAAAATAGGAATGAGAGTATAAACGATCACATAGAATTTCAGTGACCATTAAATGAATTATTACATGAAAAACACTTAGAACAAAGTCCGAAATATACCGAATGCTTAGAAATACCATTTTTACATTGTTTTCATAAAATACATTTGTATGTCCATTTATAAAAACAATTATGAATACTGCAGTATAATTATCTCTTTAAAATTTATACAAAATTTTTAGAGATGTCAACCTACTATACACAATTTTGTGTACTTCATATTTTTGTATTTAATTATTTAGCTTAAAAAGCTTTCCATATAAGTTTAAATAAATCTACATTAATCTTTTTTACAGATGCAAGCATTCTATTATGTGGAATGAACCATAATATGAACCATATTGTATTTAGACAGCCCGTCACTGATAAACATTTAAATTGTTAAAATTATGAACAATTCTTTAATTAACATACTCATACAAATAACTTCATGCTCTTCGGAAAATATTTCTACAAGGTAAATTCCTAGCTGTGTAATTGCAAGGTCAAAAGATAGTATCATAAATTTTCATAGATTAAAAAAATAAGTCCCAGGAAATTACCACATGCATTATATTTCCAATAAAAAATTACATGAAAATATATGGCTCACATAAAATAAATGTTAAAATTCTACTAAAGGACCTAAGAAAAAACAGATAAACAGAAAAGCAAACCTTACTTCTTGATAGAAAGGTTTAATACTGTACAGATATTAGCATTTCTTATAAAATTTTCTATATTCAATGGATATCCTAATTAAAATCTCAATCAAAATGTATGCTAGCTAACATGACAGAATGATAATATAATGCACTTTAATCAAAAAATAAAATTATATTGAAGTATTATTTTTTTAATGAATGAAAAAGTAGAAAGAAAATAATATAAATGTCAGGTTAGGGAGGTAGCAAAAGTGGCAGCCAGGAATTAAATATATTTAGAGTCTATAATACTTAGACAACAAGTTAGTACTGGAGGCAGTGGGGGTGTGGGGGTAGGAACCAAGAGGTCAACTTCACAGTAAGAGAACAACATATTATAACTAAATATGACTATTTAGCAAACAAGGATAATGGCATTTTAAATTGATGGAAATATTGGATTTAAAAGAAATAACTGCTTTGGCTTCAAATGTTAACAATCTGTAATATAATGAATCTGTATCCTTAGTTCATTTATTGTTTGAAAATAATGTTAGGTGTACCAACTTAAATATAGAAGTAAGAAATCACAGAACAACAGAAGAAAACATGTCCATAACTGTTTGTAAGAATAAGTAGGGCAGGCTATAAAAGGATAAGGTGAATGCATTTTATTATACAAAGATTAGAAAACTGTCTAGAGTGAAAACCAGTACTAATGATTCTGAAAAACCAAGTTATGTGTAAATACAAAGGGAAGCAATAAACTTGTATTTTATTTTAAATTAGGTGAAGGCATTGGTAAATCTAAAACTATATAAATCTACTTTTGAAATTCTAATGAGATAGAAGAAACATATTTATGTGTCATAAAAACAAACTAGGCCTTCCATAAAAGTTTTGGCTTCTTGGTCAAGTCCTATCATAGCAAACTTCTGTAATTGGTAAAATTTTTTGAGTGACTGATTTCTTACGCCTCCCTTTCCAGAAACTGAGATGATCCAGCATCCTTGCTCAATCCATTCAAATTTAGAAATGACTAAATCTAACTACCTAACTTAATGCATTGTAGGTTATGATCATTTTCTAAAATTTCCACTTAACTTGCTTCACTGATATATGACATAAACAAATACCATTTGCATTTTGTAATGCAAAAAGACAGCTTCATTTTTGCAGAACTACTGTTGCAAACTAACTACTGCTACAGCTACCAGAATCAGAATGTACTTGAGAGTACTGGATGGCCCTAGAGGCCATCTCTGGGTCTAAACAAAATGAAATTCCTGAACCCTTTGTGAGTTCAGTTCAAAACATTTCATTAAGCACAAACCACTTCTTTGGATCCCATCAAAAGAAAATTTATCAAATAAAACATATTTTGAAAAAGAAAAATTATGTTTCTTCTAAAATGAGAGGTAAGATCAGAAATAAGTGTTCTTTAGTTTAATTCTTTAAACTTTAGCTTTATTTTTATTATGTTATTATTTTATATCCACTTTATGAAGACCCTGTAGGAGTCTGTAGCCTGAATCAGCTTTTATGAAACGGAATGCATCAAACTGAGATACTCTCACTAGGCAAATCGTTTGAAGCTGGTGCTGACAGAGGAAACACTGGTCTTTTTAGAAATGTTTGCATTTTAGAAAATGGTTTTCCCACCTGACCACCAATAAATAGTGAAGTCTTCAAAACTTACATCTGATAGAGGCAAATAAATAGGCGTTGTGTATTTTGTAGGTCTTTCTTTTGTATGTGGGGAGGGGAGAAAGAGGAGTGAGTGTGTATGGGAAAAAATAATAATAGCTGTTTGTAAAGAAAGATTTCTGTTCTCAACTTAAATATGTAACAAAGTCTGAAGAAGAATGATGTTCTATCATGGGCAAATGAAAGAATATGTCACTCTGAGTTAATTTTGGAAAGTATATTGGTTTAATTGTTTTATGTTCTGGCCAGTGCCAACAGTTTTAATAATAATGCAAAAAAAAAAAAAAAAAGGAAGAAAGAAAAAATAATAATAAAATAAAAAAAAAGAAAGAAAGAGGCAAGGACTACAAAAAGCCCCTGCTGTATATTGTGTCACTGTAGGTGATAAAGTCTTCAATAACAATCATACTATTATTTATTGAATGCTTACTAAATGCCAGCACTGTTCCAAAGTACCTTATATGTGTTGAATCCTCATCAAAAGCCATGAGGCTGGTCTACTATTGTCCCTATTTTACTGTTCAGAAAGCAGAGGCACAGAGAAGTCAGTGAACTAGCTTAAGGTTGCAATTAGTAAGTTGCAGAACCCACATTCAAAACCAGTTGTCCCCTTCCAAATCCTGAGTACCCCTAAAGATCCACAGTACTGTGTCTACACTATCCACTAATCTGTTTATTCCTCCCTCTTGTGCTTGTTTCTTTAAAATAACTTTAATGTCCCAAAATTACCCAGTAATCTTTTAACCTTCAAATTGAAATTTCTTTCTGAATTTCTGCCAGTTATATTGTTTGGTATATCAAACAATATAGATATGAGAGGGTATTTCCATGTTTCTTAGCATCTGTAATATCATCCATTATGGTACATGCAATCCATAGAGCACCACGACAGTATCTTTGCCCTGAGCTCTTTTGCTTGGTAATGTCAATGTTTAGGATGGAGACCTTACTTAACCAAGGTAAGAATGGAGGGGGAGCTGTAGGAGGAGCCCTCATATACATTATCAGGTTTCAAAATCCCTACAGAAAAAATTCTATAGTTACAATAATGCTCGATGGCTATAAAGACTTTCTCCTTAACTTCCTCTTCCCCTCTAAAAATATTTCCTTCTCCTTTGTCTCTGGGCACTTGCATGTGGCTTGCCACAGCTGCATGTACCAGATTGCAATCCTTTATTATTCCCAAATACTTTTTTCTGATGGAATGCCTGGTTGACATTTTATTTACAGTTGATGGGAGCATGATGAAAACAATATCAAGGCAGGAAAAGAAAAATAAAGCCAAAGGATGCCAGCCTCCTTAAACAACATCCGCTAGTTGGCAGAAACATGCTTTATTCACTCCTAAGTCTGACAAGAGTCCCTAAAACTATAATGGTTTTCTGTCTAACTGTTAAAAATAATTAGTCCAGGGAGGATACTTAGCTGGGCGGTCAAACACTGGTTGTGTCTCATAGCAGAGCATTTTATGGTTAAAATATTATGATTGCTTTACTGTAGTTGTGTCAAATGACCTTGCTATTTTACATCTTGAACAATACTAGTTATTTGTGCTTCTTAAAAATATCCTAGAGTGTGGGAAATTGTTGTTTAAGAACACTTTTATCAAGAATGTATCCTTTCTCTATCCATTTTCTTCTTTTTTTCTATTCGTGCGACTTTGTTTAAAATTCTATCTCCAGCTCCAACCCAACTCAACATAAGGAAACTCAACCATCAGAAGTCTGGCTCTACCTCTTAATAGCTTTGTGATCTTGGGCAGCTTCCTTCACCACTTAAAGCCTCAGTTTTCTTTTCTGTAAAGTCTGGATAATATTGTATCTATAATCCTCAAATGTATTTATATTATCTCCACCCCCGTATTTTAACATCAATAACATATTAAATTGATAAATGCCAAAGAAAAGTAAATAAAACAGTGTAAGGAAATACAGACAATGTGCTGGGAGCTATTATTTTAGATAAGGCAGTCTGGAAGTACCTCTCTAAACAGGTGGCATTTCAGGAGATCACTGAGGAAAGAAAACAGAGCTAGAAGCGATCTGGGGAAAGATCTCAGTTCTAGATTAGGATTTCTTAACCTGGTGACATTTGGGGCCAGATAATGCCTTGTTGTGTAGGGCTATTCTAAGCCCCCTAAAATGTTCAGCAGCAATCCTGACCTCTATCCCCTAGAAGCCAATAGCATCTTCCTAGCTGTGACAACTGAAATGTTGGCAGATATTTCCAAGGTGGGAAAAATCACCCCCAGCTGAAAAACTCAGTCTCTAGACAAAGGGAATTGTAAATGCAAAGTCCTTGAGGCATGAATGAACTTGAGAGGTTCAGGAATGGAGGCCAGGGTGGCTAGAGGAGAAACAGCAAGAGAAATCAGAATAAAAGATATAGTAGAGTCACATCCATAATGCAGTTTCAGGCGCCAAAGTAAAGAGGTTGGATTTTATTCTGATTTGAGGGAAAGCAATTCCTAGTTTTGAGCAGAGAGACTTCTATTGAACTTAATTTTCCTTCATCTGCTCCTCCGTTCCTTCCTCCCTCCCACCCTGCTCATTCTTTTCTAAAAATCTACCTTGCCATCATTATTAAAGTGATGTCTTACTATTAATCAATTACACATAAAATCTCAAGCATTTAATTCATCAAAATCCCAAAGAGATCAATTTTTATTAAAAAATATAGTGAGGACAAGAAAATAACTAGACTTCCGGAGCTGTGTGAGGATGATGATTTTGTGAAAATGATGTGGGAGTGCAGCATGGCTTAGAGAAATAAGATGTGGACGGGGGTGGAGAAATGGTGTTGAGATAACTCTTTGGGAAAGTAAAAGCTTTTTAGCATATTTTTTTATGAGTAGGAAGATTTAAGGAAAGAGCAAATATTGGTTCTTTGTGACATACAATAGGAGCCTCTGAGCTGCCTGTTTAAAAAAATACACAGTAAAAATTTATTTTTTTCATGGATTTTTATATTTAGATCATTTTCTGTTTCGATCTATGAAAGAGTAGACATCCTACAGTAGCTTACTGTATTGAAACTATCAACCTATCAATCAATCTAACTCATCAATTATTTTTCTTAATAGTAACAGCAGTATATAAAGAACCTTGTGGATTTCAGCAAGTGAAATATAATCCCACACTATAATTTTAATAAAAATACATTTTACTTCTCTGTACTTTTAATTATTCCTATCTAAATTTAATTTTGAATATATTCTTTTACTTGTGATTGAATTGTTTTTATCTTTATACTCAGAGCTTTTCTATTGCAACCTACTGATTCTCAAGCTTAACTATGCAATGGGGTTTCCTAAAAAAACATAAATAAATGATCAATGTCAGGGCTATGATCCCTCATAACATTTTACTTCTAAAAGATTTCTAGGTGATTTTATTGTATGGCCTAAGATAAAAACCACTAGATTAATCTTTGTAGCACATGCTTAGAACGTTATAAGTATTCAATAAAAGTTGGGCAAATGATTCAAGAAAATAATTCTTAAAATTACCAAGGGGAATGCCAATATTTTGTGTTTTTCCAAGTCCTCTTCATTAAATGAGAAATCCTATGAAAACATTATAATTCATAAAAAAATATAAATGTTGATTTTTCTCCCTTTATTTAATAATTTTAATTATGCATTAAGCACACAAAATGCTTTTAGTTTCAGCAAAATTTTAAAATAAGTCTACTTTTAATGACAGTACCATACCACTAACCTAGATGATACTATATTTGGCAAAAATCAGTTTCACATGTAAAATTTTATTTGAAGGAACAATGTAATATTGCTATGTTGTAAGCCTTTAAGCAGTTTTTGCACTAGGTAACTCCAGAATAAGGTGTTGGCTGCTTTAGGTTGTTATAATAATGACACTGGATTATTTTAATAGCATGACTATTATAATAAGCCTATTAATAATTCTTAATAATTGAACTGAAACTTATACTATGACTAATAACACTATTAAAAAGATTAGGAATTGCTAACTATTTGGGTCTGTATACAGATTTCACAAGGGCAGCACCAAATTAACTACAAATGAAGCCAAGTAACATGGAATTCTAACAGCAGTTGACTGTGAACTAGCCATTTGTTTTCTAACCAATCTGATTTAGGTGCAATTCACAATATGTAATGAGTGTTCTCACTCCATATCCTTTTCCAAATCTCTTTTCTTGCTAAAGGACAAAATATTTCTAGAAAGATGTCCAATATATGTTAGGAAATTTTGAAAAAAGAACAAGTGGTAGAACATGTATAATCTCCCATTTTTATTTAATGACTAGATAGAGAAATGTTGATATATAAAACAGTGATTAACGATAAATACCTCTGGGTTATAGGACTATGGATAAATGAAGATTATTATTTTTACCTGAATTCATTATTATTTTTTTACATACATGTGTAATTTTTACAATCAAGGCATAATGTACAAATCAAATCTAGATACTATATGCTAACAAAGAGTGTTATTTTTTCAACATGAGGTATATGAGAAGTCTCAATATTTTTTTTCAGAATGTGTCCTTTTATTCTGATAAAACGTGAAATGTAAACATGTAAAACAAAAAATAAACAATAAACTAGTTCACATGTTCTTAATTCCAATGTATTCTTCAAGAAAGTTTCTGGCTGCTGCTGCTTCAGTTAAAAATATTTGACAAGAAAATTTATATATATATATATCTGAGAATGAAGAGAAAGATTTTTGTATAAGTATCTACTTTTAAAAATGTATTCCCGATATATTATTGTTAAGAGTTATCTTGTTGGCAATTATATATATTTGCTTTTCACCTCAAGAAAATAGCTACATTGTTAACCTGAAATACCATGTAAAGCATCCTGTTTCTTTTCATTGAAGAATATATTTTTATGTAACTGCATATTATCATTTAGCCCTTACTATTTTCTTTTAATGTATCCTCAGAAAAAGAAAGATCACAACCATGAATGCTTTATTAAAAATGTTCCACGCTTTCAGGCTCTCCACTTTGACCATAATTTCAGCAATAAAAAGAGATAGAAATTGCCCATCTATAATAACGTTATTATTAATGTCATAGTATTGGTATGCCATTTTTTCTACTAGCTATGTATGAATCTAGCTACTTATTCATATTTCTATCAACCTGATCGCCTGTTAATTTTGATAGTTCTTTGAATCTCTGTTTCACATATCCATCCATTCATTTCTTCATCTTTGATTGAATACTTGTTTATATTAATTCCCTGCATTTTGGTTCTGTTTAGAATTTTTTTTCCTATTGCATAAGTGGAATTTATCATGTATGGGTACAATTTTTAAGATATATTGTCACTAAAAGAATCACCGGTTTATTTTGCTGCCAGTGGTCAGAGGAACATGCTTTAAGGGACATTCAAATATTTCCTTATAATGTTAACTATAATTTCATGAGACTTTTTCTTAGCTCAACCAAATTTTCATTTCCATTATGACAGGAATTGTTTCTTAGATGTCTTAGCTTCTTTTCAGTGCCTTGGCAACACCCTTCACTCACTGTAGGTGTTCAATAAATATTTGATTCACTGGTAAATTATCCACTTTGTAAACACATATCAAGAGAATAAAGTTTCTCATTATCCATTAAGAGACAGTGAGTGGGAGAGATCTCCTCTGGAGAAGAGCATTATGAGTCTTGTAAAATAATAGGAAGAACACAGGCTCTGGCGGTCACACCACAATCTCGTTACAAGATCCTAAAAAAGTACCCACATTTTTGGTGCCTCCATGTGTGAAGCAGATATCAACTACCTGACCTGAAGCAATTCAGGGGACAAGGTCTGAGGATTTCCAGAAGTTCCTTCCTATTCCTGGATATCAGACTCTTCAGATTCCTTTTGGGAACCCATCAGACTCCTTATGTGCAATTGGCAATTGTGCCTAATCTTTATCCTGCCCGTATGTACTAGTGGAATATTTTCTCTCTGAAATAGGCAGAGTACCAAAAAAGCAGTCTAATAAATCTGTAGGCAAGATGCCATTGAACTAGAGATAAAAAAAAATTCCTTAATGATCTTAATCAAGAGAGCTTATCTGTGATGCTCACCGAACTTTAATGTAAAACCCGTAATTAAAAGCTGAGGACTGTGATGAGTGGAGAAGGTTCCCATCCTGATTCAATCTGAAGCCAATATGGTCAGTATGACAGTCTTCTAGATTCCATTTTGAGCTGGTATCTCAATAGATAATTTTCCTGGTCCAGGACAGAGCAGAAAGAAATGGGCATAGAGTAGATATTTTTGGCATTTTATAGGAAGTGATTGTCATTTTATTATAACATTAAGTGTATTGTACGTGTCTGCTTTGGAAATGGTGTATGTGTATTACCTCTAATCTTCAAAAGCAAAGTCTTTTTGGACGTTAAATGTGTTTTATATTTAAAGAAACTAAGGCTCAAGGTGATTAAGATATTCAGCAAATTCTTGCAGCTTTTTCCAACAGCAGAGTTGAAACTAAATCATAGTTTCTATAATTATTTACTCTCTCATGACTATTTCCTCTGGATCTGGTGAGATGTTATAATAAAATAAATAATTTTTATACTTTATTGTTTTACAAATCAAAGTGGATAAACTATTATATTATATAATGTTCATCCCTAATAGGTTTGTAGCATTTTAATTAACTTTGCATATTATCTTATTTGAGCATAGTAACAATATGGAGTATACAGCACAGAGATTTTATTTGTAAATACAAGAAAATTAAGGCTTAGGGAGGCCATGACATTGGCTTAAAGTCCTAGAGCCACTCAGCTGAGTAACATTGCCTTAGTTTTCTATTGCTGTACTACAAATGACCATAAAAGTCATGGCTCAAAACACCTATTTATGAGCTTATGGCTCTGGAGTTCTGAAGTCCAGGTACCGGATAACTGGATCAGAGTCTCGCAAGGCTGAAATCAAGCTGTCAGTTGAGCTGCATTCCTTTCTGACGAAACTGGGGAGGAATCTGCTTTGTAGTGCACTTGGCCAAATTCAGCTACTTCTGTTTGTACCGCTGAGATTCAATTCCCTATGATTGTAAACTTGAGGTCCCTCTTTCCTCACTGCCCGTTATCCTATGGCTCACACAATTCCTAGAGACTACATGTGACCCTCTCTATCTTCAAGCCAGCGACTGCAATCTTCTCCTATCCAATTCCTCTTATACTTCTAACCTCTCTCTTTCTCTATCTCTGACTTCTAAACCTAAATTTAAACAGCCTGTGTGGCTTGGTTGGTTCCTTTGGATAATTTTCCTTTCTGAAAATCAACTGTGCTATAGAATATAACCTAATCATGAGAGTAATACATCATACTTACAGTCCCTGGAATTATTCACAGGGGGCCAGGGGATATAGAGGGCCAGATCCGAACTCTGCCTCAATAAATATTAATACCCAGTTCTAATTAGCACTGTGGCTCTGCCATGTACTGACCTCATAAGAGGTTTACATTTCTATAGGCTTCTGCCATTAGATGCTTCTTTTGGCCAATGCACTATGACCTGAAGTAACGTATTACTGGTTGCTAGCAAAAGCTCTGTAAGACCTTATGTGTTTTTCCAGAGTTTCTTTCCCCCAATCACAAGGCCAATATATCCCTGTCATGAGCTGCTTTTGCAGCACAGGTCCTTTTCCCACAAGACTTGTGCAGAAGAGCCATAGGAGATCTACAGTATATATCATGGGTCAGAAACCCCAACCACCCTGGTTGTAGGCTACTGATAATCTGGAGGCACTTGCTACTTCAGCATAACCTTGCTTAAAGGTAACTGATATAGAAATTAAAATGTCAAAGTGAAATTTCTATGCATAGCATATATAATATATAAAATAAAAGTGTAATATATATATATATGTGTGTGTATGTGTGTGTATGTATACATATATATATGAATTTAGCAATTGCTTAAATATATATATTTATTGCTAAATATATAATATATAATATATAAATATATAATATATATTTAAAAGCAATTGCTTTTCAGCTAGTGAGCAGGTGGCAAGGACACTTAAATATTGGAGTTTGGGAGAATGGTGACCAATGTTATCTAACTGTGAAACCAAAAGAAAATTGTCGTATGGATAAACTGTATTTTTGAATCTAGGTTTTAACATCTACAGCATGGGATACTACATCTATTTTAATTTCAGAGTTATGAAGTTTTATTGTTTTAATGTGCAACATATAGCTCTACATTTCCTGAAGTATGTTTCTAATTGGAAGTCAGAGGAACACTTTATTTGTCTAAACTATAACTAGTTTAGGGCTAGTAATAATAATGATAATGCCTTATGATTATTAGGCTTTTAGTATGTAGTAGACAGTTCACTAAAGAATTGATCATGTCTTCTCATATTTGATTTCCATGACTACTCTGCAAAGATACAGATAAAGGAAGAAAAATGTAAATAGCTTCTTCATGCCCATAGATCTAGTCTGAAATTTAACCCACATGCCTTTACCCTAAAGCTCCAACTCTTAATTCAAATTTTCTAACTCACATTTTTCTACACTGCTATCTCTAAGATGGTACAAATACATGAGAATTCTCAAAGGTAGCTTCAAACTGAAGATACAATTATTACAATTTTTCAGAACAAGACTCATGATTTAAAGTCATAAATGTGATTTTTGGAGTGGGTTACCCACAAGATCATAAGCTTTTTGAGGGGAGACAGTATTTTTCCTCCCTAGAACATTATCTTGAACCAATTCTCATATCCTTCCATCATCTTTCCATATCTCATACATAAGTTCTTGCTTTTTTTTTTTTTTGCCACAAATGATCTCCAATCTATGTATCTCTTTTGTTAATGTCTGAGGCATCCCTTGATGTTCACTTCTAAAGCTATTTCCCACTAAATTTCTAAATATTTCTCACTTTCTTTGGATCTCCCCCAACACTTGGAACTTCTATTTTGGCACTGAAGACGGCTCACGTAAGTAGAACGGAATGAGGACTTGGGCTAACTCCTTGACTCCCCCATATTAGCCACGTGACTGGGCGTCCAATCCACAAGATGACATGAAGCCTCCGAGATGATTCGAGTCCCACAGTCAGAACGTCAGATTCACTCAACATCTGCGACTCATTCACAACTGTAGATCTGGATTTCCTGTGCTGACATTTTTTTGCACATATTGCCCCCACTTGATTCTAAAACCACAACCCTTCTATTTTGGCTCCCTCCTGTGTCTTAGGCACCACCTCACTAGATGCCACACCATCTACACTGCCTTCCCTCCTTGACTCCAAGTAGAACCACTTGCCAGCCACCAGCCCTGCTGTTCTCAGAACAACGTAAGTAAACATTTCACACAGGCTTACCCAGATTTCCTTCCCAGAGGTAGAGGTTACCCAACACACACCACCCAGAATAAAAATGTGGTCAGGATAAAGACCTCTTTTGAGTCTCAGCTTCATCAGCACTAACATATAAAAAATTCCTTGTAGTGTAATTTTGAGGATTCCATGAGACAATTACAATTCAAAGTCTTAGCTCAGTGTGCTTTACATATAATGAGTGCTCATTGAGGATGGGCTTATTTTTGCTTGTTTTTACTTTTGTCTGTATTGAAGTCATCTGAATCACAAATTTTATACCACCTCTTTCTTTCCCTCTCCCCACAAAATGGTACTAAATGCCTTAATGTAGGCACCAGCTCTTATTAATTTCAATATCTGGTATTATGTTTAGACTGGTATTTTACATTATTGAATTAAATTTATTGGAAGAGATACTATGTTCTCAGTAGCATAAGTGCGTGTGAGGAAGCATAGGCCTGGTCTGTTCTGTCTTAGAAGTTACAATCTATTGGGATTGTGAATTTACACAAGTAAAGCCAAGATGACTAATTTAAGACAATGGGGTTAAAGGACATTTTTGCAGTATGGAGAAATGCTCTGGCCATTCAGGGAAGTAATAAAATAATAATTGCTAAGATGATCATAAAAGTTTTAATAGATCAATAAAAGTATTAGCCAGAACCAACAGACATTTCAGACAAAATACAAACATATGCAAAAACTAGGAAGGTGTCAGTTCTATTTGTTTAATGTAACTGAAAAATATTATGATTGTTTCAGGCATATCTGGATCCAGGGCCTAAATCTTATTTAACATAATTCCCCCTTTTTCATGTCTGTGCTTGCCCCTGGTTGAATGCATTCTCAGAAGGATGTTCTATAAGGCAGAAAAGGTGGTTATAAGCTAAACCGTCATATGAGAAAAAAAGAAAGTCTTCCTAATGATCCCAAACATCTTGCAGGGGACCGTGATTGATGAGGCTTGAGTCACATGCAGGCATACAAGATATTCTGGTCAGGCAGGAGGCATCCTGAGGGCACAGCCCTAGCAGGCCCTCTGGAACCACATGATCAAAAAGGCTGTTTAGAGAAGAGGTATTAGGGGACCTGAGAATACAAGTCTGTTGACTTACTATTGCTTAGGACTTGTGTAATATCTTAAAAAATGAACAGCAGTGACAGTAAGATGTTTCAGATGAAAGCAACAAATAAAAAGGTGTAAAAAAATCACACAACCTATTTTTGAAATATTAAGGTGATTACATTAAATAATGAATTCAATAGAACTTAGTAAAAAGATCCAAGGATTTGAAGACCGGTAAAACTCAGTTAAAGGATCCTAACTTTACTACTTATTAGTTGTTAGTCCTTGGACAAGATATTGAACTGTTCAGAGCTTTAGTTTCTTGAACTATAAAATGGGGATAATACCATGTATAACAGAGACATTCTGAAAACAAATGAGATAATGTACCTAAAACTTCTGGGACAATTTCTGAAATCTCATATTTAGGAGCATTAGCAAAAATTAATCAACAGTAGCATTGTTGATAATGATGAAATTCAGAAGAGTTTGTTTTGGGAAACATAGGACTTAAATGTAATCACTAATTAAGAAATCAACCCTCTACCCCTATTAGAGACAGTCACTGTAACTTTTTTTCTGCTGATGGCATGGTATCAGTTAGTTCAGGAGGTCACCCTGAGTTAACACTAATGTCTTTTAGCCCTTAAAAAGACAGAAAAGAATTTAGGAAGTCCAAGAGCAGGACTGAAAGGTAGTTTATAATCCACAACTCAGAACTTTGTTTTTTTCTCAGAAAAATTTTAATCATCATCTCTTCTGGCTTTCATTCAACAAAAAAATTGGAGAGAAAAGGAGGAATGGGCATATTATTTAGTGAATCCTATTTGCCATTGCATTCATAGATCACCATATGTTCATCATATATATAAAACCTATTTTAAGTTCATTTTTGCACATGTGCCCCTAAATTATTCCCACCTTATATATCTGTATAAGAACCTTAAAAATTTAGTTTTTAACAAATGCTTTTGGGAGATATAATTTTAAATCTATTACAGTTCTAAGCATAATTTATTTTTTCCGCACAATTTTCTTACTGATTGTTTTTAGACAATTACTTTCAATCAACCTGGAATGATTAGCCATAGTAACTATTCATGTTTCCTATGGAGAACAAATATATATAAGAATCTTCAAATAATTAACAATATGAAAAATACATGCAATATTTTAAAAGAATGTAAAACATTAAATGGCACTGTGACATAACCATTGGCTATTTTTCAACACTATAAAATATGGGTAAGAAAAAAGCTTAAGCTTTTATGTGAATTCTCATCTGTTAACATCTTAAACTTAAATTTTAATTGCCCTTTATTTTTGTTCATTTTTAGAACATTTATACCTCTAAAATTGATTTATCTAGTGTCCTCTTCAAATATAAGGAAAAAAAGGAAAAAATGTATACAGTCGTTAAAATACATTGTTTGTATTGGAGTCATCTGTCACATGCATTTATAGACATTCTGAACCCAAAACAATAGCTAATTGTTTAGAATAGTCCTTTATCTGTAAAATACAAATTTATCCTTTACAGGTATTTTATAATTGTTAAGGCATTTAACAGTAGAGTATTTAAATGATCTCTACTACAACAAACTCAAATTCTATTTAAAAGAAAAGAGATCAACTATTTTTTAATGATTAGTAAAAATTGTCAAATTTTCCCCTAATAATATATGCAGGTCACTAAGTCAGACACCCCCAATGCAAGCCCAGGTCATGTTTTTTTTAATAGATCACCAAATCTCATTTTGGTAGACACACATCATCTGTACTAATGCCTTGATTAAAATGACCCTAAAGGGGCAAATGTGCATTTGAGCTTTGGAAATGAGCTTATCATTACTTCTGAAGAAGTGAAGCAATCAGGAGTTTTATCAGTTCTTCTCCCTCCCATAGATATTTAGAGAGAAACCATGGTTAGTGGATATTTACATTTGAAAAGAAATGGCAGGAGATGAAGGTCACCAAAAAAAAAGACATGAGATTTTTTGACAAGAGATAGCCAATTTTTCTTGCATCTAAATAGGAAGCTTAAATTATTATGTTCATCTTATTAAGACAGTGACATTACAAAACACGGGTATATTACCTCATTTAAACTATATCAAGAAGGAAGAAAATAGGAATGTGGAAGAACCGTGACACAAGTAAACAAGAGTTGCCTGTGTCCAAACACACTGTTTCTTGATACCTAAGTGTCACATGTGACACTGTCCATCTCAAATGGCATGTGCAGGATGTTAGGATCCTGGGTTTCCTGCATTTGCTAATGCTGCCCAATAGCCTAATAGGCACAGGTGAACTTGGAGGCATTCAAGAATGCTTTTGGCAGTAATTGTAGGAAATATTTAACAGGTACAAAAATATGAACACCTGGGCTTACAAATTCTGCTTCATGGGACTGTGCACTTAATGAGGGCAGTGACTGCACATTTAATCATTGTGTGGTGCATAGTGTGTACTTGATAAATGTTTACTAAATGCTTCAAGAAAAGCTCTTCTTTTACAAATTAGACTTACAGCCTCGAATCTCATAACCTCTGGCAAGTAGACTCTTCCTTCTCTACCTTAGTTTCTTCATCCAGCATATCTGAAGGTAACTGTATTCCTTTCCAAGACCACATACAGAATATTACACATTATGTCATCAAATGGAAATAAGATTAATTATGAATGAGGGCTGGTGAAGGACAGCAACACAAGAGGCTACAAACCAAGTGGCATTTTAAACAGACTCCTCGAATATACTGCTTTATGTAGATGAGGTGGAAAGATAAGCCAAGTCTAAGCCCTTAACATAGCAATGCTTAAATAACCAGCTTTGAAAGACTAACAACAGACTTTAGCTTTACCCCAGCAACAGCATAACAATATATCACACGCACACAAAAAGCCAAAGACCCCACTGAAACATTTGCATCTTAGATATCTTCTAAAAAGCAACGCGAGCACAAAAGATGCCACTGCTGCTCCAACATATGAGCCTTTGATGTTCCCTCATCTTTACATCATAGAAGGAGCTCAAAGGGTTAATTAAAATTTAATGATATCGGCAGTACTTTGAAAAAGTTATGAACTTGGGTGAGATCAATCACTTTCTTGGACTGCCTGACTTCAAAGCCGACATTATGCAAAAGGAGAGAGGGAAAAACTGCTCCTATTCTGAACTGAATTCATAAGCAAGGCTTTTCTCATTAGTGGTCTGCACATGGAGGAGATTCCAAGTTCAAACTCAAAAGAGGTGAGATGCCAGAAAGTGGTTAATCTGAATGCTAAGCCTTTGATGCTGATCACATTTATTTTCGAATGAACACGTTACCAGAAGCCTTAAAACTGAGAGATCCCTCAAATCAGGAAACTTAGGATTTTTTTTCCCTTTTTCTTTAGTTCTGCTTTTGGAATCACGTTTTGTTTTGCTGGTTTTAGCCAAAGAAGAAACAAAGAGAACCGAACTAATTAACTTGTTTACTCTTTCTCAGTGACATTATATAGAGTGACATTTAAAATGACTAATTTAACTTCTGTCAAAATGTAAAATGCTGGCTGTCTCATAGGTCTTTTCTTAACTTGTGTCATCTTTGCCTACATTCCCTAACCATAATTTCATTCTCCCTTTGAAATTCACTTATTTATAAGTATAAAGGGTGATGATTTTTCAACTAAGGGAAGATGCCTTTCAGACATATAGTTATGTTTCATTTGGGGTAATAGCTTGAGGTGTATATAGTTATTTTGGCACTAGTTATACAAATAAGAGAAAAGCTTGTTTCAGAACAATTATGAACTATTACTGAAAGGCAGGAAAAGTTCTCAGTCTGGCCCTGAAAAGACCCCATCCAATCAGATGCTGCTACTGGGTAACATCTCACCCTAAACATGTGGAGGCAAAGGTCTGTAGTGAGATAAAGAATAACCACCAATATCATGTATATGCATTTCGAAGTAAAATTTAGAGCAGATGCCCATTCATAGAAGAATGTTGAAAAGAAGAAAAATAATTGTATATATTCTCATCTGCCACAATGTTAACAGAAAAAATCAAAACATGGATGTATTCAATTGGGGAAAAGTTGAAAATATGCTGAGTTTACTCTCCTGCATATTTATTTCCAGATTATCTACTTTAAAATAGAAAAATAGGATTTATATGAGTTTCTAAAGTTAAACGGTCTTCTGGATTCTGTTGGAGACATACAATATGGCTATGAATTAGTTCAAGGGAAGGGTCTGGGGTCCTGATGTTTGTATGTTCTCATAAAAGTTTCTTGCTCTTATTAATGCATTCATTCCATTCATAAGATGCAGACTCTTCTCTAGACTCTTACAGACCCAACAATTAAGGGGAGCCTGTTGGCTGTTCAATTTCTTATCTGACTAAATAAAACGTAAATTAAAACCAGTATTTGGAATCTTGACTCCCTTTTTATTTGAAAGTTTAATCTGAAGCACGAAAGGAATATCTTATGGTAACTCAAAGGGTAGAGCTGGGGTGACAGATTCAAATGGGGAGAGGGCTCCTAGAGATAACAAGTATGAGGAGGTCAGGTGGAGGACAATTCCAAGTTATGTGAAGAGCTGCTAACTCAGAGCCTTTGTATTTCATAAGTTGAAAATTACCATTATCGCCTAATAAAACACATTTGGTAATGACATTCAGGCAGCAGTCACCTGTTCAGAATGGCTGGACTACATTTAGTTTCTGTGAATTAAATATAATAATTATGGGAAATGCTCCCCATATTTCCATAAACTTAACAAAATAGTTTCCCTTCTCAGGTACTGTTAATCTATGCCTGTTTTCTGGTTCATTAGATAGCAGTGGTAAGTTTTCTTTCATATATCCCTTCTTCATAATCTTAAAATGTTTGTCAAAATGCCCCAGTCCTACATATTTTATGTTCCCACTTGTTGTCATTGTTTTTTTTTTAATTAAAAAAATCTACCTTATCTTTTACTTTTGTCTTCCTTTCTTCACACACTGAAGAAAGCATGAATGACTCCTGTTCTTATAATATTCATGCTTATTTTTTCTTTATTTCTGAACATTTTAAATCTCTTATTTAATATATAAGTAAATGATGTAATAGGCAAAATGTATTATGAAGTGATATCATTAGACAATATATCAGAAATTTGACAGGTTCATGATTGAAAGAGGACATGTGAATATACAGGGTATAGTTTTAAAGTGGGTGAACACAGTAGACCACATTTAGAAGGTGATATTTAAGTAAAGACCTGTAGATAGTGAAGAAGTGAATAAATATTCAAAGTGAAGAATATTTCAGGCCAATACAGTCATACAAAATCCTAAAGGAGAGGATGGCTGGCATGAGTAAGATGAAGAAGAATGTACCTGTGTGCTACAGAAGGCAAGGAGAGATTTGACGCATCAGGGCTGTGTATCAATTCCTATAACGATGCTCCATTAGCAGTGTTATTTGACATAGTCCTGTTAACTTTCCTTATTTCTCCCCTGAATTCCCATCCATCTAGCATTTCTACATCTCCATCCTTTATCCATGTTCTCTCTTTCTTACATTTTACTCTAATATGAATCTCAAAGACCATGTCAAGGGTAAGTCTTCTTTTTAAATCTTTTTAGTTTTACTTCTATGAAGTATCGAATAGGAAAATGCCTAAAAACAAACAAATAAATCCAGCAGTGTATTTTGCTAATGATACAGAAGATAACAGCCTTCTTACACACAGGTTTACAAACTCTTAGGGGCTGATAAGTATTTATTACACATGCATCTCCAAGCCATACTTGAACTTCGATTTGGAGTTCATTTCACATTCCTTCTTGTTGGTATTGTTTTTATATTGAAAATTATAAAGTTGTCAAAGTGAGGTGGCACTAAATTTCACTGGAGGAGAAAGAGAAGAAGAGAATTTTTATTTAATTATTCTGAAAACTTTTGGCTCATTTGTACATTATGACTTCTTTCTTGGAATCACCTGCTTCCATCTTGAACAGGAGAAAAATAGACTTTGAAAAGCAGAGTACTTGAATAATGATTTCACTTCTCACTCTGAATAAATTAGCTGGGTGCTTTTGAAGCTACTTTGTTAATACCAGTTCATACATATTTTGATTCTATTTTAAGTTTTTGACATGAAAAAGAAAAAAAAAACTACTAAGCTTATTTCACTGGGAGTAATTGAAAATTGATATTTTCTATTTTATTTAAATCTATATTTAATATCGACTTTTAGAATTGGGGGCTTAGTTCTCATTCTAGACCCACACTGTCTAGGATATACAAAATGTTGACGAGATTTCACACTGTTGATGTGGAACAAGGAAGGAAAAAAAATCAGCTTGCAACTGCTGGTGGCCATGGATTCCCGTAGCTAGGTGATCATGAGAGAAGTTCTATGATTGAAGCGTTGAGTTTAGAAAGACAAACCAAGACGGTGGCAGCATAACCAGAGAAGGTGGGGTCAATCAGGGGAGACAGATGAGGTACAGAGCAAGATAAATGAGGGCTTTAAATTTTCCAGCCTCAAGGAGCAAAGAAAACTTTGAGAGGGGAGAGAAAGGAGCAAGAGAGATAGTAAAGAAGAAGAAAGAGAGAGCTTTAATGTGAGAGTAGAGAGAGGCAGATCAAGTGAGCTCACCTGGGCATTTATACATATAAAGGCTAGGTTTACTAAAAGGACATCCATATTGAAACAAGCAGGTAGTATGGTGTAAGTGTTAACAACACTTACTCTAGATTCAAGCTCTGTTTCCACTGGGTACCAGTTAAGTTTCTGGGTTAACCCTTAACTTTGAAATCCTCAATTTCCTTATATGTAAAATGCAATAATATGTGTCTAACTCACTTTGTTATTGACAGAATTAATGAAATGATTCCTGAAAAATATTTATTATGGTGCTTAGAATATAGCAAATAGTTAAAAATGTTACTTAGTATTCGTATTTCAAGCTTACAAAATATTTAAGGAAATCATGAAGTCAGTTTCCCCAATTCACTTTTTTTAATAAGCCATTGTCTTTTATATTTAACTCCACATGATATTATTTAAATATCAATTACATAAATGGCAACCTTGTTGTTTTTTTTCCCCTTCATATCCTTTCTTGGCATAATTAACTGTAGGTAAACTCTAAGGATGTTGGTTTCTTATCCCAGTAAGGTTAAAGTCTCAGTCCCCAGTTTTCAGTATCACTTTCATCACAATGTAAATGAAGCTCTTAAGCTAATAATTTGGCAAAATCAGTCCATACAATGCTACATCTTTATGGGGTATTTGCCTAGCGCAGACTCTGGCTATCAAAATGAATGTTAGAATTACAGTCACCAGAATGTGTACAGTGTGGCAGATGAAAAAGTGGAAGTTTCTCTTCATTATCATGATTCTTTCTACGTCACTGCGTTGGCACAACTAGACACTAACCTACCTAAGACATATTTTTCTTATGTGCTCCTCTCCCATCAGTTCAGTTACCACCATCCCTCAGAGGAGATTCCTACAATAGAAACCTATCAGGTCTTCCACACCTATCATTTTCCCCTTACTTGCATTCTTGACAGAATAATGTTTCCAACTACATACTGACAATGCAACTGCTCTGATGAAAGCCTGTGATTATTCCACGTTATTACTGCAACAAACAAAAATTTCTATACATGACCCATAGGCTTTATCTACAGCTTCTGTCTCCACTTGCTCTCTCCATATCCTAACCACACTGGCTTTCTCGCAGTTTGGAAAACTACTCCTCTTCCACTTTGTGCTACTTTTTCAAGGTAACTCTAACTCATCTCTCCAGATTTCAGCTCAATACTACTTCAGGGAATCTTTCCTTATCACTCCTCCTCTGCTCTGTCTTCACTCCCTACTAATTCAAATGCCCTCCTTAGCAGGATTCTGTAGCTTCTCTTTATAGCATTGCAATATAAAATCTTTTGTCACTTTCCCCTGGACTTTACTATCAATATCCCATTTAGATTGTACCTGCATGTGTGTGTGTGTGTGTGTGTGTGTGTGTGTGTGTGTGTGTGTGTATCCTTTTGATTGTTAGCTAATATCTATCTCCTTATTAGAATTTAAAATCTATTAAACTGAGACTCTATATTATCTCACCAGCACCTACTGCACAGATGAGTAACATACATGTGTGTGTGTCCGAAAATAAATTCCAGAAAGCACATTTAGCTTTTTAATTTATGTGGTTTTTTCGCCATAGGTGGTGCGTCCCTATTCACATTTAATAAAACCAGCTAAGAAAGGTTTAAGGTTCCCAAGCCCACACATCTGGTAACATCAGAGATTAAAGGTTAGCTGCAATTTGGAAATTCAAGGTTATCTTCTCAAATTCTTGTCACTTCGTACTGCCTCAGTTTCTTGAACTTCGATCCCATAAGTGCCTGAGTGCACTTACTCCCTATTCCTACCTGCTGGACCTGCTTTAGCTGCTTTCTGGGCTGTATCTCTTGACCTTGGAGACCATTTTATTCATTCTTGTAGAATCACCCAGTAATGAACACTGCATTCTGTGCTTCTCATCCCATTTACGAAGTTCGAAGTGTTGAGACTGTCAAGATCCAAATAGAAGATAGTGCTTCCACCATGCTTACACTCCTTCCTGACTAAGTTATTTATCTCCAAAAGATATTAGTGCTACTTGAAAGATTGTTTTCAAGAAAGAATTCTTCTTGTCTCTGCCCAAGCAAATGTGGTAATGGAATATTTTGTTTATAAAAGTTGAACATATTAAAGTTGTTTGAAATAATGTAAGAGGAAGAGAAAGAAGAGGGGAATGTTTTTTGTTTTGTTGGTAGCTTTTGTTGTTTATATATATCCATATCCACAAACCTTCTCATTGGAAGCAAAATCACCTACACATTTAGAGTTCTCAGACTTTCAGAAATATGGGACCAATAATACCTTGTTTCTGGGCCCCACAACTTTTCCATCTTCAGCAGAAGCATGTGCCTGCCATGAGCATGTTAGGGCCTGGGTACCACCCCTTGCCTTACCTGCGCCAGGAAAAACATGGCTTCATGTGTAGATAATTGAGACACAAACTGCACATTGTTAGATATCAAAATGATTTTAAATGCTGATCCTTCAATGTCCTCAAGGGATACTACCAAGAAATGCCAAATATTATGAACAAGGCATGAATATGTATGTCCAGATTATGTATAAATGATATGTAATCACTTGTTAACCTTTATATTCCTTTCAGAATAAGTGTTAAATGGATAAGGCTGGGAGGAATAAGCTGCCTTTTGCTCTTTCTCTTCCCTAGCGGTTTTAGAGTCGCCATTCTCACCCCCTCCCATTTAAAAAATATGGCTCTAATATTATTTTCAGGATAGTTTTTACACTTTAGTATACTTTGCATAATATCCAAACAAATTCTAAGCACATGTTTTCATTGCAAGTGTCCAATTATTTTTGGTGTTAGAACAGAAGCTAAGAAAATAATAAAATCCTACTCTGCCATGTTTATCACATTTGACACTCAAGGTGATGAGAGTGAGTACACGCACATTTCATCCATTCTGAGAGACTATAAAATGGCATCCATAGATATTTCTGTATAGAATCAGATTATCTGAGAGCCAAATCAGAAAAAGAAGGAATTATTCTGGTTTAAAAGAAGGGGGCATAGCCTTGCCTACTCAAGGACTTGGTTTCTGGGGCACTATTTTAAAAAATCTTTGACTCAGATCAAATATTAAGAACCATTCCAGCCTCTCTAGGTTAAACTGCAAAAACAGAGGTCCAGCGTAGCTCTATGGCTTGTCAAAGGGAATAAGGCTCAGTTAGGGAGAGACTGGAACTATAGAAAGCAGTTCTTACCAGCAGTCAAGGGCCTGGGGTTTTTATTCATCAAGTAGTTTAACTGCCTTTCTTTAAATACGCTGATAAATTTGAGTGGGTGATGCCCATCCTAATTCAAGCATTTTGATGCTGCTTCTAAGAGGACATATAATATCAAAAAGTGAAAATGTCCATTAAAATACCATTGTGACAAATTAACTGAATAACTTTTTTGCTTATACGTTCCGTGTTGTGTTAGAAACACCACAGTAAATAATGAGTGAAAAGCCACTATCTCTGCCTTTATAAAACTTATTGTCTAGCGAAGGATACTGGCATTAAGTAAACATCAAAATTAATGTAAAATTATATATATAATTCGAATGATGAGGGAGTGTCACATGGCAATATAAAGACTTAACAATATGAACCTTTCTTACTCTGTAGCATCAGGGAGGGTATAGACATATTTAGGTAGAAGTAGACAGTCTAAGAGAACAAATTTTGTTGACATAATAGAAAACAATTGAAAAATGCTTAATTGTCTTATTTCATTTAAAAATAATTTTGCAGTTTTACACAAATCCATATTGAGGCTTTTGCTTCAATTTTATGGCAAAAATAACACTATAAGGATAATAGCCCATTATTCATAATAGTATACTCTTACAAAATAAAGAACCGATCTATTCCGATGATCTTACTAAAGATAACTATACAAATACTGTATTTCCATGAGCATTCTATATCCTAATGTATGATGAATGATCTATCTTAGGCATGCAAATGCTTTCTTTTCATTAGCAGTAAACTCTTTGTATTATATTGAAGGAGAATGTCTTCAATAAAAACTAAACAGGAAAAATAAGATTAGTTTCTCTTGAATAAATGTCATTGGAATAAATTCTTACTGCAACAGGTAATATATGTGTCCAATATTATCATTTCAGTTACTGATAATTACACTTTGCTAACAAATCATGACAATAAACAATACATATATTTCTTTCTGACAGAGAGAGAAACAGAATATGCTAAAAAGACTGAATGTGTGTTTGAAAGCATGAATATGCTGGCAGGAAAAGTAATCCATCATAGAAATAGGTCCATTACTTGAAATAATAAAGTGGGTATTTCAATAAATGAAGTAGAATATGCTTTTTTAAAAAAATCCAAATAAGATGAACTATTTGATTTAAAATATTTCAGTTTTTGAGTGAAAACTGATACATTGTCTTTATGTATTAATAATGATTATGTAATAAAATATCTGCATCTTGACTGTACCTGGCAAACTCTTCTGAGAATCTCAAGACCATGGAGAAGGAAATTTGTCACAGCAATTAATTGGTGATCAGTACTAATACATGTTAAAATATCTATAAATCCCCTATTAAAAATACTTTAAGCTCCAAATTTGTACAAAACACAATAATCTTTAATTACTGTAATGGACTTTCTCTTCTCAACTGCAGCAGAGAAGGATTAGAACTTCTAGGCAGGGATCAGAATAGAAAGTATCCCTTGAAATATAAAAGGACCTGATAATCAGTTGCCAGTTATCTTCAAATTTTAGCTTATATAGAGTCTCTAATGTATCTTATTAGAAATTCTTAAAGTTCAGGGGGAAGAGAGAAGGCAAATGTTAGGAAACATGATATTTTAAATAAATTAGAAGTAAGTCTTAATTTGAAAGTCATCATACTCTTCCCTTCTCCTGGGAGGTCTTTGGTACTAACGTCTGTGGGACTTTATATGACATACTGAATATGTCTTTATATTTCCTGCTCTGTTCCCACTGTATATATTATTTGTTCTCTAAAACTGTTACTTGTAATTGATTTCTCCTATATCAGTTTTCTTTTAAATAAGAAAATGAGTAATTACAAGTCAGGATATTAAAATGATGAGCTCCACTGCATCCAGAGTCTGGCTGACCTGTGTGTATGTGTGAAGACATATATAGAGTCCTAGTTGTTCTGTGCTGATGTCACTTCCTGGCAAAAAGTTATCTCTACAGCATTATCAATATTCCCCTAGTGAAGTGCTAATATCGATGTATCTTCCTGTGTATCTCACATGTTACCAGGAGATGACATTTGCATTGTAAAGATTATCACTGGAGAATGATATAAAACACTGCATGCATATCTAAATACAAAGGCACAGCAGCCAAGGGACCCACAGTTGGTAATCCAGACCTTAAATTTCTATTTTTGATTCTGGCTTTAAAAATTTAAATTAATCAGAGCATTGCCTGCTCCACCTATCTGCCTTACCTGTTTAAAAGCTAAGATATCTAGAAGTTTTCTTAACTGTCCTTGATTAAAGTATTCTACCCTTAGTCGAGGAAAGAAATTCTCATCCAGAAAGCTTCTCTTAACTTGCAAAAGCAGGAGAGGTCGTATGGCTTGTGTTTATGTTTGTTGTTGTTGCTGTTTTGTTTTATTAAATAAACCTGAGTTCTCATCCTGGTTCAATTACTTAATGGTATTGGGTTATGATGGGAACAAATGGTGAGCTGCTATAATGAGATTCAAAAATTCAGTGTCTCAAATAAGATTATGGTTTATTTATATCTCACGTAGGAGACAGTGCTCCACAAAGTTATCCAGAGCTCCAGGCACGAATAAGGTCTAGCATTATCCTCAACACAGTTTCCCTAGATGGTTCAGGCATCACGCTTTCCAGTCAGCAAGACAGAAGATGGGAAGTTAGAACATAATCCTCTAAATAAATAAATAAATATTTAAATTATGTTATTATTTTATTGCTTATGTGTATTATATTATTAATATTTAAATTAAATTATCAGCTTTTTTATAGTTATCCTCAATTACTGGGTGATTAAAAAAATGCATCCTAATTCACAGTTTGTGTCATCAGAATTAGGTCCTGGTGATAGAAAATTTTTGTGCTTCCTTAATAAATGGAATTCCCTTTAACCTAGTTCATAAATGATAACAGTGCTACAGATGTTGCTGCTGCTGCTGATGATTTAACTCACTGGCCTCTGTGATGGGTGTCCCCAGCCCCTCTGGCTTTCTAGGATCACCTATAATATGACTTTTATCTTATATAGGATTGCCAGACAGGAGAACAGGAGGATCACTATGAACTGACTATATAACTTTATTCACCAATGTCATCTCAATAAATTTAATTTCAAAAAATAAATAAGCTCTGGGAACAAAGGAAGTGAGATTAGATGGAAAGTTGAACCATGAGCTGCAGTCTCAACAGAGGCTTTCAGAGATTCCACAGAAAACATGTGATCTGAGATGGTCCTTAAAATTAATTCAAAATAAGGCAAAAGGAATGGACTTCTGTATCACATCCAAATAGACCAACTGTGGGATCCAAGACTCCCTGGGAGGAAGCTTTCCTGTGTGAGTCAGTAACTTCCTGCTGGGGCATGTTTAGACAGGGAGTCACTACGCTAAGGTCTGTGCATTCATTAATTCTCATTATCCTCATAAAAACACTGTAAGATAATTCATTATCATCATCTCTGAAATCCTCTTTTGTGTATAGTTCTGGGCTAGGGTTGTCTCCACCTCTCCCCGTCCCCAGCCTCACACCAACATATGCAAGATTTAAAAGGTAGAAAGGTAGCTACATTTTTATATTCTATGGTTCTGTGTAGGGGCTAGGTGCTTTTGAAGCTCACACTCTTTGTCACTGATCCTCTGGCAAACCTAGTTGATAAAGGGCGGTATGTGAGGTGTATAGTTATTCGAGCTCCTGTCGATCTCTTTTGGCTTCTCTGAATCCTCAGCCATGGATGTGCAATATGCTGACAGGCACCAATTTATTCAGCAAATCAAACACACCATCAAAGCTAGGGGTGGTGTGAGATGGATGTGGGTATCAATGGCTATGCATTCTAGTTTGTTCTCATGTGTTCCAGTTTGTCCTTGTTCTCCCCTATTCCATGTCAATTTTCCTTCTTGGCTGTCTTCTCAGCTGACCTCAAATCCAAAACTGGAGGCAAAATTCTTACATAGACTACTCCCATAATTAAAAGGTCTAATTCATATTAATTCCTCATTCTCTCTCACTCAAAGTGGTCTTTTCCAAATGAAATCCTTACTTGAAATGCCCTGTATTTAGCAGCAGAAGAAACTGTGTTCTTGAGAAATTAAGTAATATGGTCCACGGTCACTTGATACATTTGTATTTGGAGCTACGATTTGAACCCTGGCCAAATAACTCCTAAATGTGGACTTTATAAGCCTCCTGAAACACTATTTGCATATCTTACAGGGTTATCATGAAGATGGAGTAAGTTAATAATTATAAAGTGCTACACAGTGCTGGCACACAGTAGGCACTAGTTAATATTATTATCTGAATCCTAAGATCATGTGTTAACTACTACAGCATAGTGCCTGCCAATGAGTAACTGGACAAAGGGCACAAGGTAACTGTCTTGCTTTGTTTCCACTCTAGCATTCTCAAAAATATCAAAATCCAACTTCTATGATTCTCTGGTTAGAGGCAAGTACCAGCCAAAGATATGGTCAGAGCGAATTACATGAAAACCTTAGAGACTTAGGGAAGGAATGGAAAAGAGACAGATTAATTTCAAGATGGGCACATGGTAACAAAGATATACATCCCTAAGTTAATCAACAAATATGAATTGCTCATTTTGTGTTAAGGATGGGAACTTTTAGAGGTCAACAAAACGCTTGGCCACAGACACAAGTTTATGGCTCTATCATGAATACATTCTTTCAATCAAGTCTATCAGGATATCGCTGAAAGTATTCATAGCTTAATTTGGAGATAACCTCAAATCTTTTCTCTTTTGACATTTTAACTGAGAACATACATGAATGTAGAAAGCATTCTAACCTTAAATGTACAAATGTCACTGAATTTTACATATTTAGATCCTCGATTCGATTAAGATATTGGCCACATTAAGCACATATTTAATATTTTAGTATATGCAGTTTTTGTTTTTTTGGCCATGACTTTATTTATTCATTTTTTAAATTAAATTTATTAGGATGTCATTGGTTAATCAAATAATATAGATCTCACGTATACATGGACAACAGTTTAGTGGTTACCAGAGGGAAGAGGAGAAAAGGGAAGGTAGATATAGGTAAAGAAATTCAAATATAGAGTAATGGAAATATGTGCAGCTTTGCTGCCTAATCTTTGCTTTTGCTTTTTAATTTTTTAAAATAGGAGAACTTTAGTAGTAGGAGAGAATTCCTTCTGTCTGGTTTCATCACTGTCTTTATAGTAGCTACTGTTTAGTGACTGCTCAGTACCTACCAGGCTCTATCTATCTGCATCAATTCATTTAATGGTAACTACATCCTATGACAAAGATATTGTTACACCTTTCACAGATCAGGAGTTTGAGACTAAGAGAGTTTAAGTAACTTGCCCAAAGTTAAAAATTATCTGTAAGAGTTGGAGCCAGGATAAATATACATTTTATGTGGCCCCCAAATCTCTGGTCATAACCATTAAGTACATAGGCTGTGGGGGAGGGGGAAGGAGGAAAATGAGAGAAGTGAGAAATAAAAGGTGTTGGCAATTGACACAAGTGGCGTGCATGGAAGAAAAGTCTTTACAGTGAAGCACCGAGAGAAAGAAAGTTAGCAGAGTATCCCTAATTCTTCAACAATACAACATGAAGTAGCTACAGTTGATTAAAAAAAAAAAAATCCAATAGCATATGTTGAGGTACTATTTCATTTTGGGGACTATGATGCATCCAGGGAGAAAATCTATATATAAATGCCATTTGGAAAAATTCCTTTTAAAATTAATAATATCTTCCAGTAACACAAATTGAGTTTTCAAGTATCTTGTAGAAATTTAGGGAAAGAGCCTTTTATTTTTATTTTTTTAAAGCAGGTATTGTATACAGGCAACTTTACTCTCAGTATTATTTATAGCATTTCAAAAGATAATATATATTTTTTGTTTAATGCACCATAGTTTTATTTTAATGAGCATTGTCATATATGTAAGGACTTTCATAACCTCATTTCTCTTGATTTTTAAAAAAATTCCTCGGTGATGAATAATAGATTCTCAAATCACAGGGTTTTGTTTTGTTTTGTTTGAAATTATAACTATTTCAAGTGTTTGGAAACAAAATAGAGTATGTCACTTCGCAAACTATAATTGTAAGAAGTACAGAGCAAGTAAAATGGCCTTTTTAGACGCAAGGTATTCTTAAAGCATAGATATGTTAACTCACACATTTTATAAATATTTCTTTGTATAGGTCATTGCTTCCACTTGAAACATTCCTTCTGCATATAATTGCATGGCCATGTAATTTTCCCTAGATTCATCATCAAAGTCTAGGAAAGTCCAATTTTTACGATTCCAATCAGCATACTATATAATTTTTATAATTTAAAATTATTGTGCATCTGATTCTTTATTGATGATTTCCAAATTGCCTACAGGATGTTCTTATGGAAAGCTGTTATTAATGTCACCATGTAGTATTCGGCAATACATAGCAATGAAAAATGGGAACTGATTCGATAGCGGAATAAGGTAAATTGTACTTATTCAAAATAGACATGATGAATAACATAATATAAATGTAGATATTTTATTACAATTTTCCTCTAGTCTGTCACCAACAGAGATGCAAGTGCATACCAGGCCTGATAACAGGAGACCATTAGACTTACATCTGTGTTTGGTTGTTACACAGGGGTAAAGTTTAAGTTTAGTGGTAGGAACCAGATGTTGGGTGGAATGAGATTATCCCATCTGTTGGCAGTGGGACTCTGAAACAAGGGAGCAGCGAGGAAGTGACAAACAGAAATGAACAGAAAATAAAGCTGAAATGAGCAATGCTAAGATGTTAAATTAATTTTGGGGACCCAGTATTTAAGAATAGACATTTTATTGGCAAAGTCTATTATTTATGGTAACTTAATTCTTTTGTGTTTTTAAAACACTTTTTGAAAGAGCAGACATATATCATCTGTGGGTGGATGTATGTTGTCATGTGCAACAGAGAGGGAGCTGAGAAATAAAATAAGTGAGGTTTGTTAAGTGATCATAGCTAATATCTTTCACTCCACAATATCAGATAATTTTCCACTTTTCTTTGAGTTCATATACACACTTATTATTAAGGTGACAGAAATCTCTGAACCATCAGTCGCTTTTTCTAATGATTACAAAGATCCTCTTCCTAAATCTAATAAGAAAAAGATGCTGTGGACAAGTAGTTCTTGGCACTAATATGAAGAGCTTGGAAATCTTATTCTAACCAACACCAAAACAGATAGACAGTTAAGTAGCATGCGAAAATTAGGACTCTTTGCTACCATCAAATTGCAAGTGAATGATTTGTGGAACAGAAAGATATTCTTTCCAGGAATATTTAAAGGAGATCAAGAAGGGAATTTAAACTTTCTTGTAAATATAACTAATAACATTTAATGCTATAACTATTTAATAACACATGTGTGGTAGGCAACTTCTGATATGGTCTGTGAGATTCCTATTTCCTGGTATTCATGTCCTGTGAAATCCCCACCTTTGTCTGTGGGCTGGGCCTATTGGCTCTCTTCTAAGGAATAAAATATGGTAAAAATAAGGGGGTAACTCTCCTGAGTTAGATTAGATTATTAAAAAAATTATTACTTCTCTCTCTCTCTATCCCCTCCTTACCCACACCCCTCACGTTCTTGCTGTGATGAAACAAGCTGCAGAATCTCATATGGAGAAGTAAAGAGGATGGCCTCTAGAAGAAAAGACCTTCAGTCTAATGACCTTCCAGGAAGAGAAATCTACAACCATGTGAAGGAGGCTGAGAGATTCTTTCTCATCCTGAATCTTTAGATGAGGATGTAACCTTGGCTGACACCTTGATTGCAGCCTTGGGAAAGACCCTGAAGCAGAGGACTCAACTAAGCCAGACCCACAGAAGCTCAGATAATAAATGTTTGTTGTTTTAGCCACTAAGATTTATGCAGCAATAGATTTTTAGTACAGGTTTTGAGGATAAATATAATTCTTAAGCAGTGCTCCTAGAAAATCTGCCAAATAGTCTCAGTCAAAAGTTTACTAGGGAGTGGCATTAGCATCATGGTAGAGGTGTAAGTCATTCTTTTGGTTTCTCCCCTATAAGTTGCATCCAGGAGGACACCCATGGTCCAACAAAGAACCTCCTGCTCAGCACTCCAGGATGCCTGAGATCCACACATTTGTATATCTGAAGGCTGGTAGACTGGACCTTGTGGAAGTGGCAGAACTGAAGGAGTGTTGGCAGTGGTGCCTGAAATAGGAGGCTCCAGAAACCACCACAGTTCATGCACCCAAAGCCCCATCTCCACTGGCAGTAGAGCTTAAAAATCTAACCTATCCATCAGTGGGGGCTGCACCCCAGTGCTCTTAGCAGTGGTGGTAGTACCCACAACCACAGGCATGCCATGGACTGGAAACTCCAGAAACTATGGCAACACCCATGACCTAGGTATGCCCCCCACACACACACTGCAACAGTGGCGGTGACACTAACCCCAGAGGTCCTGGTAGTGTCACCTGTGAACCAAACACTCCTGGAAATGGTGGTGCTATACCCCCAGAAAACCTGGTAGCAACAGAAAAGACAGCACACACAACTCCAGTTCCAAGCCCCAGTGCTGCCCACAGCTATAGGAATTGGACAGCAGGGGCAGTCCTGCCTGCAACCATGGTTCTTCTAGCCCTCAGCTCTTGCCCACCTTTTTCATTCTCTCCCTGCAGCCTTAATGGTGGTTCCCATGATCCTGGTGACCCCAAAAGAAGTGGAAGCACCCACTATCCCAGTGACACTGGTGGCAATGCCTGTTACTGCAGTGACACAGTCAGCATCAAGACATCGGTGACTTTGGAGGCCAAGCAATGACAACAAGGACACTGGTGACACCTCTGTTAGAGACAGTGTAAAATGGAATGTACTGACTCTCAAACACAACCAGGGGCAAAGCAGATTAGGAGAAACTAAAAACGTGCGCTATAGCACCAACTACTAGAAAACAAAAGTAAGGCCTCTAATTATCAACCTGTTGAATTGTTAGAATCAAAGTAAACAAAGTCTTACCTAAATAAAAAAGGTGTTTGCTACATCAAATTCATAGCAGAACTATTCATTAAGCACAATGAAAAAAATCACAGTAACACCGCATCACAAAAATAAAATGGCAATTCTCCAGAAACCAAAATTTCAAAGTCACAGAAAATTACAATCTAACTAATAAAGAATTTACACTAGCTGTCATAAAAAAACCTCAACAAACTATACAAACTCAGCAAGGCAGTTTAATGAACTCAGGAAAAAATATAGTGAACAAAAAGAATAGTTTTCCAAAGATATTGAGATGCTTGTTAAAAAAAAAAAAACTAAATACAAATTCTAGAGCTGAAGAAATAAATAAGATGAAAAGTTCATCAGAAAGCCTTGGAAATAGAAAAGACCATATAAAAGAAAATTACTAAATTTAAAGATAGATACCTAGAAATTATTCTAGTGGAAGAGGAGAAAGAACTAAGATCTTTTTTTAAAAGAAATTCTATGAGAATTACCTGACTCTATTTGAAAAGCAATACACAGATAATGGATATTCCAGAAGAAGAAGAAAAGGAAATGAAGCAGAGAGCTTATTTAAAGAGGAATAGCTGAAAACTTCTCAAATCTGGGGAAGAAACTAGATATACAAGTTCAAAAAGCTAATAAAACATCCAATTATCTCAACAAAAAATGGTCTTCTCCAAGATACATTATATTAAAACTGTCAAAAATCAAAGGTAAATAATTTTAAACAAAGCCAGAGAATAAACAATAGTAACCTACACAGATACTTTCCACCATTAGGCCACCAGCAGATTTCCAGGCAGAAATTCCACAGGACATTAGAAAGTGGAATGACATACTAAAAGTATTGAAAAGTTAAAACTGCCAACCAAGAACACTTTATCCAGCAAAGTTATCCTTCAGATATAAGAGAAAAATAAAGGCTTTTCCAGACAAACAAGAGCTGAGGGAGTTCACAACTACTAAGGAATTCCTTATAAGGAATGTTGAAAGAAGTTTCCCTATCTGACATGAAACCATAAAAGTCTACAAAACTTTGAGTAAAGTGATAAATAGACACAGAAAATTGGGAAATTACAAAGCTGACTCACAGTAGAGTGTTAAACACTAAATGATAGCATAAAAGTTAAGTGGGGGGAACATTAAAAAACTATAAAATTTACAGCTATTTTTATTTCGTAACAAACTCACAACATAAAAAAGGATAATTTGAGACACACACAAAAAAAACATAAAAGAAAAGGAAGAAAAGAATGGGACTTGTGTAGGCAAATAAGATAAAATACTATCAACTCCAAAAGGACTATTTTATCTATAAAACTGTTTATGCAAACCTTGTGGTACTCATAAAGCAAGAATCAACAGCAGAGACATCCAAATATAAAAAAGAGGAAACAAAGAAAATATATACATAACTACCAAACTAAAATGACAGACAGAAACACAAGAGAAAAGAAACAATGCAGATATATCAATCAGAAAACAAAAGATAAAATGGTAGCAATAAGTCCTAAAATATAAATAATTACCCTAAATGTCAACGGATTGAATTCACCAATAAAAAGGCAAAGAATGGTAGAATGGATTTTAAAAAAAGACAACTATGTGCTGCTTTTAGGAGACTGATCCCAGCTCAAAAGACAAACATAGACTTAAATTCTCTATTTCATATCTCTATTCACTATAGTTTCTCTCACTGGGTTACTGGGCATTGAGTCACAGAATACATGCTGATTCCTCTAGGAAGATTTTCCTGACATCCTTTCATAGCTCTTGTCCCCACCAAAGCTAGGTTTGACACCCACCTTTAAATTCCAGATCTTTCTCTTACCCACAATGCTATGAAAACTGGCTATTTCTTATTCAGTTCTGACTGTGCCAGAGACTCTATCAAATGTTCTACAGAATGATTTTATGCAATTGTCATAAAACACACACCACAAATATGCAGTGTAAATGTCTGGTGTTTGTTCAGATCATCGCATATTCTTTTTAGAGTTTCTGTATGGCCCTAAGCGTGGATTTGCCTACACCAACTTTCACCTGTAACTTTTCTATTGTGGTAGGTTCTCGGGATACTGGAAGCACTTTGTGCCCAGTACAGAGTCAGAAGTTCTTGGTATTTCATTTCCTGTAGGGAAGACCTTTGCTCATAGCTGTAGGTAGAGGACTACAAAAGCCCAGCATCCTTAACTCAGACTGGGGCCGTTCTCAAGTGTAATACATATCCCACAGTTCCCTGGGGGACGGGGATTCGGCTGAAGCAATGCTCTGCTGGAATTTGCCTGAAATCTCATTCTGCCTGTTTCATTCTTTATACCACTCATGATTAGCATTCCACGGAGTATGGAGTAAATACTCAACAACTACGTGTTGAATTAATTTGTGTTAATTGTATTAGCAGGCTTCTATTCTAGAAATTAGCTATGCTCCAATTGACAGTATTTCCACAAAATATTAAGTAATAATCAGAAAGACAAAAAAACAAGATAACTTTAATGAGGCAATATCTCTGACTAATCTGAACAATTTTATAGAATTGACCTATAAAATAAAGAACTCATGAATACAAAATATGAAACAGTATATTTGGGGGAATAAATAATAAAATCTTTCTACTGTATTTTAAATTTCTCCCCTCAGAGTTTTTCAATGGATTTAAGCAATCTATTTAAGATGTGAAATACAGAAAAAATAGTTGTCTGAGTCAAACTTTCTTCAGTGTCTTCTATGTGATATAAGGCTAAGTGTTTTAAAGATATCATCTCCTTGAATCTTTATAAATATTCTTATATACATGTTAGTAATATTTTCATTTTGCAGATGGGAAAGAAGATACACCAGAAAAGAAAAAAAACCTGGCTGAATTCACACAAATATTACTGCAAGTAAAGGCAGAAGTCAATTGGCATAGTAAGATGGAAGTAAATTGTAAGCAACACCTAAGGGCTGCTCAAACTACTCTCCCCTAATATTTTATAATTTGCTTTCAGTCACTTTTCTATTTTTTAACCTCTTTCTATCGAAATATCAAAGACTAAAAGTATAAAAGAAAATTGCTTTTGTATATGGCATTAAAAAGAATAACTTCATCTAAGATTTGATTATTATATTTAACATAATAAACATTTAATTGACATTTTTTTATGAGGGGAAGGTTCTACTTATCTTACATGGTTAATTTCAGAAATGTATGCATCATTTTCAGCTCTTTTATATAATTATGTCAAATAATCAAATCAACTATAAGAACAATGGTCATGACAGACTGCCTCATTTCTAAAAAATCTCATTTTAATTTTATTTATTTCAAAAATGCAAATTCGTTGCAGCCTACAAAATCACCACAAGAAATATTTTCTTCTATTGATATGATGCTTTAATAATAATATGCAAAACATTTTAATTTCAAATGAAATATACTATTTTAAGGAGAGCTTGATAATCTATGATTCTTGTTTGAAAAAAGTTCTGAGAGTAAGTAATAAATACTTCGCCTAAAAACCTTTCAAAGGAATGCTATTGTCCTATACAACAATTATATTTTTTATAGCCAGGCACATTTTATTCCTAAATCCTTTACTTAATGTCAATTGCTTTAATATTTACCAAAGGAAAATGTTAAAATATTAATAAACTAGAAACCTATTCCTTGACAGTGAGTCACTTGTTTGAACTTTCAGTTCAATCACTTACAAAAACCCCTAAGATTTAATATAAATACGGAAATGGAAGTAGATATGTTATGAAAGAAGTAATATCTAGACAGATATTTTTTTTTTCAGTCAGCAGTGGCAACTCCAACTGTAGCAAAAATAAAGGTAGTGCTTGTGAAAATTAAATAGAAATAGTTGACAAAGATGAGAAAATCTTCAGTTCAAAATGTTCAATGAGCTTCAAATTATAGTGTTCTGCAATAATCATGCATTTAAAATTAGTTCCTTTTAATCAAAAAGAATATAAAGTACATTTTAGAACATTTTATTACAGAAATAATGTATATCATTATCTGAGAGAAACATATGTAAAACATTCAACTCTTTTTCTGTATAACTACTATGGATTTAAGCATTATTGAAGAGAACATTAACAGTCTGTTAAATGTACACAAGTGTAAAACACCAGTCCCATTCGTATTGGCCCTTGTAATTACATAATTGATTATATGTTTTACATAATTTATTCAACACAGTAAGTGAAATAATTTCAACAACCAGCTGATTAAAATTTAACTATTGGACCTACATTTGTAATTTATAAAACTTCTGGGCAATTTAGATAACTTGCTTCTCCCTGTTTAAATAGTAGTCTTTATGTTTGAACGCTTCCCACTATGCTATTTTCCTGAATAAAAGTCTGCAATTATTTGAAAGTAAACATGAACTGTTTCTGACAGAGAAGCAAATGAAAGATTGATAGAATCATAGCTGAACATTCATCTCCACACAACTCGAGCCAGAAAAAATAAAAAATAAAGATGAACTTCAATTACCTAGCTCCTTGAAGAACAATTGTTTTACTCTGATTTAACTTTAATATTATTTCCAGACTTCATTTGGCATTTGTACATGTTACTTGTGTTTTAACACCCTTTACAAAAAAATGAATTCACATTGGCTCATAAGCCTAATTATAAAAGCTAAAAATAAAAAGGTATATACTTGTTGTTTTCTGTTAGAGAATTACTTCTTATTCCAATGGTCTTAGTAGACCTGCCATTCTGTCATTCACAATACCCGAATATCATGTTGAAAGAAGAGGATCATCATACAGGCTACGTTACATGTACTAACCTCTCAAAATACCCATCCTTCTTGCTAAAAGGATTTGTTCACTCAGGAGCAAGTGGCTTGACTCTTTGCAAATGTTGTCTCTCTCTCCTCCTCAATTTACCTTGATATCTTGATACTGCAGAGTTGTAAAGATGCTTATATACCTATTATCTATTTATCTACCTAGCTAGCTAGCTAGCTACCTATCTACCTTTATACACATCTTCTGTTGAAAGCAGAAATAAGAGGTGAGAAGAGCACTGAAGGCACTATATGGATTCTTGCATACAACTCTGCCTAAAATTATCTCTATACTTGACCTCCCCAATAAATGCATGTTTTTCTAAAACTAATCTGAGATATGTTCCTCTTCCTAGAATTTCTAAGGGTACTGATTAATGCAATTAATACAATAGCAGTCAAAAGGAACAACATTATTAAAGTAAAGCAGCATGAAAGAATATAATGTGCATGGTAGTGTATAAGTAGGGAGGCGAGAGCAGAACAAGATATTTAAAAATCAGCTTTGACATGAAGATTGTGCAAACGTGTGAGGGGTTCATTGTATAATGTCCATTACCATTAATACCATCACTGGAAGAATGACATGGCCAGACTTGTTCTGTGAGAGGGTAACAATAAAGGCAGCTTGTAGAATAGCTTTGAATACAGAAGAGCTTGGAAATAGGGGACAAGGGCATCATTAGGAAAATGGTACAGTCATTAATAAGAGATGAGCTACTTTAAATGGTAATGACTGTGGAGGTAGAAACAAGAAAAGTGATTACTTTTTTAAAAAATCTGAGATCAGAGAAACTAAACTTCGTGAAAATAGGTAGGATGATTGCAAGAAGGTTCCATCACCATTTTTAGATTTCTAATTTGAATAACTTAGTTGATGGCAAAACTATTGCTCAGAAGTGTCAGGAAAACAAACTAAAGCATAAATATTATTGCTTTTCCCTTTCCCTTGCTTTTTCCTTTTATTCCCCAGCCTCCACCACAATATTTACTGTTGTTGGTTATGATTATCATCATCACTTTTTAGAGTTAGAAGCCTAGTTTCATTTTTTATTAAGATGTTTGTTGTATAACATAAAATTTATCTTTTAAAATACATGTGTCATTGCTTTTAGTATGCTTGCCAAATTGTGGAACTAATCATAACAATCTACTTCTGAAAGTTTTTTATCATCCCATAAAAAGCCCATACCCATTGGAAGTCAGTTCCCATTCTTCCCCTCGTCAGCCCTTGGGAACCATTAATCTACTTTATCTCTCTATAAATACACCTCTTCTGAAAATGCCATATCAGTAGAAGCATGTAACATGTTACACGTGTATCTGGCTTCTTTTATTCAACATGTGTTTCACTGATCATTCGTGACTTAGCAGGGATCATCATTTCATTCTTTTATGGCTGAATATTTTTTTATTGGAAGGACATACCATATTTTGTTTACCCATTCATCAGTTGATGAGAATAATAAAAAGAACAAAATAATAAGTGTAAGCAAGAATGTGGAGAAATTGGACCTTCATACATTGCTGGTGGCAATGTAAAATGGTGTAGCTGCTTTAGAAAACATTTTAGTGGGTCCTTAAAAAATTAAACAAAATTGCCATAAAACTGATCAAACACACTCCTAGGTATATACTCAAGATAATTAAAAGCACATGTCCATACAAAAACATGCACGTGAATCTTCATAGCAGTATTATTCATAAGAGGCAAAAAGTGGAAATACCCAAATGTCCATCAACTAATTGGCTTTGAGACTTGATAATGATAAACTTAAAAGGCATATAGTTTTTAAGAGAATTAAAACTTAAAAATCAAATGTGTAATACATAATATAGAGACATTAAAATAATTACAGGATAAGTGAAAATGAGAGAAAATAAATTCTTGCATAGCAACTGCTGGAGTAGATGAGGCTTCAGAGAGGTATGAGAAGATGAGTTTTGTGACACTGTTCTTTGTCATATAATGTAATTTCCCTTAGCAACTTTTAAAAAGATCTAATGATAAAACTTATATTGCTTTTCAAGATCTCAGTTTCTACCTTACAATGGAGGTAAGAGTTATATTTCAGAAGTTTTAACAAGATAAAACGTGTAAATTTCTTAACAGATATTTTTTATTATAAGTATATTATAGTTATAAATTGGTGTTATCTTTTTTGATATTATATGTCGCAGCCAAGACAACAAACAGAAATCTTATAAAGAATCCCACTAACAGTATAATTATCATTGGTCTATAATATCCCTTATGTTTTTACATCTACCATGACCTTTTGCAATTCAACATGTCAAACCAGTTTTTAAATCTCATGGTATTTTCTGCTACAGCCCTTTTGGAAAGAGAATAAAAATATAATGTTGAGGCAGGGAGAGAGGGACAGAGAAAGCCTCCTCCAGGTAAACAAAATTACCTCCTATGCATGCTGCCTGGTGGCCCAGTACTACTCCATTCCTGGACAGGCTAACTATCTGCAAGTTTAAATGCTTAGTAAGGCCTTTTGAAAGAGTTTTCTGTCAAAACTGGCACGGTCACATATGAGCACAAAGTATTACACACTTCACTCTTTAGCAGTAATATTAAATTGAAAACTAAGAATTCCAGGAAAATATGTGCACTTTAATAATGCTTTACAAACTTGCATTGTAGACCTTTGTGCAGAGATAAAAGAAAGAAAACAAGTGAAAAATGGAATTTATAAACCTCTGACTGTTTCAAATATAGCTTGATTTATTTTCAGAAAATATCTTTGTGGCCTAAGTTGAAAGAAATCACTTCTCTTTTAGGACCACATGTGGAAAATAAATATTACAATGGAAATTGTACTATAATAGACAGGTGTAAAGAGAAAGGAAGAAATAGATGAGTTTAACATTAGGAAACCTAAATAATTGTAACAATTAATATGAACATTTTTATTACATTTTTAGATCATGCATGTTTCTAAAAGGGTTGGTGCAAAAAAATTTAGCAATAACATGTTGCATAAATTTTGACTTCCTGTTCCAAAGATCTAACTCATTCTGATCTACAACAGCAAATAGCCAACATTTATAATCTACTTCCTAGAACAAACCTGGAAGAATCAAGAAGAGTTCTTGATCTTAAATCAGCCTAGATTTTAAACCCTAGAACTTTTCATGAAATTGAACGATGGACAGTTGGAACCCAAATTTCAGACCATAATTCTATAACAACTTTTTAATAGTTTTAAAATATAAAATTCAGGTATTTTAGTGAATTTTGCTAGTTATTTATCAATTAGAAATCAATAGTTATAAAACATAGAAAGAAAAAAAATAGATGTAAACGTCTTCCACTTCTACAGTCCACCCTGGGCTTATTATTTCTAATTGAGGGTAACAGCTTCCTACTGAAAACCCTGCATCAATTTATGCCTCCCTAGACCAATCCATTTTCCACACTATATTCACAGTATTTCAGTATTGATGTAAATCTGATACTGTCAACTCTGAATGGCTTCTGCTTTTCTTAAGAATGAAGCCTCAACTTTAATTGTGCCTACCCAGACTAAACAGGATCTGGCCCCTCCTTTTCTCTAAATCTTGTTCCAGGTGAACCTTTTATCCCCACTCTCTGAGCTCCAGCCACACCAATTTTCCTTTCGGTTTCTCAACTCACCACAGTATTTTCTTGCTTCAAAGTCTTTGTGCATTTTCTTTCTTATGCCTGGAATCTCTAAACCTCTCTCATCACCACCATTACTTGGTGACTAAGAATGGCTTTCTCGTTCAGGCTTCAAATTCAAGTACCACTTATGGAAAGGTTCTTGAACTACATAACCAGATCCGGTCCTCTTACTTTATAACGTTATGGCATCTCCTACTTTTGCATAAAAGTATTTCTTCTGTATTTTTTCCCCTATATTTTCACTCTGACTTCCCATCTTTCATTGTTAATGTCTTACAGTATGGCATGGAGTAACCAAAGGCACCTTGGGACTTTTATTGAGGACACATTTAGTTTAGGTTTAGTAAAATTTTATTTATATGGTTTGCTGTCACTTTCATGATAGTAAAGTTATTCCTCATTGTCCTTATGGAAAAAAATGGCTTCAAGTAACACCCCTACAGTGTATTGTATCATTGCAACTTGAAAGTAAAGGGATAGATGTTGTATGCTCAATGAACATGTCCTGCAGAATCTGGCACCTGAAGTACATGGGTGGTGGTGAAGAAACCAGGTTTGGAATATATAAAACTAGAAGCCAGTCTGGGAAAAATTCTTCCAAATCTTGCATCTTAAATATAAAATATTTTCTCATGTTTGATAACACCCTAAATATTTACAGGAGATTGCTGACAGCAAGTTGTGATGCTAAAATGAGCTTTTTAAAATTTGATTATAAATATTCACTTCCATTGGAAGAAGAAACAAATTACTTTTTTATTATTCATATAAAATTACTAAATCTTTGTTATGTGAAGAGGCACTTGTATAGTATTTTACTCAAAATATAGAAAAAGATATTATAAACAGTTAATATAAAATTTTCTTTTTGATTTATAATTTGAGGTTTGTGATAGTAGACTGACTAAAAAAACTTGTAATTTCTTGTCTCATTCTAAATTAATATTTATTTGTTAAAGTCTAATTCTATATTAGAGTTCTTGAGGGTTTTCTCTTATTGTACAAACTTAAGCTCTCTAAAACCTAGTTTTCTCTATGCCTCAATCTATTATAGTGCTGTATTAATAATATGAAACATAATGACTGTCAGTGGCTGGCACTGAATATATAGGTACTGAATGAGCAAATGCCAATTTAACATTATAATTTATTTATTAAATAGAGTGATTCTATGGTCATTGATTTTACTTAAATATATTTCCTCGGGTCTGAGAGAGCTGTTTGCTTTAAGTAAAAACATATCACTCTTTATATAGAATGGCGCTATTAAATATTGTATTCACTTAAATATTATAAAATAAACTGGCTTGGTTCTTGTAAGTAAATATAATGTACTTTGTAATTTTTTAATATTTATTTTTGTTTTATTATTCATTACTTTTTGTAGTTACCTACTGCTTATAATCACAATGGGAAAAAAATAAAGACCAATTCTATTTTAGATTACACAAGTCTATCCCACTGCTTTTTTTTTTAATTTCTGGTTACTGAAAAAGAGAAATTTAGTTGAGGACATATCTGTATACTGTCACTGACAACAGTGTAATAGATCACCATCTCTACAGTACTGTCAATCAAAACAATATTTTAACCCATTAAATCAACCACTTTCATTTGGCTTAGAAAATAAGGTAACACCAGTAGTTTCAGTGACCAAGGTATGTGGCAAAAATGAATGATAAAATTAAATAAATTTTAAAGAATTTATTATCTTCATTTCTATAGCTAAGAAAATTCATGCCTAATTTTTTTTCTCTAGGCAGAGCTGATACATTTAAAAAACTGGATGAGAATCTAGATTTCTCCATCAGATTGTCATCCATATCAATTAATTCTGGTCATAATGAGGTTTCATAAGTCCCAAGAGAGCTATGTAAAAAAAAAGAAATTAGGTTCATTCTCTATATTTGAACAAAGTTACATTATTCCAAATGTTTATGAGTAAAAGATCAATTTTTGTCCTTTATAAATAAGCTCAGAACTATGGTATAAATGGTGTCTCAGAAAAAATCTTAACTGTCCTGCAGAAATATTGCTTCCTAAGGCACCAAATTCATGTGAACTAATTTAAAGGCAAGAATACAGTAGCTTTCTTTTTTCTTCTCTAAGTTTTATAAAATGTACCTTTCCTTTATATTTTATGGAAATATTATATAATTTAAAAATATATAAATTGAAAAGAAACTGCTTAATTGTAAAATTATGTTTATGTGCATACAAATTTTTTAAAAGATTATAAATGAGTTCATGAGATTATATTTGTAATTGCATCAAGCTTAATGAAATTTAAGTTATTTGCTTTGTGAATACTGTTTGCACTCATTATAACTGTACAAAAAGACATAATCTATACAAAATTATATGTGAATAATAATATACTAAAGAATGCCAGATCCTTCTAGAAGAAAATGATCAAGATTCATATTATCACTTAACATCCTCAAAGTACTAAACAAGAATTAGCTGTATTTTCCACCAAAGGTCCTATTCAAAACATGGACATATTATCTTCCAGAACCATTGAGTGTGGGCATTTAAAAACAGGTTTAGTTTTCACATATACCTCATTTTTATCACAGCCGGAGAGCATTCATAGAAAGAATATTGGTTAATAAAAGGGCAAGATGGGATATCCAACATTTTTGCATCCATGGTAATGACTCTTCTCTCTTTTTAAAATGATCATTTGGTAACAGAACAGTTTACTATATCAGGAAACACTATAATTAGATCTGTTAGAAACTGATTTGCAAACTATAACTACCATGACGAAGGAAACAATCAACAAAAAAGGCAGCCTACAGAATGAGAGAACATATTTGCAAACCATATGATTAGTAAGAGATTGTTTTTCAAAATAAAATGGTAATATTCACAACACAATAGAGAAAATAAAACTGACTTAAAGATGGGCTCAAGTAGACATTTACCAAAGAATACATGAAAATGACATAGGATGTCAAAGAAGTATCTGCACTGCCATGTTTACTGCAGTATGATTCATAAAAGCCAAGATGTGGAAAAAAACTAATGTCCATTAAAGGATGAATAAAAAAAATAAATAAAATATAATGGGATAATGTTAAGCCCTAACAAAGGAAGAAATCCTTCCATATGAAACAACACGGAACCTGGATAATATGATGCTAAGTGGAACAAGCCAGTCACAGAAGGATACAACATAATTCCACAAAGAGGCAAACTCATAGAGATGGAGAGTAGCATAGTGGTTGCCAAGGAATAGGGAGAGGGAACGGGGAGTTGTTGTTCAATGGGTAAATGTTTCTGTTATGCAAAATGACAAGTTCTAGAGATTTGCTGTACAGCCTTGTGCCTAAATATATCAGCACCCTACTGTGAACTTGAGAATTTGTTCAGGTTAGATCTCATGTTAAGTGTTTTTTACCACAATTAATAATGAATAGATAAATGAAAGAAAGGGAGGGAGAAAGGGAGATTAGGAGGGAGGGAGGGAAGGAGGAAAAGAAGGAGAAAAGGAGGAAGAAAGGAAGGAAGGAAAGAAGGAAGGAAGGAAGGAAGGAAGGAAGGAAGGAAGGAAGGAAGGAAGGAAGGAAGGAAGGAAGGAAGAAAACACACAAACAACATATTGACTGGTAATCCTTACCGTAGAGAGACCATGTGGACATTTGTGTTGGTGTTTTAATATTCATCTAGTCAATTATCAGAGGATTTGTGAGAAACTCTAACTAACAAAGGTAATATGAGTCCTGAATCCAAACAGAATTTTTTTAAAATGTAGCTCTTGAACTTGGAGGGTCTAACTTAATGCTTGCTAATGGACAAATAAGATGAACTAAATGAACCAAATCCTAATCCTATTGTTTTAACTGTGAGCATTTCCATCCCTATATTCAGCAAAATTTTTGAGTAGCATATATTACATCTTCAGCTTTCTATAATTATAGTATTACTCTTACACACTTTTGGATTCCATAGCAATTTATTTCTAAAAATGCTTTGTAAATTCATGTGATATTAACTACGATGTGAGTTCAGGAAAGGGTTCTCTCCTAAATTTCCAAAATGAAGATTCAACTCCTCTGAAATTGAAGGCTGTTTTTTTTTTAAACAACAACAACAACAACAACAACAACAAAACAAATCAACAACAAAACCAAAGTGAATTGACACCAACCTGGGTAATTTTGAGGGCTAACAGAAGATTCCTGTTCTACACTAAATATTATCATTACAGAAATATGCACTTTGAATGTTAGAGCCTTGTTGTCAAAATGAGTTGGAGGACCAGATGGAGAGAGAAGATACAACAAGGTTTATCTCTAGAAATCCATTAAATACATGTTACCCAAGCCCTGAAAATATTTTGGGCAGGAAAATTTATTTCATTAATAGTTCCATATGCTTCTTATTGTCAGATTAGCTAGTGACAATGTTGAAAATTGGAAAAGTAATGTTGAAATAAAGAAAAGGCAATTTTTTGTTTCATTCTGTCCAGGTCCTCAAGGGTAGGAAGATTGAAAAAAAAAAAAAAAAAGATCTAGTCACACTGTCTGGGAAGAGAACTCTCATAAATTAATTGTACTTCCATTGAAATTATACTTTAATCTCTGCCTAGCTCAAGAATATTAAGGTAGCAGACATATTTTTAAAGTACAAAGTATTCTTCTAACAAAACCAAAATGCAAAAGAAACAGCATATTTTTGACTTAACAAAAGTAGTTCATGCATATTCATGTTCCTTTAAGTATTCCAAATGAGTAAATAACAGTTTTCTGGTAATTACTGGATTCCAATATTTATAGAAAACTGACCACCGTGAATACATAATTATTCATTCTATTATGTCCACTCTAATAAATAGAAAGACTGTTTATTCACTTAATGTGATATAATAATCTTGTTTTCTTCCTTGCCACACAGAAGTAAACTGAAATATTTGGTAAAGAAGTACTTGGATAGAATTTCTATTTTAGAGAAATTATATCTGTATGAGATTAATTTTAATTGAAATGTAAAGAAATGTATAATTTTTTATATAGCAAAACTGATTTGGCTTAAAATGGAAGGATTTCATATTGTACCTTGATGGAACATATTATTCTCACAAACATCACTTTGAGAATCTTAGTGTCTGTGACAAAGTTTATTTATGCATTAGTAATTACATTTATGCAATAGTAATTACATATCTGTGTTATTTTTCTTGATGGAGTATTGAGGGCATTGTGATTACTAACTTGAATAGTGACTGGATGAATTTTGCAAAATATCGTAAGTATTATTCCTCTTAGATTATTTTACCACATTCAATTAGAAAAAAAAATAATGGTAGTCATTATTTTATACATTATTTCAAAATTAAAATTGATGGGTACTTGTAAAAAAAAAGAACATGTTTCATTCACATTTTTTAAAAACAGAATTTCCCAATTATTTATGTCACATATTGTAGAATTAGCAAATGGAGATTTTAGGAAAGCTAAATAAAATAATTCACACTTTTTTTTTAGTATGTCAACAACTAACTACTAACACTCATATACCACTCGCTGGATGCCTGCCACCAATGTATGTTCTACATACATTGGTTCATTTAATTCTGTAATACAGGCTTTATAATTGGTCTTATTTTAGAGATGAGGACACTGAATCATGAAGAAGTTCAAAAACTACTCAAACCACACAGCTCAACAGAAATGCAGGCCTCCGTAGTCTGGTCTAGAGTCTGAGCGGTTAATCATGATGCTTTAGCACTCTCCCACGTTCATTCCCACCAGTTTCAACAGAGCAAAGGTTAAGCAAATGATGGAAATGAACCATAAGTGGGTCATAAGGAACAGCAACTGCACAGTGGTTCAAATGGAAAAACAGAGATTTATAACAACCTTTAAATCTTTAAATTAAAAAAAAAAAAACATTTCTGGACATGGTCTTCCTTAAATTCCACTGTAATCTTTGCTATAAGCTGCTAAATACTATCATTAGCTCTATGCTATATATATGTAAGGAAATAGGCTTAAAAAGGTTAGTCAACTTACCCATGATTACATTGTAAGTGATAGACCTCGGTTTAAAACAAAGATCACAAATCTCTAAAGGGCATTCTTTACCACTGCGATATACACCCTGTGGCGAATTATTTCATCTTTCTTATTCTTGGTTTCTCCACAGTAGAGGCAAAATATTAATTTAGATTTTCTCAGTGTCAGGCTGACAACTCCATGATTACAGATTCCATGTATTTCCTGACCATATGAAATTAATGTTGTTGTTTACCTTGCAAAGGCATACACTTGGCTACAGGGAGAAATGTGCATGTGAAGTTACTAACAAAACTTCTTTCTACCAGAATACCCACTTGAAATGCCCACCGTAATGAGGATAGTATGTAAAAATTAAAAGCACAAATAATTAAGTCAAATGTTTTTAAATTACATATCTATTTCTCCAAACAGAAAATATTGTGTGGAAATTTAATTTTCTTAAATATATTTAAAATCTAATTGATATTTTATTTTATTAGAGTTAGTTATGATCTAAGACTGGGATTCTACCAAGCTTTTAATATTTACTTGGTGATTTTGGAACTTAAAGATTTTGACCAAATGAATGAAGCTTTCTTTGTGTTATTGGCTCTTCCTCTTTTTTTTTTTTTTCTGTCTGTCCCTCTCCCAACATAGATCTCTTACAATCTATTATAGGCTTTGGAGGGGAAAGAAAAGATTGAAAATAAGGAAATATTTCTGGAGTAGAGTGGTGTTTCAAGAATGAATAGTTGTTTTGCATCTTTCCGAAGTCAATATGAAATGTGTTGAATTCCTTAGAGAAAACAACTGCACAAAAGCAAAGGCTATTATATCTTTAAGCATATACTTTACTTTATAAATGTAAGCACATGCATATTCACCATCCTATGGGAATGAAACAGAACATGTCACTAGAGAATTTTGCTTCATTTCTGCAAGAAAGTATAATATTGCTGTGTATTCGAATTATTCATTACAAAAAAAGTAGTCTCCAGAAAAGACTAGAAACATATATAGTTCTTAGAGTCAACATTTTAAGAAGTATTTCAATACATATTTTTTGATGAATAGTGCCAAAAGTTTCAGTTATGTGGCTCACATATAGAAAAATTGGCAAATGGAGATTTTTAGAAAAGCTGAATAAAACAATTCATATATTGTCTTAAATAATTTAGTAGTTGTGTGTTTTACCTATCCATTCTATATATTTGTCTACCTAAATATGCACATAGACAATTTCAACCCCACTTTTTAAGATTTCACTTTGGTTTTTCTTTTCATTTATATGCCATAAATCTATATATAATCTTCTATTCTATTCCTAGGATGTCAGTCAAAAGTCTGTTAAATTTTATAAAATAAGAAGAGTCTGTTCTTTGTTATTTACTCATATTGAACATGTAAAATCTAGTTGACAAAAGTAAATACAATATAAAAAGTACTCAATATCACTGATCATCAGGGAAATGCAAATTAAAACCACAAGGAGATATAACCTCATACCTGTTAGATGGCTATCATGAATTAAAAAAAAAAGTGTCGGTGAGGATGTGGAGAAAAAGGAAACCAAATGCACTGTTGGTGGGACTTTAAATCGGGGCATTCACTCTAGACAACAGTATGGAGGGTCCTCAAATCATTAAAAAGTGAACTACCATAAATACCAGCAAGTCCACTTTTAGATATTTATCTTAAAAATATCTAAAAGTGCACCCCTATATTTATTATAGCATTATTTGCAATAGCTGAGATATGGAAGCAAACTGTGTCCACTGATAGATGAATGGATATAGAAAATGTGGTATACACACACACAATGGAATATGAGCCATTAAAAAGAAATTCTCCATTTGTGATAACATGGATGAACTTTGAGGGTATTTTGTTAGGTGAATTAAGTCAGAGAAAGGCAAATACCATGTGATTTCACTAACATGTGGAATCTAAAAAACAAAATGAACAAACAAAACAGAAAAACTCAAATACACAGGACAATTTAGTGTTTGCCAGATAGAAACATGGTTAAGGGGGTTGAGTGAAAAGGTGAAAGGTTTTAAGAAGTAGAAATTGCCATTTATAAAAATAGTCACAAGGATATAAAGTAAAACATAAGGAACATTGTAATAACTATATATGATGTGAGATGGGCACATGAATTATATCTATACTGTCCATCTGAAACTAATGTAACATGAATGTCAACTATAAATGAAAAAAATAAAAAGTAAATGCAATGTAATGGTCAGTAATTCATTATAATATATGATTAATATATTGGTGGTAATTGTGATTTACTACAATTTTAACCACAGAAAAAGAATTATCCTTAGGAGAAAAAAACAACAACAACAGATGTTTGATGCTTCAATATGTCCATCCCTGTCTTCTTTAGTAAGTCTATGAATTGGAAAAAGACGTAAATTATATTAGCACTAGTAATAGTTGCTAAATTGTATCGATGGCATATTATATACCAAATTTTGACAGTTACTTGGTAATTCTGAAATTTTAAGATTTTGACCAAATAAATTAATCTTCATGTCAGATGCTAAGACCTTTAAATATATAATATAACATTTGACCCTTATAATAGCCCAATGAGGTATCCACTATTATTTTAAAAATAATTTTATAAAACTGAAGCAGATTAGGTAATTTGTCTAAGGTCACACAACTTTTCACCAGGAGAGCTGTGATTAAATTCAAATCTGATTTCACACCTATGCTCTTCATACTCTCTGTTTTAGTTAATAATCATGGAGGTAAATTAAATAAGCCTCTTAAGTATCTATAAACAAATCATAAAAAATGCAAACAGAAATCTTCAAAGTACAGATGCACACATACACATATACATTCACTCTATATTAAAAGTGAGACTAATCAGAAACAAAAGCATCACATTTTTATCACGAGGAACTATATATGCTGAAGAGATTAAATAAGAATATGATTATGTATGATGTAAATAAGTAAAACAAAATAAATGATTTTCATTAGTATCCATAAATATCTAAAAAAAGAACAATACGTGTATTTTAGAAGTTAAAAATATGATTGTTGAAATTGAAAGTAAATGATTAATAGCTAAACACTTTTGTAAAAAAATAAGTGACTTGAAAGTTATATCAAAATAAATTACTATTAAATTCGGCACAAAGATTTGCAATGAGAAATACAGAAGAGCATTTTAGTTTTTAGTCAAAATAAAAAAAATAAAATATATCTATAATTGGAAAGTTTTAAACATGTAAACATCTTGGGTCAAAGAAAAATCATAATTCATATTAAAATATATAGTGCTTAAGAATAATAAAAGTTCTTTATATCAAATTTTTCTGGTACTGAGGGAAATTTATATATTTAAGTTCTTACATCATAAATAAAGGAGGAATAAAATAAAAGAAAACTAATTTTTCAATTTATGTTGAAATAAGGATCAATAGAAAAATCTACATAGAAGGAACATGAAAGATACAACAACAAAACTAATGAAAGAGAAGCAAGCATATAATAGGTAGATGAAAAATGAGACCTGAAATTAGTTCTTTAAAAATATTGGCCCAGGGCTAAAGAACAATACATATGATTAAGAATAAAATTTGGGTTGGTGTATAACTACTTCAGATATTTAGAATGATAATAAGAAAATATTTGATCAACTTAAAGTCGATAAATATGAAAATTTAGATGAAATGCATTATTTCATAGAAATATGACTTTCCAAAATTAAATATTAAAAAAATCAGACCTACAGAGTTATCTTGGAATTATTTTAAAAATGAGTCAGTGAATAAAAATCTTCCTGAGGAAAAAAAATAAGTCCAGATGTTTTTACAGATGAACTCTACCAATATTTGAAGAAACAGATGATTCCAATTTTATCTAAACTCTTTGACAGGAGAAAATTGTCAATTCATTCAATATATATCTGGTTCCAAAACTAGACAATGACAATACAAAAGATAAAATTATAATCTAATATCACTGATGGCTACAGGTGCAAAATTCTTATAAAAATATCAGAAGTCAAATGGAACATTATATAAACAAATAACATATCACAAAGAAGTTTAGTTTATCCCAAGAATGCAAGGGTGGTTTAAGCGAGACATTTTATCAATAAAATTTACCATATCAATGAATTAAAGGAGAAAATAATAAAATCAGCTTAATAGAAATTGAAATAAATTTTCAAAAAATTTAATCAAAAATTCATGATTAAACCATCAGTAAACTAGGCAGAAAAATTATTTCTTTTCAACTTAATAAAATGTATCTGTGCTATAATAAAAAAATGTATATTTCTAGATAGTTTGATACACCCTACAACACTGATAAAATTTTAGGGCATTATCATGCTAAATGAAGTAAGTCCCAAAAAGTTGGATACTTTATGATTCTACCAAATGAGGTACCAAATTCACAGGGACCAGAGAGCAGAGCATTGGATGCTAGGAGCTATGGAGATGGTGGATGGAGAGTTGCTGTTTAATGGGTACAGAGATGCAGCCTCCATGCTGAAAAGAGGTCTGGAGATTGGCTGCATAACAATATGAATGTTGTGCACAGTACTGAATTATACACTTAAAAATAGTTAAGATGTAATTTGCCCCTAGTTCCTAGTAAAGAGCTTCAAAACTCTTGGAATTTCCAAAGTGATATGAATGTCTTTGTTATGCCAGTTAAGTTAAATCATAGTGGTGGAAACCCTGGTTGCCAGAAAGACCAATCATAGGATTACCTGGCTGAAACTTTCCAAGGAAGGACAGAGGACTAGAGACAGCGTTCAGGCATGTGGCAGTATTTTAAGCAATGGAGCCTCCACACTGAAACCTAGATAAAAAGCTGGACACCGCAGCTCTGGGCTTCTGGCTGATGAACAGATCAGTGTACCAGAAGAGTGGTGAATGCTGACGTCCCTGTGCTTGCAATCTTTGCAGATATTGCTCTGTTTATGTCTCCATCGAACATTCATTTGCATCCATTATAATAAAGTTGTAATTGTAAGTCTAGTGCTGTTCTGAGTTCTGTGATATGTTTAGCAATTACAGAAAGTCAGAGAGTGGTTGAAAGACACAAATTTGTAGTTGTCCAAGCAGAAGTGCAGCCCACCTGTGGCTGGCATCTGAAGTAAGTGTCTTCTTGTCCTTTAACTTATGTGATCTGATAACTCTGGGTAGTTAGTGTCAGAATTGAATGGAATTATAGAACACCCAGCTGGTGTCAGAAACCCAGCATTGGAACAAGGTAGCTATGGAATATCTACAGCAAATATCTTATTAATAGTAAAATTTTAAAAATATTGCCTTATGAGTCCAGAACAAAATATAGTTCACTAAGTCTATTAAATATGTGCTGAACTGAATAGTCAGTATGAAAGAAGAAAAAAGAAATATGTGTATGGATTATAAAAAAACAACAGACATATCCCACAAGCAATACAAACATATAGACAGAAAATCCAAAATAAAATATTAATTCTTATGATTACAGCTTGACAAAATGGCCAAGAATGTCCAAGAATCAACTGTACTGCTTTTTAAACAGAAATATCAATATTTATTTAACATATAAAATATTAAATATCTACAAAATAAAAAGGCACATTCATATTCATAAATTAGAAGACTCAATATTACAGAGATGCCAACATTCTATAATTGTTTTATAGATTCTGTACAATTCAGTTAAAAATATCATAAGAAATTTTTTTAAAGAAATTGAGAATCTGTTTCTAAACTCTTCCTGTAAGGTAGAGTAGTCAGAATTCTAAAAGTGTCTCCTCAATTTTTCCTGCTCTAATTCCTGGACTAGGATTATGATATCACACCAGTGATTATGTTACATGAAAAAAGTGTTTTGTAGATGCAATTAAGGTTATTAATCAGTTGCCTTCAAGTCAATCAAAAAGGTGAATATACTCTAAGCACACTACCATCTTATAATAAAAAGGTTTCCCCCCCCCTTTTGGCGTGTGTGCGCGCGCGCGTGTGTGTGTGTGTGTGTGTGTGTGTGTGTGTCTCCTTTGCTGGTGGTATAAAAAGAAAGCAGAGATTTAAAGCTTGAGGTGTACTGACAGACTGTTACTGATTTGAAATTGGGAGAGGTTCACTTGGAAAGGGCCTGCACAGCCACTGTGAGCTAAAAGCAACCATCAGGCCACGAATGGCAAAGAAATTGGAGTCTTACTAATACAACCACAAGGAAAGAATTCTAGTATCAATGAGCATGAGTGTGGCAGTAGATCTGAACTCAGTATGGCTGATCCTTAGATTTTAGCCTTGAGCAGAGAACCATCAGGCCATTCTGGACATCTGACCTATAGAACTGTGAGCTAATGAATGCGTGCTGTTTTCAACCAATAAGTTTATACAAAATAAGGAAAATCTAATTCAGAAGTGTAATGGCTCAAACCCTGGAAAAACACTTCTGAATAAAAATATAAAATGGGATTGGAATAGCCCTACCAGAAATAAAGATAATTATAGAAATATAATAATTAAGAGAAGGTGATCATGTGAATAATGGAACTTAGAAACTGACCCTTTGATATTTTGAATTTGCTTTTTATTTCAGGTGGCATTATATAACACTGGGGAAAGGAGAATTAATTCAATAAGTAGCATAGGAACTATTGTTTGTTTACTCATACTGGAAAAATAATCTAGACCTCTTATTATACAGAGAAATCAACCCTAGCTAAATAAAAACTCTAAATGTTAAAAGTCAAAACTGTAAAGCTTAGCAAAGAAAATGTATAAGAATATCTTTATGACCTTAGAGAAGAAAAGAAATTCTCAAACAAAACTCACAAAACACCATAAAAAATATATAAAGCAACCATGTTAAAATAACAGCACAGCAACAGCACAGCTACAGAAACAGAACCTTATATTCCTCAAAACATCCCTTAAAGAAAACGAAATAAAGCTATAGATGTTAGAATACATTTGCAAAAGTAAAACTGAAAAACTATTGCTATTCACAAAAAATAAAATAGAAAAGTAGTAAGAAAAACACTAGCAAGCCAATATGTTTTAAAAAGGTAAATGATGAGCAGATTATTTTAACGAAGAGAATAAATGTCAAAAATATATTCCTCCACTGTCATAAAAAATATGCAAATCAAGATGAAAATGATGTCCCTATTGCTTTCATGCTTAAAAAGTTTTGCTTATGCTTAGAAGTCCAGAGATTACAAAATATAATTACCTAAACTGTCATGTCATTGTTATAAGATTTTGGCTTTACATTTACTAATATTTTGCCTACTGCATTGGCAAAAAAATCAAGAGATACAACAATATTAAGTACTGATCAAGTTGTGGGTCAACATGAACTCATATATACACAACAGATGAGAATAAAAATTGATACCTGCACTTTGAAAAATAACTAGACATTATTCTGAAAATTTAAGGATGCTTATACAATAAGGCCCAGAAATCCCATCATTAAAATATGTCAATGCACTTTTGCAGAGATCTTCCTATACAGTTTATTTTGCTATATCACATCCTTCTTTTCCTTCATTTGAAGCACAAGAGCCTTCTCTCTGCCTCTGCTCATGTTCCTTATTCCTTTTTTGCTCTTATTCTTTCCTTTTCTTTCCCACTTTCTGTGCCCAACCCCTAGTATACATTACAAACAACTAAGTTCCCAAAAAAAAAGTACTCATTCTTTCAAAAAATATTTACTGAGTAGCCACTAATGTGCCAAATATTCAAAGCACAATGTGGACTCAATTAGCATTTCTCCTACCCTTGTGCTTTTTGCTTTCCAAAACACGAGTAGCTGGTTAATGTGGAGACAGAGAATAAACAAGCAGATCAAGCAAATTCGGATTGTTCTGAGGGAGAAAAGTAAACAGTACTACCTGATCTGATAAAAAAATAATTGAAGTAGATATCTGTATTAGATACAACATATCCTGAGATGGGCCTGTTAGTGTATCCTTCCTTAATACACTGAATTTCATATGTGTGTAAATATATGTGTGTGTATATGTATACATACACACACACACACACACATATACATATATATATATATATATATTATTAGAATAGCATGGGTCCAATTATATGCAGATTTTTAAAAATAAGTATTGTAAATATATTTTCTCTTATGATTTTCTTAACATTTCTTTTCTCTAGCTTACTTTATTGTAAGAATATAATGATACACATAACAGAAAATAGCCTTCCCGACAGTAGGCTATTAGTAGTTAAATTTTGGGGGAGTCAAAAGTTATATACAGACTTTTTACTTTAATGGGTAGTCAGGGCCCTTAATCCTTGCATTGTTCAAGAATCACTGTACACACACGCGCACACACACACACACACACACACACACACACTCACAGACTTCTTTCCTATTCAAGACTATAAGGTTCCATCTCAGCCTATGTTTGATTCATCATTTTAACAGCTTCACTTCCTAGCCCAGTACGTCACCAGCTACTCAAAGGGCATGGATAAAGGCTACCAGCTGAACAAAGTTGTGCAGATCACGTCGCTGAGTAACTTCTCTCGTATTGCTAAGGTTATGGCAACTCAAGCTGAGCTTAGGTGCAGCTCTTCTGCCTTTTCCACCACTCTCTTCCCTTCACGAGAGCCTTGTTGCCCCCTTCTCTTCCTGTTACCTGATTTGAAGGATGTGACTATTTGTCATGAGAAATTTCTGTGACACCTACACAGACTTTGAGAATCCAAAGAAGATTATAAATTAAGGTTAGGGACCAGCAAATTCTGGTCAGTGAACCTATAGAGAGGAAACATTTTATGTTGTTTATGCTACTTTATTGAATTTAAAAATGCTTATGGTAAAAATCATTGATATTTTTCTTTGTAATGACAATCTTTGCTTCTAAGTAATTATCTGAATCTCTAATCATTAACACAGAAAGTATTATTACATTTTTAAACTCGTACTGTGTTTTCATCATTACATTTTTAAACTAGTACTGTGTCTTCTATAATCATTAAACTCCTGTTCCATGGTAATAGAACTGCTTTTTACACACACACACACACAGTAGTTGTCAGTGTTACTCTCAAACACACAGGGAGAATTTTCATCTTTTTAAAATTTTTGATGTGTTGGAAGCAAAAAAATAAAAATAAAAGAGAGAGAGAGAAACAAACTTTCCCTTAGGACTGCAGCTGAACTATTTGTTATGCTCATTACTCTTTTGTGATTCTTATACTTTGAAATCTTTTTACCACTGTTGACCATTAAAACATTTTTAATGTTTTTGAAATCTTTAAATTTCTTATTTTGAAAAAGATTTCCCCAGCTTTTTTATCAATTAATTTTGCTAATAATGACTTTTTGATGTATAAACGTTTGTAAATTTTAATTTGAGCATAGTTCATCTTTCCCTTCGTGATTATCTCTGTTACCTTCAAACTTGAAAAGTTTATTTATGCTTAGAAGTCTACAGATCATAACAAGTAATTATCTAAATTGTCATTTCATTAATATACTATTTTAGCTTTACCCTACATTGACTTTTTGTCAGTCTCTGACTTTAACTCTATGTTTCCCTCTTAAATTTATTTTGGTATATAATGTGAAATGAGGATCTAAATTACTGTTCTCTTCTAAAGTCAGACAATATGTCCAACCCCATTTATTAGGCAATCATTATTTTACAAATGGTTTGTGATATTTTCTTAATTTTTGCATATGCTAAATTCATACACACATGTCCACAATATAGACATTTCTGAGTTTTCTAATCATTCTTATGTATTTGTCTGGATGTTCTTGTGTATACTTCTGTTCAATGTATTGTGTCTTTATCATATGGTTAATATTTTTAATATCCTTTAATATATTTAAAAGCATTTTACAATACATACAAAGTAAGTTTAGAGCCACCTCTTTTATGCCATTCTGGTTATTTTTTAATAGCTGATTTTAAAGAAAGCTGGCATTTTAGATAATTTTATTTTTTTAAAAAAAAAATTCTCTCCTCAATTAAGTCATGTATTTAATTATCATCACTAGGGATTATAAGTAATTATTTTCTAAAAACCTTTCGACAAATTTTAAAATAATAATTGTTAAGTCCTTATAACATATAACCCTAAAAACAATTCTTCAGCAGGCAAAGAATCACTCAATTAAGCTTATATCGATTAAATTGATAAGTTTAACTCTAGCTTATAAAACAATTTAATGTTTTACTTAAGATCTAAAGTATTGCCCTAAATAGGTTACTCAAAGCCTATGGTAACTCTAGCAGTACCTTGGCATTCATGCCCAGAATGTTTTAAAAATCACTACCATGCCACTCTCCAATATTTTCCACTTTAATGATTGTCTATAGTGCTAAGGGATGACTGAACAGAACTGAATGCCTGTTATATGACATGGGACCACATTTATGGGAAAAGAGTCACTGTTTCACATTTAGACTGTTCCTTGGAACAAGAGAGAATCAAGGAGCGGGGAGGCTTGGTGGGGAATGAAACTAAGGGAGCTGAGAAAGATAAGAAAATGACAGGCATGCAGAAGTGAATTATAGAGGTGGGCTTTTGAAAGGAACTGATGAGATGTCATCCCCAATACTATGTGTGTCTTTCACAACTTCAGACATCCATGCCCATCCTGGGAGCGGAAGAGAATTAGAAAATTGAGCATAGTACCTTGTTTATGTAGATGTTTTATTCTAACAAGGAGTGCTTCATTTAAATATAATGCTGTTTGCTTTGTGCAACACTGAAACTGAAACATTTGTAAAGGTTTCTTTGTACTGTTTCTAATCTATAATTTAACAGATTTGTTCCACCAGAACAAACATTTGCTGAATGTCATGGAAATGGTTTTGAAAAGTATAATGTCAGCAAGATTGCCCATGAGCATGACAGTGGAACAAGGCAGCACCTGTATGCTCAACTACACAGACCCACCCACAAAATGGGCAATGTTTTAGAGATAGTGTCACAGCCATGATTATATTCTTCAAACATTTCATTATTTTTTTTTTCTGTTCTTAAGACATGCCCTCAAACTCTGCCTCATAGTCTGCACAAACAAGGGGCATTAATCACACAAGTTGTCATGCCCATTTGTCCAGAATTGTTGCCTAAATCCTTTGAATAACTTACACTCCTGACCTTTCTGATCAATAAGACGAATAATAAAGGCAAAGGCTGGTGGTTTACAACTTCGTAGAAGTTGCCATCTCCTCCAAGTAGTTAAAATAAATAATTCCTTTAGTGTCATTCATTGCCTCCTGCAAGCGCTATTTGTATGTGCATAGGAATGAGATGTAGTGCATCTTCTTACCTTTGATGTTTGGTCTTGTATTGGGGCTGCTCTTTGACAGGCTTTCAAAAGCCCCCTACTATGAATGTCGAGTTAAGTACGCTTATGAATATGCATGAATATAGACCTCATATACTCATTTTAGTGGCTACTCACTGTGCTGGGTTGCCCTGGAAGCCATTCCAAATGGGTCTGATTTTGCGTTTGAGAGTCTTAATAGTGGTAATTATCTGTTGCAGTCATGCGGTAGCAAATATGATGCGTGTTACAGATACTTTAAAAAATAATAATAAAAACGACTAAAGATGCTAATTCTCACATTTTAGTTCCTACAGGGCAATTAGCCCCTAGTAATAATGTTTATATTTATATGCAAATGTTTTAGGAAAAATGAATCTTCACGGAGTCCTCGTATCAATACTATTGGGAGCTGAGAACATTCCATCTGTCTGTGGAAAATGCCTGCCATTAGCTCTACATGTAGCCTATTTCTGTAATAGAAACTATTTAATCTTAAGTAATTTATCCTTCATCTTGTGTTATTCTCCCTTCTTTCCGTTCTTTTATTAAGACTCTTAACTAACGTACAGTATGTGATGCTCTTCAGGGCCCACACATAGGTGGCTTGCCACATTTTCTTCCGATCATCATCTGTTCTTTGAATTATTACCTAATATGCTCACCATTCCTCATTTTAGGATAATAGCTGAGTAACGAAAGCAGGCTTCTCAGGAGGCACTTACTCATTACCATCCTCTGTTTTAGGGATTAGCACAAGAGCAAAGACAGAAATATAATAATGTAGCAAAATTTAGAGATACAGTTCTAGCTTTTGACATGCTTCTGGACAATACATGTGGAAGCTAAAGCTTACAGACAATTCAGGATTCTCTGTTCAATCAGAGTTAGGAAACAGGCTCAGTCTACAGCCAACCAATTATAATGCTCTTCTGACTCCAAGACAATCTCTTAATAGAAAGTGTTCTTTAATGACAAATCATTTTTTTCTATATTCTTTTTGTTTTCACCAGACATTTAAAACTATCATTTGGCAAACCAGTTACTTATACAGTGTCACTGAATATACAGCTTATCTTACTTATGTTCATTTGCAGATGAATAAAGCACATATCCGTTATTGTAGCCCCACTTACCTGTGGGGATATGTTTCCAGATCGCCAGTAGATGCCTGAAACCACAGATAGTACCAAACCCTTTGTATACCACTATTTTTTTTTATGTGCATACATATCCATGACAAAGTTTAATTTATAAATTAGGCACATTAAAAAAAATCAATAACATTAACCTATAATAAAATAGACCAATTAAATCTACTGTATTAAAATAAAAGTTATGTGTATGACTTTGGAGGTGTTATTAAGTGAAATAAGGGTTGCTTAAACACAAGCACTGTGATATTATGACAGTTGATCTGATAACCAAGATGGTCACTAAGTGACTAAGAGGTTACTAGCACATATTGCATAAATGCCCTGGGTGGAGGGATAATTTATGTCCCAGGTGAGACAGAGCAAGAAGGTATGAGAGTTCATCATGCTACACAAAACAGCATGCAATTTAAAACTTAGAAATTGTTTATATCTGCAATTTTCCATTTAGTATTTTTGGACCACGAGTAACTGAAACCACATAAAGCAAAAGTGTAGGTAAGGCGGAGAGGACTCCTGTATTTCTTTTAAGAATTGTCATTCATTACATGTTCTTAAGACCAGAAAAAAATGTTTCATTTTAGCTATCAGAAACAGAGAATCTCTATATTCATAATTACGTCAAACGAAATCGTTGACTGAATACAGAACTCTAGAGGACTACCCAATAGTGTGAGAGTGCTTAAGATTTCAAATTTTGTTTAGGGTAATGAGAAAAAAGAAAACAAAATCAAGGAGTAGTTCAGTAAGAAAACTGTGTTATATTTATACCACCTCTATAGTAGAAATTCCTTCAAGAATAGTAACATGTAAAGGCAAGGGTAGAATTTGGTGAATGTGGAGCACTTAACCAAATGCAGGTATTTTGTAACTACCCACAACTTTCCATATTAATAGATGCACTCACTTGACATCTGTGTATACATTTTTCCCCTTTAACCTAGAACAAACAAGTAAGGAAGCCACTCCAGAAATTCTAAATGAGAGCCAAACTGACAAAAATAACAACATATTTCAAAACACAGATGCTCATTGTCACTTACAGTCAAAATTTGGAATGAAGGAGTCTGGGTAAGGGAGAAATTCAGCATCCTGCCAGTGGAAAAATTTCATTAGAATCTCTTGAGATTTATCTGTCACTCTGACAGGATAATTTGATTTTAAATTCCATCACTGCTAGCCCTAATTTTTTAAATTAAATCGAAAAAAAAGTGACTTCTTTTTCTCTCATATAATGAATAATAGGATAATATAAATCAAAATCGAGTGTATCATTAATCAGAAATTACAGGAAAAAGGTCTGAACAACTTCAGGGTTTGAGGGAAGAAGAAAAGTTCCCCTTCCTTTTTCTCACCCACCCATCATGGAATCAGAGTGAAGATCAGTTAAGAGATCCCTTATGAAGTTCAATTTAGAGCATCAAAAGTTTTCTTATCAGTGCAGAATGACAATACGTTTTCAAAACTTCTGGTCTCTTCAAAAGAGCAGCACTTATTCAACCCCACGCTGAGCCCATTTCATGTATTTCTATCATAATTAATCACCGAATGAGAGTTTTTCAGACAATAGACAAAACACAGGGAAATGTCATAAACATGCCCTTACTTTTAGGTGTAATAGCACCTAAAATCATACAAATCTTACACAAAAAATCCAGTCTCTTCTCTTCCACTTTCTCAGTAAAAAGACAAAGAATGAAACGGCAGTGATGGGTGAAAGTAATGTCACTTTTGGAAGATCTACTAGAAAAGCATCACTTGCTTTTCCTATTGTTTCTCTGTATAGCACCTCGGAATCCAGGCTTTCTCAGTCCCATTGTGATAATCAAACAACTCATTTAAAAAAAAAAAGAAAAGAAAAAGAAAAAAACAGTATTACATCCCGACCAAGAGGAGCAGAGTGCCATATCTTGAGAATTGCTTTTTACATTTCCAGGTGACACACTTCAGACACTTTCCAAATATTAAAATTTCTAAAGAATGAGAACTTAATGTCAACCTGCTTGTTAGGGAATCGGGTTCATGAAAGGTGAGCAGTAGAGTTTTTTAATATGGAGTTGAGAAGTCAGAGGCTCCTCTCTCTTAGCCTCTTCATTTAGCAGAACCAACTCTGATTGGCTCACCTTCCAGCACAGTTCTCTCTTGTAACATTTACTTTCTCTTTAGGGAGCTAAGTTTCTCATGCCCGATACCTGTCACTCTTGAAGTGCTACTTCCAAGTTTCTCCCTGCCACAGTCCTTCATCTAGGTAAATGAATGAAGAGACAAACTATAGTCCATTACTTATTAAAATACCACTGTGGCTTCCTAGGAAAAAGCCCAACTACAAAATAGCCTCTCCCTTAATTGAAAGTTAGAACCAAAATGCTTCATACCATTTAATATTTGTAACTTTGGGACATCCTGGCTCTACTATTTGGGACATTAAGATACTGAAAAAGTTAGTATATTTATATTTATCAAAAAGTGGTCATACTTTGTATTTGGTAACCTAGGCAGATCCTAAAGCCTTTTGAGAAAGCTTTTCAATATTTAATAGGTATGTACTTACACTTCATATAAATACCTTATATGTGTACATATATTTATATGTGTGTTGGCACGTGTGTTTGTCTAATGTATAACATCTCATAAAGTGGTAACAGCCATCAAATTATGAATTAAGAAAATTTGAGTGAGAAATGTGAATTAACTTTACTCCTGCTTATCAAATCCAACAAACATTATTTCAAATAATGGCTCTGTATATCATCCAGGCTTTAGAAGTCTAAGGCAGCCACTTACCTTACAAATTCATTGCAATTCCTCACAAGCCTGATTCCTCACCAGCAGTGTAGCTTTAGTAACAACTTCCCACCTGTCACAAAGTTAAAATTAGGATAGTTTTAATATAAAACATTGTTTTCAAGTTTTATATTCATTTAACCAATAAAGTTAAAACTGTAAGTACCTGCACATAGGATTTAGGGTGTTAAAATATAACATTGTATTATAATTTTTACTGTCATATGTAATAAAACACAAATAATGGAAAAGGAATATGAAAAAATTACATTAAGATAAACACTGTTAAAATGCCTTTATCAGAGATGCTCTTGTTTTCAAGAAAGAACTACTCAGAGATTTCACCTTCACCCTCAGCAGAGCTGTGACAAGCCAGTCAAGGTCCAGCGAATCCAATTAGAGCAGTTTTCTGGGAAAAGAATTATGATTCCTGACAATATTAGGGCAAACTGTTGCAAGCTGTTTTAACTTTAAAGAGGGCAGTGGTAGCTACAGTCATCTTTAGCCTGTGGCTTAAAACTCTGTCATCAAGCCATGGCAAGCACAAAATATTTGTCAGGCTCTGCTGGAACCGGCCCTAGGTTGTTCTGCCCTCCACGTCTATAGATTGTTTTTATTCTGTTGCATAAAATCAGGAGAATGTTCGAGGGTTAGAAAAATTCAGAGCAATGGGCAGGGAACTCACTGTTGTCTGTTAAACTTAAGAAGACATGATGTTCTGTGGATCTTATGAAAAAGAACTGACAAGATCCACCAATTCAGAGACCTGAGAGTTACCTACTCCCTTCTTACTCCAACTCTTCAGTACACCCTGACAAAGCTACCTCCTAAAGGTCTCCCTGTTTGTGCCTTCTATTACACATTTTCTGCCATTATCCCCATATTCTGACATTGAACTCTAGCAAAATCCTACTTAGCCTTCTCCCTTACTTATGCCTCTCTCCAGTTCACACTGTACTCTGTCAGAAGCACCTTCCTAAAACACAAATACAAACATGCCAAACTTTGACTTATTTTACATCAATAGTTCTTCTTTCTGAGATCCTTAAGAAAACAATATAATATCCTTTATAACCTGGCTTTTGCCTACTCTACAGACTCATCTTTTGAGTATTTGCTACCCTTTCCCACTTTATTTAGAGCTCTAGCAATGCCCAACTCCATATAGTCTAATTGCTTTTTAGACTAAAAGCTGCCTTTTCATCCACCTAGAAAAGTTCATTTAAATTCTTTAAGTTCTTTAAAAAATATGTATGTATGTATGTATGTATGTATGTATGTATGTATGTATGTATATTCTTTAAGTTCTTTAAGTTCTGCTTTGAGACATTATTTTCTCAGAGGCTTTGTTTTATCTGCTAAAAGTATTAATCATTCTCTCCTCTTACAATGTCTCTCTAGCTGTCAAGTGTATTTATCTATTTACATGTATATCATCCCTCCTTGAATGTGAATATTTGGGTCTAAGTCCCATTTATCATTCATCTTCAATTCTGAAGTGCCTAGCACCATGCCTGATCTATAAAGACAATACATATTGGACTGAATATACAGACTTTTTAACTTTTTTTCCATATATTTCATATATTTTTGAGATAAAATTATCTCAAGTCAATACTGGGCATCCTCAATGTTTAAAGATATTTGAACTTAAATTCAAATTCGGGGAAATAGTTAGCTGATGAAGCCCTAGTATTTTCATTCTATAATTGCATACTGTATGTCTCCAAGTGACTATCTAACCTCTCTTCATCCATCATACTACAGTCCCCCAAAATGCTCACAATAATCTCAAAAGGGAGTTCTTAGTTCTTTAAAATATTTTTAAAGACGAGTTATTACAATGCAGTTCTCAGTTTTTACCTAAATTCCTGATAGTCAACAAAAAATTTGTTTTTCAAGAATGCATATGACCTAAAAGACCTTGATTAATTAACTGTCTCATGGATTTAACAGTTCATGAGGCATTAAAAAGGGGAGGGGAAAAGCGAGGGGAAAAGGGAGAGGAAGAGGACAGGGAGAGGGAGATGGAGCTAGAGTGGGAGCAGGAGGGAGATTGCTTTATTGCCAAAAGTCAAAAGGCCACCCAATTATACATAGGCAAGTTCAATATATAAAATTTTTGTCCTTGGATTTAATCTCTATAGGTACTACTAGACAGATATTTGTTCCCATCAGGTTAATATTTTCAGAGCTAATATTTGGTAAATAAAATCAATGGAACATCTGTCCTGGGTTTTGTTTGTCAATGTTCAAGAGAGTCGAATGGAGTGAATCACATAATTATAGCAATCCCTTCACTTGTTATCACATGCTGGACATGAAGCCCTAATATCAATATAAATTGCATTTGATCAATATGCAGGAGGAATGCAAAGGCACTCTCAGGTTTTTCTAATGCTCTTTCCTACCTTTCAAAATTGAGTGGCTTTATATAATCCTCCTAAAACTTCACACCTCACACCCCTTCAGAGCCCGATGCTCACACATGGTAGCATTAGAGGAAGGCTTATTAAAGACCCCTATCGGAACTGTGGCCTCTTCATTTTCTGTGTAAACCGTGGGGTTCCTGTGCAGACAGTGATGTGCCAACACGAACCCAAACAGCTGCTGTACTAAAGCTGCTCTGAGTGCAGGTGGGGAAACAGCTTGTGATATTAACAAGACTAGATCCTTCTTGTGGCTTTCTATAGCCTTTATTTAAAATACAGAAAAATGCTTTCAAAGACTTATTTATAACTGTATCAAGCACAGATTGCACCAACATTATGCTGCAATAAGCACATGTGTTATTCATGCTGATATTAAGTAAATTTTTCTTTTTTGAATAGCCAAAAAGAGAAAAAAAAAAGTTTCCTGAGGATGATTTCAGATAGGAGCTACTAAAACCATATCAGTGTAGCTAACTTGGGTGAAAATAGCTTTTTTGGAAATTAAAAAAAAATCATAAAAACAAACAAATGAAAAGATTCAGTGTAAACAGAGAAATTGAGACATAAGAAACAAATTTTTTTAAACAAAGGTTTTTATAGATATCACAGCTGTTACATGTATTTTTCTCCTTCCTATAAAGATCATAATTAAATTAGATTTAAATGATCTACATCACAATGAGCTCGTTTTTTTTTTTTTCTTTTTAACTCTTATAAGCTTTCGTAGAGTTCTTAACTTATTGTTCTCTCTGCAGTGTTGGTGACCTCCTGTGTGTCACAGCCCTTGCTAAATTTTATGGCCAACATACAATGCTGTTGTTTTTCAGGAATGCATACTTTTTTGGGATACCACAAATATCCATTAATTGTCGATGAGAATGAAAAAATATCGATTAATAATAAGTGGTTAGGGCCAAAGAATGCAGGCTTGGCCACATAATAGCTGTGCAATCTTCAGAAATTCACTTGAAGTTTTGGCCTCAGTTTATTCACCTTCAACATGAGGCTTAAAATATGACCTATCTCATAGAGTTGCTGAGAAATAAAGGAGATATTACAAGCAAGGCACTTAAAAATCATTAGCCACATAATAAGCAGACAAGAAAGAGAAAAAGTTATTTTCTATGGTAATTCGTATGAGGTGGAGTTATTTGGGGATGACACTGACTAAAGACCTATACAAAAAAATAATTATTTGCGTTCAGAGCATTGAAAATATTTAATAATTGAAGAAGAGAGAGGGCGTCTCATGTCTAGAGAAAATACTGAGCGAAGTTGTGAAACTATGAATGAGGAAAAGATGCATTTTACAAAGTGATAGAGTCATTGGAGATACATTTAAAGAAAAAAATAAATTTGTAGGAAGTCTTGATACTAGGTTGGTAAACAGATATCAAAGAGGGACATACATGAATAAAGTGAAGGGCAAAATTCAAGTGATTTTCTATCTCATATTTTTATACTCAATTATTTTCACCCTACAATACAATTTGAATAATTTTTACTGAAGTCTTCACTTCATTTTACTATTCTTAATGCCACTGCTTTGTAAAAAAGTCTTTAGGAGAAAATTTTTAATTTATTAGTCAAAATAATCGTTAAAATATTTTTATAATGAACAGCTAAGTCAACCAAAATTATACCTTTAAAGAAAGTTCATCTTGTATTGGGAAATATTAATTTATACTTCTTACATAAAGGATTAATAATTGTTTCAATACTTGAACCAAATATTTTCAAGATGAAAATATAATTTTAAAAATTACAGTGGAATTATATTGAATTAAAAATTGAATGAAAGTAATTGTCAGAATAACAACTTTTGATATTATTGATTGAAAATTTAAAAGTTATAAAATAAAAATATTTAAATAGAATTACTAAAACTTTGTATTTTACTTGGTTACATTTGTTTTGTCAAATTATTTCACTATCAAAATTAATTGCAAGCATTAGATCCTAAAATGAAGCCATTTTAGTTTATTTTAGACACCATATGGTGTTATGTCACTTATGCAAAATCATATTATACTTTATGGTATGAGACCTGATGCCTATTATGTAGATTAGGTTAAAATATATGGAGATAATTCCACTTTTTCTGGGCACAAAATATTGGAAAGTGCAAACCTTGCCTAGCGAATAAATATAATATCCTTTGAATAATAACAACAACAACAACACAAACCTTATAAAGCAGGCTTTCAGTCTTCAAATTTCATTACAAACAATGCAGCCAGGAGACAAAAAAACTGGGTTTGTTCTTTATTAGTTATTTTCCACTAAGAGGAATAAAATGCTTGGTTGTTTGTTTTTCCTTCTCAAATATGTAAATAATTGCACATAACATGGTTAATAAAAATATGCTTAACTTAGAAAATTAAACAAAAGCAGAATAAAGTATCAAATTAAGAAAACATTTAAAAGATTTACTAAGGTTTTGGTTATTCATAAATTAACACTAATTTCTGGAGAGATACACAAGAAAAGTTGTAGTAGTTGGATTAGAGTTCATTAGGCAGTAATTTTTTATATTTGTTCTCTATTATATGAATACACACCATGTGCATTATTATCAATAATACAATTAGTTTACCATGTGGCACTGCATAAGTGAAGAGAGCAATACAAAATTTCAAAGATTGCTAATATTGTAGCTATTTGTATGGAGTAGAGGCAATGGACACTTTTATACAGTGTTGATGGAGTCTAAATCGATACAGCCTTTGAAACACACATACATTATGAAATAGCCTTCTAAGTCTTTGAATTTCACCAAGGGAAATACTGAAATATATAGATATAAACAAGGATGTGCAAGAATATTTACAGCACTACTGTTGAATAAAATAACCAATAATTTAGAAATGAAAAAATGTCAAAGAAAATGAGTTAAAAATTTTCCCATTTAGTACATTTAGAGAGGATCACTTCATAAGCTGTATGTCTAATCACTATATTGCATACCCAAAACTAATATAATATTGTATGTCAACTGCAATTGAAATATAATACAAAAATATATTTCCCCATGTAATGGAATGCCACACAGTCAAGTAAATAATTGCATCTTTGAGATGTATTAAGAAAAAAGAAAGTTATGGAAAAGCATAATTAATGATTAATCAATAATTCTTTAAGTATATACATATTTGTTATAAATATCAGAAAATTCTAGAACAGACCAAATTGTGATCGCTTTATCTTTCAAGGATAAGATTATATAGAACTTTATTTCTTACATGTTTTATATTGGTAACTCTTTTCTAATGAGAAAAAAAAAACAAAAAATAAATAAACAAAACCTTCTCAAAATAATTTTAATACATTTATTTGTTATTACTCTAATATCCTCGATTTAGCTTCATTTATTCCAGACTATCCATAGAGTACCTGGGGAAAATGATTAATCTCTGTTTACAGAAATTAGTTCGCTTTTTTTTTTCAAAGGAGGAGGAGGACAACATATAAGTGTTTAATGTTTTGCTTGTGGGTTTAGGCCTAAAAAATGATGAAGAGGGAAAAAGAAGGAAAGTAATGAAAAATTATTGTCTAGGAGGGTGTTATACTCAATCTTTTAGAAAAGGGAGAAGAGACAGTTAATGATAAAATAACAAACAGGGCCTCCCCCCATCATCTGTAGTTTGCCTTTCCCCTTTCAGCATGTTAGTAACCTAATATAAAATGTAAGAATCACATTACATATCAAATTAATTCAGAACATGACGGGAAGGGCAGATAAGTGGCTGTTTTAGAAATGAATAGAGTTCATGAATAGAGTTCATGAAGTATTTAATAAGTATTGATCCTGATTTCACCAGGGGGTAAACTGCTCTCTGCTACTTAGTTAAATACTTTTGAAAGCTGCATCAACCGTGAGGTCATCGGTTCAATAGCCAGTCATGAGCTATATTAGCTCAACAGATCTCATGAAATCAAGTCAGAGATTCTCCCCAATCTCCCCTCACCTCCTCCTACTGGCTACTGAATCTATTTGAGAATTTAAAAGATTATATATTTGAATTTAGGGCCTGAGGTCAGGGTCATCATTGATGGTTTTTGTATAATGGTATAGAAATGAGCCTATAATTTGCTTTTGCCTTCAATAGGCAAAAAGAAAGCTATTTCCTGCAGATATCTTAAAAACCTCAAAAAGCCACTTTGTGAAATTTGATTCCTTCCTGGTTTTTTTGCTCTCACTCTTGCGAGATTTTGTTTTCACTCTCCCTATTTTCAGTTTTTACTACAATATCATAGCATCCCAGAATAACTATAAGAAAAATCTTAGGCACAACACTACTTTTTCTAAATGTTTAAACTGTGTGCTTATCTGTCATTCTCTTTGGACTTCACTTTTCTATCTGGAATTTGATGCTTATCAGACCCAAAAGCTGAATGAACAGAACTCGGTGATTTATAGCCTATGCTTCAAAATGATCGATAAAAGAATTAGATAATGTATTAACAACTTTGTAGGCTAACTCTTTTTTCCTGTTCTTCATTATGGGCTTCCAGATTGGCACATCTAATTAGAAACCTGAAAACGATTTTTAAATTGAAAAGAGTGGAAAAGTTTTGGGAGTTTTTTTTTTTTTTCTTTCTTTCTTTTTTTTTTTTTCATTTTAAGTGAACCTCATGCATGGTCAATGGCACTACTGCTTGGAAGCAGTCTTTAGTCTTTAAAAGGCCTTGTCTTAACTCCCTAAATGCACTTCCCAGATTATCAGAATAGTTGCACTTATCTCAATGTTTTCATGTAGTTTATAGATATAGAAGATATTTTCCTAAAACCTGATATTAAGCTAACCAGATCTCACAGATTTTTTTTTTTTTTTTAAGTAAAGCCTGTGGAAGTGTAAATACAATGATAAGATGAACAATTTTATTACCGTTCCTTTGACTGATAGAGTTCAAATTTGGGTTAATTTGCCTAATGCCTCAAATGCATACTGGTCACAGTTATAATCATCATCTCGTTTTTCATGTGATCAAGATGAGAGATAGCAATAACCTGTCATTTTCAAGGAGCATACCTAGGAAAGGAGGTCTTATTCCTCAATCTCTACCTAGGGCTTTCTGTTCTGAAATGAATACTGAATACAGCATAATTTTGATTATTTTCAAGTTTACTATGGAGCTAATAAAAGGTGAATACAGTGCAAACATACATATGCCTTACTGTTAAAGTGTACAGATGAAACTAATTGGATTTTGTTAACCAAGGTCACCATAAAAAATAACTTAAAACTACATATTATATATACATATATATATATATATTCAAAACATATTTTAAGTCTTGAAATGTCCTTAAGCAATGCTATCTACCATGCTGCACCACTTCATTCTTTCATTTTGGCTGTGATTTCCTTTCAAAACAATTCCCTACGTATTGTTCATTAGTTCAAACAGCATAGCCCTCAGAGGAAAACATGTATTTCACATCTGAATGCTGTTTATTTGTATATTAACTATTTCCTTAATGAGTCACATACAAAGTTTTTGAACAATAAATAAAACACATGCACATATTTGGATTTTCTTTCTAGTTCTGGTTAACGGAGGTCTCCTACCCTCACTCAGGCATTGGCTGTCCCTTTAATAAGTCAGATAAGGATTCCTATAAATTTTCAAAATTGCATAGTGATAAAACAGTTTCAAAGTGAAAAATTTAATCCAACTGCCACAAGGCAGGCACTGTGTAGCAAGCAAATTAAATGTTCTCCTTAAAAATGTTCTCCTTCCCACTAAAAATTCCAAAATATATTTTCTAGAAATGTAACAAATATATTTTAAAATATCCCTGGAATAATAACAAGGTAAGGGTACCAAATATTGTTTAATGTAGAAGAGTACTAAAAAGATGCTAAATTTGTCATCCAATAATTAAAGCTATGAAGGTCTAGCTCAAATATTGACATGTATGTCTGCAAAATAGAATAAAAATTCAGAATTCTATCACTAACAGAAAATTCAAAGTATAGAAATAAAGACAAGGGGAAGAAAAAAGGACGATATACAACTAGTCTGAGGGAATTTATTTGTGTCTTAGGCATTGCACCTATAACTCATGCCACATAAGAATAATCAATTTTAGATAGACCTAAAATTTTTCAAGGTAATTATTAGGTAATAAAAAAAACAAGCAGGTGCTGAGAAAAGAAGAAGATGATGCAGAAACCCAAGCAGCAGAGTTGTTTCGTTATAACTTCGGAAAAAGTCAAGAAACTACAACTGCTCTTTGGGTTTCTCTCTGAAATTTATGGAGAGATTGGGACTGAGAAGACATGGGTGTAATGGTGGATTTGGCTTGAGATGAGGAGTCTGGCTATATATGAACCTCTGACAAGCACTTACCATATGTAAATTTAGGGTTACTCATTAGAGTCACCATCATCCAGGTCTTTCCAAAATGCCACATGTGATAGGGCACAGTCTCAGTTATTATATTTTGAACAACACGCATTATCCAGATAATACAATGGCCTTCAATGATGTCAACAAAAGAAAAATTTGGTACATAGATGTCACTTCATAGGGTTGTTTTAAAGAAAAAGAGTCAAATATATTTAATGTACAGCTGGAGATTTTTTATAGGGAAGTGGCCATAATTACAAGTCTAGATACTGCTACTAGTCTTTTCAGGGGCTAGATTTATCACAGTGTACATTAACCATGTATAGTTAACTACTCAGTGATTATGAAAAAAAAAATCTTGTTTACAGGACTAAACAAGCAAGCAAAGAAACAATCAAATGAGCAACTAACACCAGTTGAAAAAACTATTCTTTCTGCAATGAATAGACTTGGACCTATTTTAAAAGTCAATTGACTATATGTATGTGAGCTTGTTACTTGACTCTATTTTATTCCATAGGTCTCTATGTCTGTCTTTACGCCAGTATTATACTGTTTTGATTACTATAGCTTTGTAGTAAGTTTTGAAATCAGGAAGTGTCTGAGCTTTAAATTTATTCTTTTTGGCTATCCCTTTATACCTCATATTCCATTTATATAAATGATTAAGTATAAATTTTTTGGAGTTTTCAACCCTCTAGTTTTTAACACAGTAACCTGAACAGAGCAGAATTCTTATAAATGATTGTTAAGTGACTGGCTAACTTATTACCTTTCCTCCCAAATCTAATTTCAAAGTAAATTCTGTTATAATTTACCTTATAAAGTTCTACATTTCTATTTTTATTGTTATATTCTTTAACAAAATAGTCTTAATTTTTATATTTCACAAATGTTTTAGCTTATAGTAAAAGCACTGATTGAGTTATGCTATTTTACTATGTAATATTTGTTTCGAAAGTAATCAACATCATAAATTAAGGCCAGTTTATTGTTTAATGTATTATCCTCTGAGAGATAAAATTAAATACAATATTTACGACGATATTAGAAAAATATAAAAGCTAAAATAAATTAAAATGTTAAGTTATAAAATTAAAATCCCTGGCAGAGAAGAGTTAAAATACATCAGCAAGGAAGAAGAAACTATTTTTAGCTGAGTTTTGAAGAGAGTTAATGAAATGGAGAGTTCTGGAAGGCAGTTCTGAATGGCAGATGGCCGATAGTGGGAACTGCAGAGCGTCCTGATGCAGTCCTGGCTGTGACGTGCGTAGAGGGAGTTGGGACTGGAGGAGAAGCTTTGGAAGAGTTGATTCTGGAGTTTGAAGTGGTTTTAAAAGTATGCCTATCAAAAGTTACATAAAATTCTATGTTATCAGTAAAAAGCAAAACCTTCATGATATATCCTCAAACAGAAGTTATCAACGAAAAAAAAAAAAACCTTAAGGCATTGTATTCGTTATGTCAAAAATGATAAAATATTAACATGACCTTAATGTATGCTTAATGTGTTTGAGGTCCAGGGCTAATGACTTTCGAAGTATTTCCTTGCCAGCCAGGAAATGGTAGAGGTGGACTGGTAGCGTGAGTCCAAACAGTGCTATTGGTCCATCTCCTCTACTGCTTCTCTCAGCTATTTGTTGATTGTGCAAAGAAAAACAGCATGAACTCTTTTCTTTTATTGTTATTTTTCATTTTTTCCTATTTTTTTATTATTAAAGTTAATATAAACAGATTGCATGTATTTATCTCAAGAGTCTACATAGGGAACATGACAGAAATAAGAATAAAGGGCAAAATAAGCATTTTACTATACACACAAGATTTAGGACAATGCAGTTGAAAAAATTCCTACAACTTTTTTTTGTCTCTAAAAACTCATATTTTGAAAAGGGAATTTTTAGAGTAAGATTCTGTTACTGTATAAAGTGAAAGTGCTAGCCTTTTTTTTTTCTATTCATAGCCTATTTTCAAATGCTTTTTTATTTCTAAATCTAAATCTAAATCTAAACTAAATCAATCAATCAATCTATCTATCTATCTATCATTTATCTATATTCACACACACACACACACACACACACACACACACACACACACTTTATCATTAAAAGTGAATTCAAGAGTAATGACCATTCTGGGGTTTTCTAGTGTTACTCTTTATCATTTCAGAGTCTCACCCTTCCAATTAGACAACAGTTTGTCTTGTTAGGCGTGTTCACTCATTAAAAGCTGTCAATGTACAGTGTATTCTACTCATTGTTGTGGGAGTACAAAATCTAAAAATAATTCCTGACCCTATGTTTTAGTTAAGAACATGAGACATAAATAAAAGAAAGTTAAATTGCTGAAAGTATTGTGAATATGATAAATGCTTTGAATCCTGAGTGGAAAAACATCCCTGTGGGTTTCTTCTCTCTGCTGCCTAAAAGTTTGGGAAGCTTGCTTATGTGTGAGTGTGCCTGTGCGCGCACGCGCGCGCGCGCGCACGCACACACACACACACACACACACACATTTTTGTGATAAATTATATATTTAGCTAAGGCATTCAGCAGTTCTGTGAATTGGGTACTTACATGTAACTGACAACTAGTACTGAGAATTCTAAAAAAATCATGTATCTGAGAAAGTGGACTTCTTTTAAACTATGTTATTTTAAACTTTGTGGTTTTTTTTTTCCTTTCTTAAACTAGCATTTGGAAAATATTCTTAAACTTATTTTTTTAGTAAGTTTATTTTCAAGCATATTACTTGAAAATAAGAAATAAAATACAGTAAGATACATTTTAAAATAAGATAGGTTTGATGAGAAAATAAAAAATTGTTTCTACCTAATACTCACATTGATCTATATTAAGTGTATTTTCAAGTGCATTTTCCTACTTATGTGTCATATAATTATTAGTCATTATTTTCTGAATTAAGTTCCATTAGAGAATTTCTCTAGGGTCTGTTCAGGCAGTATATCTTTTTCTGCTTCATGACAGAAAGACTGACATAGTGAAGGCCACTGCTTGATTAAAATAAATGATAATAAGTGTACATAAAATCTAAATGTCAGCCTGAGTACTTCTGTGAATATTTCAAAAATATATAATCTTCTCCCAAAGTTGAAAATATAAAATTTTATTTACTTAATCCATTTAGGTTTAGCAGAAGTTTATAGTTCATAAACTTTTCAGAATGGAAACAAGTTATATTGTTTTCCCCAATGACAGAGCAGATTAAGCTGGTCAAAACCAAGTTCTAGAGTCTCCATAATTTATTTGGCTCTATCTTTAGAACAAACTTATCGATCCTACTCCCACACCACTAAGTAGGGTCAGCTTAGATCAGAAATCAAGACATTAATTTTGGCCTTAAGACCCAGTTGGGAATTGGCACTAACTAGACAAGTATCTTTGAGCAAGTAACACGTTTTTATGGGTCTATTTTTTTTTTTGGCTTGTAAAATAACAGTACTAGATTATATGATATATGACTCCTAAGAACTTGCACATTCAACATTTCTCTTGGGCAATATTATGAGGAAAGAAATATACTGCTAAAGTATGAGATAGAAGATAAACGGGGTAAAAATTTAAATATATATATATTTATATATATATATATATATATATATATATATATATATATATACTGTAACATACTCTATTGTGCAAGTAAACTATTTTTAAAAAATAAGAAATGAATTTTCAACAAAGAAGAAAGTGAATTCAGATTTAAGCCCTAGGGACTTCTTTTTTGTGTTAGATGATTTACATACTTTTAAAAGTTACTATTGAATAATAATGAGAACCATGATGTTCTCAATATAAAACTGAAGCTATGTAAATCAAATAAAAAAGAAACTATTTTGTTGTTACTTACAGGCTGATACAAAATCTTCATTCATTCCTTAGAGATTTTGGTGCTTGGTTCACTGATATCTTTTCTGTATTTGTCATTGAATGATTTTAATAGTCACAAAAATAATTCTTCCAAAATCCTGGCTATTGGTCACCTTTCCTTCCCTCTTTAATTGAGTGTCCTCTATTCTATAACACACTGCAGCATTACCCAAGTAGTTTTAATCAATTATTAGATTTTTTAATACTCCTATTTCAGGCATTCTACTCTCCAATCATTACCTCCTATCTTTCAAGAACTTACTTAGCATTATTGCCCAGTGTCAACAATCCTTATTCTCTCGTGGACCCTACAGGCTGTTCACGCAGTACATGCAACTTTCACCCTCTGTGCCCTAACTTCTGCCCTTAGCCAACTTAAATAAATCTCAAGGTCCATAATCTCTTGTCTCTAGTCTCAACTCTAATACCTCCCTCCCTGTCACCTATATTTGCCTGAAAAATACCTGCAACCTAGTTTAATTTAATTCTCTTTTTAGTCTACTCCTGTCAGTGAACAGATGAGTAATACTGGAACAAACACAATCATGATGACTACATGTGCCTATTGAACACCAAAAAAATGTAATTTGAAATAGATCAAAATTTATCTCACCAACTCAATGATGTGACACTACATGTTTTTTTACTTTTTTCTAAATTATTTAATTTGCCTTCTTTACATCATTTTGATTAGCATACAATGTTATAATATCTGCAATTTAAAAATTTTATTATACCCCTATCTTTCCTTGTCATCACTCTATCAAATCAAATCTTATGAAAGACACAGTCTCCTTTTCCTCGACATACAGGAAGGATTTTGTAATGATAATTATTTATTCTTTGGACTATTTCTTCACTTGCCTTTTGGGATCCCACTCCTTTGGTTCTCCTAGGACTATCTCTTTTCATTCCTTTTTGTTCATTTCTCCTCATTTCTCCAATTCTTGCTCCTTATTTGATGGGATCTAATTTAGTCTTCTGATTTTAAATATCGTTTATACATGGCAACTCTCAAATTCATATTCCAGTCCATAGTTTTCCCCATACTAGATTATCCAATTTGCTTGTTCATCATCTCCCTTTGGAAGTTTCATTCCAAACCTGGATCATCCATGGAATCAGTTGCCAACAAGCCCATTTCAGTTGCTAAGGTCGGAAACATTGCCTTCATGCCCACCTCTTTTTATCTCCTTCTCACAGCTCAGATATCCATGAGCAATTTCTGTTGGATCTACCTTCAGAATATACCCAAGATCAGAAAACTTCCAACTATTTTCACTACTGTCTTGCTGATTTGCACCATCATCATTTCTCCTTGGGATTACCACAGAAAAACCTCTTAACTTGCCTTCTATACAAAGCAAAGCAGCCAGAATTATCTTATAAAATAAGGCAAATTAAAAACAAAAATATCAACTGAGAAAAAAGGTATTTGTATCAAAAAGCCTATTCTTTCTAATATAGTAAGGGCTACTGAAGTTGAAAAGGAAAAGAAACGAAAATCAAATTTTTAAAATGAGCAAAGGAGAGGAATAAATGTTTAACAGAAAAATAAAAAAAATGCACATGTCCTACCTATATGCAATTGATCCTTTTATGCAATGATGCTCAATGTATTTCTCAAATAGATAAATTTGAACTACAGCCTATGTGGTGACAAATTAGAGTACAGATGATGTAAGTCCTCTCAGGGGATCTAGCAATATTTATCAAAAGTATATGTGTATAGAATCACAGAGCAACCTCAGCTCTGAGGATATATTCATTTCTGGAAATATAGCTTCTTCACATATATGAAATTAAATAGTTAGGTTCTCAGAAGCTTACACTTGCCACTCTATCTCAAATCACTTTCATCAATGGTGCACAAGTATTCTTTCACTGCTAAAAACTATTTCTAAATTAACCACATGAAGTTGTTTATTAGAAAGATACAAAGTACATCCCTATTCTGTTGATCATTTGAAGGTTTTGTTTCCCTATTTACATACACAACAGACTTAACATGCTTTGTGGAGGTCTTTATTTTTAAATTCCACTTAGCCCTTATGTTAATTGATTTTCTAGTATTTTGAAGACTCAGAAGTAGATTATCTGTATGAATAGAAAGATAAACGAGCCACAACTACATTGCTGAGGGAGCATCAAATCTAGTGGAAGAGCAAAAGTGTCCTCGAATAGCTGCATTAGAAAGCATAAGTGATAAATACTACCACAGAGCAACAAAGGACCTCAGACAGGCAGAGAAAATAGCTTAACTGCTCTTTTCTGAGTGTTCAAGACATATAGAGTTGACAAATAAATATTAGTGTGGCCCTTTCTATCTAAAAATGATTGAGTCTTCTTTTAAGCTGAATTATGTATCTTCCTCAAAGATAATATTAAAATCCTAATGCTTAGTATCTTAGAATGTGACAATTGGAAATTGGGTCTTTACATGACTTAATAAGTTAAAATCAGATCACTAGAGTGGCCCCTCATCCAGTATGATTGGTGTCCTCTTAAAAGGAAACATTTAAACTCAGAGTCAAAATGCATGGGAGGAAGACAATATGAAGATGCAGGGAGAAGATATCCACGTGATGCATCTTCACGCCAAGGGATGTCAGCGAATGCCAGAAGCTGGTAGAAGCAAGGAAAGTATTCTCCCCTGGAGCCGTTGAAGAAAGCATGGCCCTGCTGACACCTTAATTTTATACTTCTGGCCTTCAGAACTGAGAGGCGATGCACTTATTTTAAGCCACTCAGATTCTGTACTTTCTTATGGTGGCTCCAGGGACTGATGTAAGTCCCAAATTTTGTCTGATACTAGAGAAACAGAAAAATACAAAGCACCAGGCACCAACTTGGAAACTAGTTATCATATTCTAATTATATTTAAATATAATGTTAGAATTGTTTAAAGAATTTGACTTTTGGAGGTCAAAAAAAAAAAGCTGTACAAGCTGTACAAGACCATTTTTATGTAGTAGTTTTAAAAGAATCTACCAGCTACACTAATATTTCTACTAGAAATCAAAATATATACTGCTTATCAACTTTTTTACTTTCACAAGAGACTTCTCATATTTTCAGTACAGTACAGATGGTCGACTTTGCAAATTATTATTTTTTGTCAATTAACCCATAAAAATAGCATAATATTTTTTCTTTCGAATAGGCAAACACTTGCCCCAGCTAACTGAAGTGTGTTGTTAAAACTAAAAAAAAAAAAAAAAATAATGAGCATTAAAATGTTTAGAAACATTTAGTAGAGCACTAGGAAAATATTATGATTACTGAACTATTTAATATGTGTAATAAAAAACATTTCAAAAATAATTTATTTATAATAAAAATAGTTATTAACTTTAAATGTTGACTGTATCTTTAAAATAGCATTTTACTTAAAAACAAAATCATTATTGAATAAGATTTACTTGCATGATTTATTTTTATGTCTATCTGTTTTTCAGTAAAGAAATTATTTGGAGAAGAAATTTGTTCTGACATTAAAAAATAAAAGATAATAAAATTGTGAAAGGCTAAGACCAGATAAAAACAGTATGCCAATAAAATTCCTAAGTCATTATAATTTACAGAGAAATCTTTTAGTTGATTTACCAGTGTTTTTGCATCAATCACATCTCAAAAAAAAAAAACTCAGTAAAATCAAAACAAAAATATCAAGAAAGGAAAAATTAGGGAATATTGAATTTTGTTTCTCTGATTATACAAGAGTTGGTTGCCAACTCTCCACTTTCTGAATTATTTATTCAAATCTTATTCAATGAGTATAATGTACAAACTCTTCCATAGGTTAAACACTTAAGTGGGTTTTTTTCTAAAACCTGACACTCTCCATCATTAACTGGGTTGATTGGAAAGAACTGGAAAAAAGTTTAAATACAAACCTAGTCACTTTGAATCCATGGTAGACACACTGAATTCTGATCCCATATATTTCACGTGCCTGACAATCATCTCTCAACTCCCTGTCCTTCTCTTGTTCTAACCTAATATTTTCAAACACTGCAACAATCTCCTTAAGTTCTCTTGTAAACAACCAGTTTAGCTATCAATTACTGACTCTCCATCTTCCCATCTTGTACATGCTCCCTTTGTGTTCAAAGTTTTTCCGAGCAAACCTAAGGAGAAACACAGCTTCCCTCTGCTGCTGGAGAGCTCCTTAGAGAAGGTGAGCTCTTCTCTCTAGTTCTCACATTCCTGAGCAAGGAGGTAGAGTGGACATATTTTTAGATCCCCATTCTCTGTATCACATAATCACGTAAAATATTCCTAGAAATAATAAGGTAAGTAGTGGCAGAATATGGTCAGTTTGCCTAAAGCTATTTTCTTCAAAAATCTGTTTCTTCCTTATTTCTATCCCTTAAGGAGAAGATACGCTGTTTGATGGCTAAAATTGGGAAACAATTTTTCTAGTGGTTTTTGATGATATATAATGTAAGTAAATTGTTAGAGGGAAGGGAAAATGGTATGTTAAAAGAAAAAGTAAGATATGTATAAGAGCAAAATGTTTTAATAATATATTGCTGGAAAAGAAAGGAGGGGACAGTAATTTTTATATGAATCTCTGGAAAAGGGTTCAAATATATTGTTTCATTTCCATTGTGGCTGAGTCTAAGCTAATCAAAGTTCTTGCAACATCTGGTCTCATTCAAGCCAAGTAATCACTTAATGTATCAAAAAAAATATATATATATATATATATTTATATTTATATATATTTATATATGTAATATACATGCTTTTTAAAGTTATTACATAATGTTTCAGAAGAATTTTTGAGGCCTGAGTTTATAATGGATATATTGCTAAGAAGCAATACCTACTTAATTGATTATTCAAATGGTGCCATGCATTAGGTAGGTCTCGAAGTATGCACTGCAATTTTTTTATAAAGAAATAAAATATATAACCAATAGCCAACACACGTTTATTTGGGAATCTCAGTGCTTTGTATCCAATTCCTAAGTGCATTTGAGATCATTAAGGTGATCTCATTTAGTAGCCACCAATCTATGTGCTTAATAAATATCTATTAGTCCTTGTAACAGTCCTAGGAGCCATCATTTTTATTATTATCTCTATTGGTTTATTTTCATTTATACAAATGATAGCACTTTAGCTATCAACACTAACAAACCACAACACAGATCTTATTCTAAAAAAGATGACATGAATAAGTAATGACAGAGTCTACCCAAGATCACACAGTTCGGTACTGAGTTTAGTGTTCATCTAACAGTAGCCACTTGGTACTGTTTATCCAGATATTTTGCCATTTTAGAAACTTAAGAAAAAATGTTCAAACATGATTAAGACACTGGAAGGCATTAGGTTTAAGCAAGAAAGAATTGGGGAGAGGGTGGCAGAGCAGGCCAAAAAATGAAAGTTCACCTTGTGAATCATATAAATGAATACTAAATAGGGCAAATGGGCTTTTTGATTTTTTAAAATTTAGAGATATGGTTTATCTTTCAGGAGAAGATATATGAAATACTTCCACTTTGTGACCTCTCAAAGTTCCTTTCATCTCATAAAGTCTCTAATTCTAAAACAATTACTTCTACAAATAGTAATAGTAGACAGGGAAAAGAAGGGGTATCACCTCAAATAGCAAAAACGGAATGTGGGGTTAAGTCATTGTTATCCACGGCAGTTTTGCCTTTCAAGACCTTACTTTTGTAAAGTTTCTAAAAGAAAAAAAAAATGTTTAAGTTTTATATTAATTAAATTCTATATTGCATTAACCCATCATCTCATGTATTATGATCATATTATGGGAAATAATTTGTCATTCAAGAACTTGCTAACAATCTCAGTAGATATGGTCTCTTAGAAACAGACCTCAGGAAGGTGAATAACAACAGGTGTGTGTTGCTTGGGAACAGAAGATTTTTCATTTTCTCTACTAGTCTGAATAGCCAGTGATTTATTTAGGAACAAAAGCACAACATTCAATATCTTATGAAAGACACCTACATAAAACTCTTTCAAAACTAATGATTTCTACGTATAATTTGAAAGATGTGTTCAAGTACTAAACCAGAGTATAAAATCAGCCACTTTATCAATTCATACTAGTGGTTCACTGTAAAAATTTAATGGAATACTAGGAGGTGGAAAGCAGGCAAAAAATGTCTTTAGGAAAGAAAATATCTTTGTGAAAGAAAAACTCTGTGTAAATCCTCAAGGGCATAAATTGGGGAGTATAGTAGAAAGGGTATGGAAATGTGTACCAATGTATAGAAACATAATTAGTAAGCAACATGCTCAGACGAATAAGAGTTGTTATTTTACTCGTAAACGATATACTAATTCAAGTAATTCGCTTCAATTATTTTGGACCTCGCAAAGGTAGGAATACTGAACAACTTGTGTCTAAGGATAAAACACAGTGACTATGCTTATCTGGGGACCCCTTAATGATTTTCTTCATGTACAGAAGATTTTTAGGCCTGACTCAGCACTGTGGCACAGAGTCTCTGGAGTTATAACAGCTGGGTTTAAAAATTCTGATTCCAAGGTCACTTTATTTGGGCATTGTGGAAATCTATTTATTTTAATGATAATGTACTTGTTACTGTTTATGCAGTATGGGGATAAATACAACTACAACCTTCAAGGAGGTTCTAGCGGGCTCTAGACATTTCTGCTTCATGGGCCCCTTTTTTCATAAATAGATTAATATACATCTATATTTCAATAATTGTATTTTATGACCACATTGGTAAAATGAGACTGTATTAGCATTTTAAGACATTTTCAGCAACCTAAAAGTTCATCTTTTTCTTTTGATTAAAAATGTAAATTAGAACATGTTTGTGTGGGCCTTAGGCACTCTATCCACTGTCCCAAATGGAGAAGTCAGTCCTACCTGTCACCTTGTAATATGTTTATGACCTTTGGCACCTTACCTAAGCCTCAGCTTTTCCATCTGTAGAATTGAAAGATAGTAACAGTGCCAATTTTATTGGATCGCTGTAATACTTGAATTACATAATTCATCTTGGACGACAGAGGGTGCATGGGCTGGTATAGGGCTGAGAGCTGTGAGAGGAAGCTTGTCAGACAAGGTCGGGAAATGGGGCAGGTGGTCTCGAGGAGGTTACGGTTTCTAAACACTGTAAGTCTTATGTCCTGACTCATGGTCTATGCTTCACCCACTTATACACGGCCACTTTTTACATATAGCTTCCACTGAGTTAAAATATATATAAATTCATTTAAACAATGTATTGATTCCATACTTTTGTCATAGTACATTTTATCAAACAACCCTGAACAATAGCACAGTGTTCTTAATGTGAAGTTTAATATATATATATATATATATATATATATATATATATATATAGTAAAAGAAGGTAATAGCTAGTATAAAGATTAGTTGGAGGATGAAGAAATCAAAGTTTATTTTCTTCTAGTTCATCTTATAAAATGAGTTTAATAGGATTAAGAGGTCCAAGAAAACCTACGATGGAGCCTAGAAAACTGAGATACAATTAGGTAGTTCACTACTAATTTATAACAACACTAGTTTGTATTTATTGCCTACTGTTTTCCAGAGCCTTTGTAAAGTATTTATAAAATTTTCATATAATTTCTAGGATTTTTATCTATTTGCTTATTTAAATCCTTAATTAATATTACATAGATACTACTTTGATTCGTATTTGACAAAGAAGAAAACGAGACACAAAAAGTTCCAATACTTTAAACAGCATGGGAATGACCAAGCAAAATGTTAACTTCAAGCTCTCAAATATCAAGTGGTGCTGCCTCTTTCGATGAACCCCTGTAGTTTAATCTTACACAAAAGGTATAAAGCAGGCCTTAAAAAACCGCCTATGGTCCAAATCCAATACTTAAGAGGCTGGGTAAGAATTTAGGGCTGACACTCTAGATAACATTAAATAGTGTTACTGCTCCATTGTCCTCTTGAGAACCAAGAGGCACTGTAGTAGGTCGCTGGGTGGGGTTAGGAATTGAGAGGTCTGTGTTACTCCAGTTCTTATAATAAATATAACCAAGATGAGTATTTGGAATTTTTTTAAATCCCTCTGCAACTTCTTTGTCATTTAAGAGCCTTCAATTTCATGATAGAATTACTCAGACATAAGCAAACAAATTAACTTGTCTTTTTATGAAGAAGACATATTATTATTATTTGGTAATATCTTGTAAAATCATTAATCTGATAAAGCATAAAGAGCAGAGATCTGTGACCTCTGTCCTCTGTTTTGGAGATACATAAAGCATTAGCTTGCTTAGAAGAATAGTGATGTCTTAAGGTGCTGAATTGTTCATTTTTATTACCACATGGACTCCATATAATCAGTTCTTAATATAACACTTTGCCATAACACATTTCACGGTTCATTGACAAAAATGATCCTTCAACCCAGGTAAATAACAATGTATGTCATATATGTGTTATCTGATTGAGTCAAGCATTGAGCATCTGAAGCAGCTAAAATTTTAGTAGGGGATACAGTTCACAAGTCAAATTAAAAAAATAGGCCAAGTAATATTTTTGCCAACAATATCTTACATTGCACAAAATGTAGGTGTCTAATTTTGAATCTTTTCTTGTTAACTACTTTTAATGCAATTATTATCAACAATTATCAGGCACAAAGCACAAGGTAAATGAAACCTATTCAATTCACATTATTTAGCTTCACTTGGAGAAGTATATGGATACATTTATTTGACATGGAACAGCATATTTCAGTGAATGCTGATAAAAATCCTAGTGAGACCTTACTATTCAAAGAAATCTGTCTGTGAAGGACATAACCTTTTCTGTCATGATTGCAAATCTCATTGCGAAATGAGAAAATTAAATCACTTGGGAATGCGAGAAAGACAGAAAACTTTAAACTAAATGCCACTCATAACACTAGAAAGCGAAGAAAATGATGAGTTGGCTTTGATACAAGAAAACATCTATGACATTATCTATCATTAAGTTGAAAAACCTGGCAGGTATGTTTTCCTTACACTGATGGTTTTTTAACTAAGTCTGAGATTGAGCTGTTTAAATAGTAATTGGTACCTATATCACTTTAAAAAAACTTCTCGACCCACCTATGAAACAGACAAATGAGAACTTCGAAGTTCTGGATCCCAGTTTTCAGGGTGACTAAATAATCCCAAGTAAACCTTAGGCACCACCCTCACTTTCTGTCTTACCTCAATTCACCCTGGCCAGACTGTCTCTCGTCTATACAGTTAGCTCAGGGTTTTTCATGGTGATTAGCCACTTAGCAGCAGCCTCATCAAAGGTTAAATGTAGCATAAGGGTGGGAAAAGTAGGTGGAAACTATAGAGAAAAATAATTTGAAGAAAACTTTGTGTTTTCTGTCAAGTACCTATATCATTCTGTGTACACATATAGAAAAGAAAAACAGAGTCCAAGTGTAATAACATCCAAAATTACATATTAGACACTTAACAATAAGTTGTCCCGTAAATATTTCTCTCTAGGAAGATAAGGCCCAACTATTCTTTTCTTCTCATTTATAAAATAACAACAACAAAAAAATTACTTCCCTATGTGTTTATGTTTTCTCTTCATGGTTCCTACTTTTGAAATAACATGTAAAAAAAGCCATGATTGAGAATAATCAGAAAGCTGATGCTTTGGCTAAATTAACCTATATTCAGAGCAAAAAGGAATATGAAAAATTTTGAACTTCTACTTTAAAACTTTTCTGAAAACGTTGTATGATAGAAGTTAACTTTGTAAGAGTTTGAGATCTTCATACAAAAATGTACATGAGTGTTTGTATGCATTCCCCCAAATACCAGATTGCAGGTTGTGTTTGATCCCACAGTGAATCACCATTTTTTTAGAGTAATTAGTACCTCATGATATGACCATTTAACTCTTGCAGTATATAGTATTGCATAGCAAAATAACATTTCATTTTTACTTAGCAATATTTACATTCTAATTATAATCACCCACCCATTTTGTGGAATTAACAATACATAGATCAATTGTTTTCAGGGCATAATTTTTCTGGTACATATTTGTGATACCAAGAAAATGGCATTTTCTCACTTTAAAATTAACTTTTGAGTGATCATGAAAGTGTTCTTTATCTAAAAATAGCTCAGGGCTTCGTAAGTTTTCCCAAGGATCTCTTAACTCTGATATTTAAATCAGAAATTATATGCTTTTGAGGCACCAAGCATTTCACTCTTCTTGTCAATTTTTCCTTAGGAGACAACTTTTTAGATTGTTAACTATTCTGCCAGATGTTCATGGCTTTGCAAATTATCAGAATGGTTCTCCAACATCATTGTCACCTACTTTATGAAATCCTGTGGCTTTATGGAAGATTCACAATGTAACTTTGAAACCCCACTGCTCTATATATGTATAACATTGCCAAATTTCAAGACTAAAAATCAGCAGGATATATAGAAGTGTTCAGGCAATTCATGGTATTGTTCTGTGTATTCCTCTGTGAGATTATAATTAAATGGAGACATTCTATAAGTAATTATTTATCTACTTGATTTGGTTCTTATTATGACAGATTTTGAGCCTCTAACTCAGGGGTCAGCAAACTTATTCTTCAAAGCATCCAACAGTAAATATGTTAGGTCTTTATTGCAATCACTTAGCTCAGTCACTGTAGCATGAAAACAACCATACACAACATGTAAAAGAATGAGCATGGCTGTCCTCAAATAAAACTTTATTTACAAAAGCAGGTGCCTGGTTGGATTTGGCTTAAGTACCCTTGTTTGCTGAGGCCTTCTCTAATTTAATAAACTCAGATAATAAATCTATTTTCAAAAGCGATTACTGAAGACAACCAGGTTTCTGTACAAAAAAAAAAAAAAAAAAAAAAGTCTTGCTGTTGTTAGTCCAGATGGACCACAGCTTTGAACCATTATGGTATTTCCAATTTTTTTAATCTTAGAGAAATCTTTGTGGTATAAAGAATAAGATTCTCTTTTCTATTATCAAAACATTTAAGGTTTTCATTGAAGCCCAAATCAATCAGAAAAGGTCAGATTATGAAACAGAAGAAGAGTAAATCATTCCGAAATTAGATGCTTTTGTGAGTGTGTGCTCAAGACACATGGAGTCATGAAGAATAGATGTTTCAGCATTTAGAGGTGTCCTGCCACATGGGTTGCCCATCATACAAGCAATTGGCTGGTGCCGGTTAAAGCACAGATAAAGAATGCCTTTATTTACCAATGTAGAATGAGAATCTTCTCATAGAAGAACTCGTTTTTTTCCCTTTCATCTCTAACTTATAGGAACCAAAGATTATGCTGCATAACACTGACAAAATTTATTATCAACTGGTATCAATTTATATAATTTATGAAGAGCAGAACATTGATTTCTTGCATTCTGTACTTTATATAAACTTTATTTCCAAAGCAACAGAGTTAAAAATAAAAAAAAGAATAGATAAAACTTACATATATCACTCGTGATGTGCCAGCAGTGCTCTAAAATATAGAATGTTAGACAGATAGATAGGTGTAGATATAGTGATATCTATAAACATCTATTGATCGATTCACATATGCACATATGTACATATGTATTTGAATAAACTATTTTAATCCTCAGAACAACTCTATAACACCAATAATGTCATTATATGCATTCTAGAGATGTGAAAATGGAGTCACTAAGCATTGACTTGTCCCAAGTTGCAAAGCTAATCATCGAAAGATCCAAGGTTTGAACCCATGGAGTCCAGCTTCAAAACCCATGCGGCTATTCCTACCCTTCATGTTATTGATCAAGCATTTCTTTTCCTTCCCAAATGATAATTCCATTAAAAATATTTTCAAAGGCAATACTCAGAATCTGCCTAAAATAGATGATACAGCTTTAAAAAGTTTACACAAAAATTCTTTCACATGTATTAGAATTTATAATGAGGCGAAGTCTGTTCTGGGAGCTGCCCAGTGTATACATAGCTATCTTGTACAATGACTACAAGATTCCATTCGATTCATCCCATCTCCTCGCAGACTCCTCAAAACACTTTTTAAAAATTAAAATGACTTGAATAAATCAGCAAATTAGTCATCAGAACCAAATGCTAATCTATTATTCCTTTGGCATTATCAAAAAGAGACAAACAGTGAGAAATGGAGTGTAAATCAAGTCTTTTTCAAATAATTAAATGGCATTATATATCTTAGAGTCAACATACATTTTGGATCCACCACTCTTACTTCTTTCAATTAAACCACTAAATTTATATAAGCAACACAACCCTTTCCTCAATTTTCTCCAATTTATAGGGTTTTAATATGTTTAGGAAATATCTGGTTGAATTTAGTGAAACAGCCAATTATGAATCAGGTGTTTTAATTGTATAAATAGCCTAAGACATGGACTGCATTAATTATTGCAAGTCTTTATACCAGCTCCAAACCATCCAACTAAAAATAAAATGAGGAGTGTTGCAGATTTCTTTAACTTTTATCTAGATTGTGTTTTATTACATTTTTTAAAAGATAGAATCCAGATTTCTTAGACATGTAGAACTCCTCGATAATTATAAACGTAAGATTGTATTATTAATAAACTTTTATTTCCATTCATTTTTTCTCATTAATTCATTCTTTTCAATTTCGTATATTGCAATGGGATTTTTTTCCTCTCCCCTATTACAGATGTTTGGATTCTGTAATCCCCCAAGGTATCAGGAGCCTGTATATCCCATCTGCAGGGATAAACATATCTGGTGATTAGAACTTCATATAAAGCAAAATACTAATACATCATTAAGCCTACAAAATATTTAGTCCTCCATATGTTGTTTGTGTTTCACATTTCTCAAACATTTTGCTATAAAATACAATTCATAATAAAATATAGATAGATAAAATTAATGTCAAAGAAAAGTTAAGAGCATTGAGATTTTTTAACTTCTATGTTTTGTACTTTATTTGCATAAGGTGTACTAGTCAACCCTCAGTATTCCTCACTCCCTTGACATGAAATCTGAATATTCAGTGTGTATGAGGTTTGCAGAGGATACCAGTTTTAATCATACATTTGGTATTAAATTGCGCTTAACTCAAGATGGGTGGGGAAAATTCATTAGAAATTACCTGGTTGGGCATTAATTGCTAGTTATTTTTTACAAAGTGAACTCTGTATTTTCTACAGTCTGCAATGGAGTAAGGATTCTGTTTTGCTTAAATGCAACTTCATGTCTTGCTGCGACATTTAAGAATAAATCAGTTCTTAGGTAAAACCTATATACATTTTATTGCAAAAAAGCCAACAAAGCCTTAAAGTGAAATGAAACCCAAATGAGATGTTTCAAGAGCAAAAAATTAGAAAGCTAGAAAGAAAAAAATATGTCCTTAGTAGCCCAGTATTTGTTTTATACCTTGGCAATGGTGCTAAATAAGCAACTTGGGCAAAACTACATCTATGATGTGAAATAAAGCTGCAGAATCAACTCTCATATTTGGACAGTCTGGTAATTATCAACAGGTAATGTGGAATTTTTCAACTTTAACCTTAGAGCCATTTACTTTCCAACTAACTTTCTTGACTACTGCCTTACATCGATTCTAGACACCCCTTTTCTTCCCTGAGTTAATTTCACATACAATTACCCCAATCTGGGACTAGAATAGTAAATTGTGGACAAACTAAACAAATCAGTCTCCTCTAAGGAAAAGGCATAGATGATACATTTCACCCAACAAACAAACGTGAAATCAAAAGACTAGATCTAGCAGAGCTTGAGACCTATACATTTTAGTTTAAAATATAAACAAAAATACAACCCTGAAAATTAAACAATTTAATATATTTTTTTCTCATTTAATGAAGACTGGGGGCCTTCTGAGTATTTCCGAGGTACAAACATCTTAGAAGCATATTTTTCATAAAACTAAATTAGCCAAATATGGGGAAGACCTTTCAGGTCAGTCAGATCATCCCCTGGAGACCATACAGTGCAGTTGCCTAGTATAAATACTCCAGTGTGTGCGCCCCTTGAGTGTTGGAGTTCCCTAGTGTTAGGCCGACTTCTGACCTTTTATTTACAGTGTTATTTATTATTCATATTTTATTAAATATTTAAAATGCCACCTATTGTATTGGATGACTATTATGAGAAGAAAAGGTCTCTGTTCTTTGGATTGAGCTAGTTAATATCCTGCACTTGGCATTATCTGGCACTTCCTTTCAAAAATTCCTGAAGCTTCATGCTTGTATGTAACAGCTGGCAGTCGCAAAACCCTTTGGCGGAAACCAAACACTGCAATGAAGATAGCCACACTCACAAATTCGTTCTTTCCTGACAGCTTCATTTATAAATGAACCCATTATTTCTTTCACTTCTTTAAGAGTACCATTGATAACGATATTAAGAAGTATATACAATAGGTAAACAGGAGGACATTTGTAAAACAAAACAAAACAAAAATGCAAAATTGAGTTTTGTTTTGTTTTTTTTTTCCATAGGGGTGGCTGTTAGGTGCTTCTACAGCCATAATTTGCATGAAATTTATTAAATAAATAAAGGCTCACACTTGCTTGTATCTGTCTGATGTTTTCTGTTTGTCTCTTTCTTTCCCATAGGGTAGAAATTTGAAAGTGAAGGGAAGGGGTACGTTACATTGATTCTTTAATTGATTTTCACCTAAAGATTATTGTCTAATTTTCTTCTGTGGAGCTCTATATTCTCACATTAAGAGAACGGAGGCAATCTCCAAACTGTTTATTTGGGTAAGTTAATCCTATAAGAATTCTACAAGACTTTTATAATTTGAGGAAATAATAAATCTACAACAAAAAAAGCAAAATCCAAAACAAACCAGTACAAGCCAAGGCACTTTTCTGTAACAACAGGAATCAATTTAGATTACCTGCAGAGAAACTGGGTGCCTGGAGGATTTTAGCAGTCAGAATGAGCTGCCTAGGTCTTGCAGATGCAGTTCTGAAGCAGGGCTAATAATAAAGGAATTTGGCACAGGTCTAAACCCATGTAATATCTGAGAACACTCCCTGAAGTGCACCTTTCCCTTAACTATGAATATAACATTTCTTTAGTGATGATTGTCTATTCTCAGTTGCATTGTATGTGGTGAGGGAAGGGCCTGAGAAGGAATACAGTGATGCCATCATAGTAGATGCTGTGACCAGAAGAAGGAACAGATGCAAGAGGTCATCAAGAGTGGGGTGGCAGTGAAGAGCTAAAAGGGCAAGGCCAGAGTAAGGCAGCAGATAAAACAGCTAGAAAACTTGGACAGGACATAAGCCCCTTCCCCCATAAAAAATTTATGTAAACTTATGTTCTCTTCTTGCTGCTTATTGCTTATTTTCAGTTCTCAGATCCTTTTTACAAGCCTCTCCAAAATTATGTCTTATCTATATTACTCCCTTTGTTTTCTGCCTTACTCCACACCACTCAACAATTTCAAAAAAAAAAATCCTGAAATCAAGTTTGATTTCTGACTCCATGGTGAATAGATGTTAAAAAAGTAAGTTAAAATGTCTGGGGTTTGATTTTAGGTCTGTCACTGATTATTTGTGTGACCTTGGAAAAATGAACTTATCTGAAACTCAGCTGCCTCATATATAATATGGAAATAAAAATTAGAACATACATAGATGTTTCTAATGAGTAAATGAGGTTATTTGGGAAAAGCACTTGGCAGAGAGCCTGGCATACAACATATCGATATTAGCTCCAATTATTATTAATTATAATTAGTCAGGTGATTCTAAATATGTCTCCAACCATGGCATTTATACTCATCTCGATCCTTTATTTCCAGCTCTTTGCTGATTATGTCTTAACTATAACTACATATTCAACATTTGTTAAATTGAACTCATTCTTTATTTTTTTTTCTATTCCTGCATGCTAACGACCCTTTTTCTCTCTGTAACAATCTAACTGGTTATGAAATTCTCTGGCTACTAATGATATATTTGAGAATTTCTTCCTTTTTATTCCCAAAGTCACCCCTCTAGTGGAAATGTTCAACCTCTGCCACAACTTTTGCAATTAACCACTAACTCTTTTTTCCTCTTCTAATAACTCCCCAGTCTAATCATTCGGAACTCTGTAGACAAATTAATGTTCCTAAATCACAGATATTAATTATAGGCTCCCCAAGTTTAAAGTGGTCTTGTAATTTGAGCCCTTAACAAATTTTGGCCCAACCTTCATTTCCAGTATTTACTAGTTTCATACAAAAATTTAAGCCCAAACAAAATATACCTAATTTACCTTCCCTGAACATTCCACATCTTTCTTTACTTATCAGTCTACATTATTCTCTTGTTCTCAAATGAAATCAGCATTACATTTCTGTGCAAAATAATACATTACCCCTCAAGGGCCATATCTAATGAAACAGCACATACAAACCTTGTCTTGATTATATTTCCTTGACCAAGACTTCCTAGTATTTGATTTACATATTTCTCCTGCCACTTCACTATAACATGAGAAATAATATGTGTTTATATATTTTATTGCATCTTCCCTTTATCTCCACTAGGCTGAAGGATCCCTGGAGGAGGTTCATAGGGATAACTGAATTGTATATTTATATAGGTGCCTGGGTGACATTCAGATGTATGGTTAACTTAATGATACTTGGTCATTTTAAAAAATGACAATAAATTTCTCATGCCAACAGTTAAAATTATTACTAAGAAGAAAATATTTATTAATTAGTTTCATTATATATATATATATAAAAGCTCCAGGTAGTAATCTAGCCTTATTAATTATTATTTCTTAAACAAAGAACTATTTAAGTCAAAAAATTTAGTTATGTTTTTAACAAAGGAGAATGTCTTAAAAATGCAACACCCATATGCTCACATTATTATTATTGAGTTCAAATATTAAAACTTGAGAGGAGAGTTTCTGATTCTGGAATGGCTAAAATATAAGCTATCAGATCTCATCCTCCCATATATAACAACTATAAAATTGGAGAAAGTATAAACATAAAAGTAAGCTGAAGACCTTACAGAATGAAAAGAAAAACAATATCTGGAGAAGAGTTGGCACTTTCAAAAAAATATCATCATGGCATGAGTTATCCATTTTTTACAACTTTAATCTTAAGGCTAGGTCACATCCAACCCATGCAAGATGGCAGAAAGTCCAGGAGAAAACACACAGGTTTTCTGGCTTAACCGACTAGAGAAAAGAGTTTGCGGCAACCTCAGAAATTGAAATAGATTCCTAAGATAGAGCACACCAGAGAGAAGAAAATCAAATTTTGTGTACAAATTACAAAAATGTCTAGCTGACCTCTAAACAATGCAAGTATAGAACTGGTTTAGAGGTGATTCAAAGAGACTTACCTAAGAACAAATTAGCTGAACTGAGATTTCAGTTCTCACAGAGACAGAATGTTCAGCTTATGTTGAACCAAGTGAAAAGCCTGCCAAAATCACACCAACAAACAAAAATCAATATTTTCCAGGAAAAAATACAACTGAATCAAGAATTTACACAAATCACTGTTAATATATCTAAGGAACAATCCTAAATTACATGACATCTGAACTATCAGAAAAAATGTTAACAAATTTTATGCAAAAGACAGTAACTGAGACTACCCTTGAGATGACCAAAATATGGAAATCTTAACTATGCTAATAAACGTAAAGGAGACAAACATTCAAAGAAGAATTAACACCTATTCTTCTCAAGCTATTCCAAACAATTCAAGAAGGGGGAAGTCTCCCTAACTCCTTTTATGAAGCTACCATTACCTTGATTCCAAAAACAGACAAAGACATTACAAAAACAAACAAAAACAAAAACAAAAACCTATACACTGATATTTTTTTTGAACACTGATGCAAAAATCCTCAAAATACTAGCAAAACGAATTCAGCAATACCTTAAAAATATTTTACACCATGATCAAGTTTGACTTATTCCTAGGATGCAAGGTTGGTACAATATTTGGAAATCAATTAATGAGATACACACAAGAATAAATCGAAAGATAAAAATTATATTATCATATATCAATAGATGCAGAGAAAGCATTTAACAAAATTTAGTACGTATTTATTATAAAAATTTTCAGCCAAGTGGGAATAGAGGGAACATACCTTAACATAATAAAAGCCATAAATGACAGACCTACAGCTAACATCATACTCAACGGGAAAAGGCTAAAAGCATTTTCCTTAAGATCAGGAACAAGACAAGGATGCCCACTTTCACCACTCCTCTTCAATATTGCATTGGAAGACTTAGCCACAGCAATAAGACAAAGAGAAATAAAAGAAAACCAAATTGAAAAGGAAGAAGCGAAACTCTCATTATTTGCAGATGGCATATACAATATATAGTGAACTCCACAGATTCTACCAAAAACTGTTTGAACTAATCAATGAATTTAGTAAAGTAGCAGGATACAAAATTAATTTTCAGAAGTCAGTGGCATTTTTATACAGCAATGATGAACTTTTGAAAAAAAAAAAAGAAAACAATCCCATTTACAATTGCATCAAAAACAATAAAATACCAGGGAATCAAATTAACCAAGGAGGTAAATGACCTGTTCTCAGAAAATTATGTCATTGAAAAAAGAAACTAAAAAAGATACAAATAAATGTAAGCATATACTATGATCATGGGTAGGAAGAATCAACATCTTTAAAATGGCCATACTACCCAAAGCAATCTATATAGTCAATGTAATCCCTATCAAAATACAAATAGCATTTTTCAGAGAACAAATATTCCTAAAATTTATATGGAACCATAAAAGATCTCAAATAGCCATGGCAATCTTGGGAAAGAAAAACAAAATTGTAGGTATCACACTACCTGATATCAAACTATACTACAATTTTATAGTAATCAAAACAGCATGGTACTGGCATAAAAAAAATAGATTACATTGATCAATTAAACAAAATAGTGAGAAATAAATCCCAGAAATAAATCCACACCTATAAACTCACTTAATATATGGCAATAAAGGCAAGAATATACAATGGGGTAAAGATAGTCTCTTTAATAAATGGTGTTAAGAAAATTGGACAGATACATGCAAAAAAAAAAAAGAAGGAAAGAAAAAAAAGAGGACCATCTTCTCACACCATATATAGAAATAGAGTCAAATAGATTAAAGACATAAATGTAAGATGTGAACCTATAAAACTTCTACAAGAAAACATAGGCAGTAATCTCTACAGTACTGCTACTAGTGATTTATTTCCAGACATATCGCCTCAAGTAAGAGAAAAAAAAATTAACAAATGGGACTACATTAAACCAAAAAATTTTTGCCCAGCAAAGGAAACTATCAACAAAACGAAAAGGCAACTGACTGAATGAGAGAAAATATTCACTTATGATACATCTATAAGAGGCTATTATCCAAAATATATAAAGAACTCATACAACTCAGCAACAACAAAAACAAATAATCCAATTAAAAAATGGGCCGAAGATCTGAACAGATATTTCTCCAAAGAAGAATTACAGATGGCCAATAGACATATGAAAAGATGCTCAAGGTCATTCATCATCAGAGAAATGCAATTTAAACCACAATGAGATATTATCTCATAACTGTTGGAAGAGCTATCATGAATAAGTCAAAGTGCTGGAGAGGATGTGGAGAAAAAAGAACCCTCATACACTGTTGGTGGGATTGCAAATTGGTACTGCTGCTATGAAAAACAGTCTGAAGCTTTCTCAGAAAATTAAAAATGGATATACCTTTCGACCCCGCAATTTCACTTCTGGGTATTTATCCAAAAAAAGCCAAAATAATAATTTGTAAATCTATGCATCCCTATGTTCATGGTAGCACAATTTACAATAGCCAAGATATAGAAGCAACCTAAATGCCCATCAACAGACAATTGGATAAATAAGTTATGGTTCATATATACAATTAATATTACTCAGCCATTAAAAAAGTGAAATCTTACCATTTTCAATGAACAACATGGATGGACCTAGGGGTTATCATGCTGAGTGAAATAAGTCAGACAGAGAAAGATAAATACCATATGATTTAACTTATTTGCAGAATCTAAGTAACATAAAGAACAAACTAATCAAAAGTAGACTCACAATCTGGTGATGGCCAGAGGGGACCAGGAGAAATCTGGTGACTGCTTAGGGGGCTGAGCAACAGGGGTAAAAGGTAAAAAAGTACAAATTAGTAGTTGCTAGATGGTCACCGGAATAAAGAGCACGCCATAGGGAATGCAGTCAGCATTATGGAATGATTAGGTGGAGAGCCAGTGGAGAGAAAAAACAATTAGGGGGATCGTTTAAGAAACCATATAAATATCATACCAATGTACTGTATACTTAAAACTAATAATAAACTAAAATTTTAAAAAAGGGGAACATGTCTGTAATACATAAATGTAGAACATTTCAGTGGAAAAGTAAATAAATAAATATAAAGTGGTAAAAAAGATCCAAATAATGTTTTTAAATAGAATTTAAAAATCAGTAGATGTGCTTAACAACCTAACAGAGGTAATGAAGATAAAGGCAATGATTGCTTAACTAGAATAGAAATTATCCATTTTAAAAAATAAAAAAAGGAAAAATGAATACAATCTCAGAGATCTGTGGAAAATATTAAAAAGTCAAGGTCAAAATTATGTGTAATTAGAATCTCAGAAAAACAGAGGGGAAAAGAGTAAAAAATGTATTAATTTGGTGAAAGGTATAAATTTACAGCTTGAGAAGTCCATTGAACTTTAAGTAGAAATGATGGGGAAAATAATCCCTATGTGCATCATAGTTAAATTGCTGAAAACCAAAGTAAACAAAATCTTGAAAGCAGCGAGAAAATAAACATCTTAATTACAGAAGAACTATTATTTGAATTTTTGCTAACTTCTCATCAGAAACTGTGGACATCAAAGGCAGTGAAACAAGTTTTAAGTGCTGAAAGAATAAAAAAAAATCTCTCAACCTAGATGTTTACATTTAATAAAAAGGATAATGGATAAAGACATTTTCAGAGTAGAAAAAATGGTGAGAATTCATGGCCAGAAGATGTGAAACACAAGAAAGACTAGAAGGCTAAAAGAAATTAAAAACAGACACATAGATCTTTAGGAAGAAATAAATAAGATTGAAAATGGTAAAGATTTGTGTAAATATAAGACTTTTTTTATTGTTTTAAAAGAAAATACAGAATTGTCATGTGAGCTTAAGATCTATAGATATTATAATCCACCAAGTGGAAAACAAAAGAGAAAGGGATTTAAATACACCTATAAATCTGTAATGTGTTATTCTATATGAAATGGTACAAGATTAGTTTTATAGAGACTATGAATGTCAAGAAAGTATACCATAATCTCCAAACACTTTAGACATATACAAAGATGTGTAGCAAAAATATTAATTAATTAAAATAGAATTCTGAAAACAGAAGAATTTTTAAGTCATAAATATTACTTTGAAAAAAAACATAAATTTCTAACTAGATTGATCAAGGAAAAAAAATAAAGAACACCATTTTCAGTATCAGTAATAAAAAAATTGTTATTTCTTAACCTAAAGATATGAGATAATTATAAAAAAGCATCACTACAAATTTAACAACTAAGATAAAATAGAAAATTTATTAAAGAGTTACTAATAAAAACTAAATGGAAAATACTATGTATCACTTGAAATAAATTGACATATATACATAGACATATGTGTGTGCATGTGTATATATATATATATATATATATATTTAAAATGTCAAATGATAGCAGCAGTATAGATAAGAGTATAAAATGCATGCTTTAATTTATAAAAATGCTAGAAAAAGAAAAAGTTATTCTGCATTGAATAAATAAACCAGAACAATATTTGTCTCTGGAAGGTGTGGGCAGAAATAGACAGATGGGAGATAAGAAAGTTTTGTAGGCTGATAGATTCCATCACTTGACAGGAGTTTGAGTTACACAGTTTATTTATATTTACCAAAACTCAGTGAATCTACACGTAAGACTCACCCATATTTGTTCATTTTGTTGTATTTAAATTTTAATTAAAAAGATAAACCCTGTACAGAAGTCTTAGACTAGTTAATGATATGACGGCTGAATAATTTAGGGGACAATATACTGATGTCTGAAATTTTCTTTAAAATTCACCAGAAAGGATGATTAATTAATAGATGGATAGTGAGATATATACATAGGAAGATATGTGGTTTACAAATTTAAAAAAAAAAAAGGTTGAGTTAATGTTAATAGTAAATTTGGAAGTAGGTATACATATTCATTGTCAATTTTTTCAACTTTGGTGATGTTTGAAATATTCATAGTAAAATACTGGAGAAAGAGAATAAAGCAATAGTAATAGATACTTATTTTATACTTTTATAATTATCTATATATTATATATTACATTGTATAATTATTTTATATATGTAAAAATCATACATTTCCAGATAAAGTATCTTATAGTAGCCAAACCTTGCAACTTAGGAGTTCAGTGAAATAAAAACAAAAGAAAGAAAATAAAAACAGCTAATTGAAGCTCTTGAGAATATTTAAGGCAGCCGGGACTTGAGGTGCCAAATTTCCAAAATAAATTTTTTTAAAAACTTCTGAGATGAGTCAAATTTTGTCCATTTTTGTATTGAGCTATTTGCTGAGCTGTTTAGAAAGCCCTAAACAGTTGCTTTTGGCTTAATTCCTCATTGTGTAATGACTAGATTCACAATGAGAAATTAAGCCAAAAGCAACTGTTTAGGGTTTTCTACAGTGTCACAGGGAAGAAGGATAAAAGTTGCATTTCAAGGTTATCCACGAGGCCATGTCTCGAGGTGCCAAGATTCTGGCAAAATAAAGGATTGAAGAATTTTGCATTATTTTCCCCCTCAAGCTATAGTAGGTCCCCTTATCTTTGGGAGATCTGTGACAAGAGCCCTCAGTGGATGCCTGAGATTGCAGATAGTACCAAGCCTTTTAAATACTATGTTTTTTTTAATACACACACACACACACACACACACACACACACACACACACACACACACACACACACACACACACACACACACACACACAATTTTTCTCCTTAATCAATTTCTTCAACTTTGCCCCAGATGTGTCAATGGCTTCTCTGTTGGCAGACTCACCTTCTCCAATAACATTTTTTATTTTTAGGCCAAACTTATTCTTGAATCTATGCAACGATTCCTTAACACATAGTAAATGGCTTGGTGTCACTCATTCCAGGGGACCCCTTGCTGAAGTCTTTACACAGGCTCAAGGCATTTGGGTGTAATAAACACATTGCTGTCAATGGGAACATGTTTTCTGTTCACATCTTCTACTCACAAATTTAAAGCCTTTTCCATCTTTACTAAGCATTTATCACACACCATACCATAACTTTTGCAGTTTCAAGTGTGAAAGCAAAACATTATTTTCCTTCTTCACAATTTCATGACAGAAGACTCGTTCTTACCATAGATCTTAGCAACCTTAGCATACCGTCTTTGTTCTTTCCCTATTAAACCAATAATTTCCATGTTTTTCACTTAAAGAAAGCTCTCATGGTTTCTCTTTGGCCTATTCGAATTGCCAGCATCATTGTGTTGGCTCTTTGGGGTATTATTAAAACAAGGGTTATTTGAGCACAAGCACTACACTATCCCCCTAATTGATCTGATAACCAGGATGGCTACTAAATGACTAATGAATGGGGAGGGTATTCAGTGTGGGGACATGGGATGAAAGTGTCTCATATCTCAGGTGAGACCAAATGCAGATTGTGAGATTTTATCATGCTACTCTGAACATGCACAATTTAAAACTTGTAAATTGTTTATTTCTGGAATTTTCATTTACTATTTTCTGAGTTGCTCTTGACCATGGTAACTGGAAAGCAAGGGAGTAAAACCAAGAGTAAGGGGGGATTGGTATATTTGCCAATTTCTAAATCAGTGGGAGAGATTAAGAATCCAGAGAGAAAACTGCATCTAAAAAAAAAGTTCCAGTGCTTTTTGCAGGCTCCCTTTTCTATGATTACAAACTTGGAGTTCAGAAAATTCCATAAAGGAGAAAATCTGCTAAACACCTTCCTAGACTTCTACTCAAGAGCCCTGAGGGCTATGCTTAAGAAATATGCACAGACTGGAAACAGTCTGACTCTCAAAGGACTGAACCACAGAATTAAGCTGTCTCAAGCTCTAACTGTCTTTGCCTACTAGAAGAAAACTAAGTCCTCTCTGGAGGCAACTATCATAATCAAGAAACTTTTTTATACACAGTGTCCAGAAATTAATTTAAAAATACCAGATGGAGCACTTCCATTCAACATCGTGCTAGAGTTATCAGCTGAACAAGACAAAAAGGAGAAATCAAGATGTCAGGACTTAAAAAAATAACACTGTCATTATTCTCAGATGAAATGATTATGTGCATAGAAAATCTAAAGGAATTCACAACTATTAGTAAGTGAATTAGCAAGTTTGTGAGGGAGAATGTGAATATAGAAAAGTCCAATGTATTTTTATGCACTAGAAAACAATTAGACATTGAAAATTTAAAATAATATTTATGGCAGAATGCAAATGAATTTTAGAACAATAAAAGCATTCTGTATGAAACCATAATGATGGATACATTTGTCCAAACTCACAAAATATGCAATGTCATGAGTGAACCAAAATATAACTATGGAATTTGAGTGCTTATGATGTGTCAATGTAGGTTTATCAGTTATGACAAATGTATCACTCTTTGGGATGTGAGATGTTGTTAAAAGCTTTGCATGTATAGGGGAAGGAGATACATGGGAAATTTATACCTCCCCGTCCATTTTGCTGTGAACCCCAAATTTCTATAAAAAGTGGAGAAACAGTTACAATAAGATGATAAAACATCAAGGATCTAAGAAAAAAATCTGTAAGAGATATGGATGACCTCTATATAGATTTCTATAAAATACTACTGGAAAAATGAAAGGCTAAAATAAATTAAGCATTAGCTCAGATAATTTTGAAGGAGATGATCAAATTGGACAATTTGCACTATATCAAGCCTTGTCCTGTATAAAGGCATGGCAATTAATAGTGTCATTTTTGTAAAATTCCAGAAATGGACTCGTATAAATATAGGCACTAGATTTACTACAAAGATGCCACTGCAGTAAGATGAAGAAAGGATCATTTCAAGGAGTGGTGCTGGGTCAAGTGGTAATCAATATAAAAATAAATTTTGTTATTTTAAATTATATGAAAAAAATTACAGATAGGTTTTAGACCTACATATGAGTCTAAAACAATAAAATATCTAAAAAATAATATAATATAGGTCACTATCTTGATAACCGTGGCATGAGAGGATATTTCTTTACCTAGATATCAAAGACACTGATCATAAAGATTGTTAAATTGTATTACATTAACATTAGAAGCTTCTGTTCATCATCGCTCTCCTCCTTGGGAGTAGGGTGAGAAAGCTATTAGCAGAAGGAAAAGACAAACGAGAAGATAGTTGTAATATATGTAACCAACAATGGCTTTTACTCAGAATATATACAGCTTTTCTACAAATCTAGAAAAAAAAGGAAAACCAATTTAAACAGAAAAGTACAAATGACATCAACAAATATAGCCAACAAACAAAAAAGAACTTCAGCACAGTTAATTATCAGAGAGAGATAAATTAAAACTTTAATGGGAACATACTCACTAAAATAGCTAAATATAACTTTGACAACATAAGTGTCAGTAAAAATATAGTTCAGCTGAAACTCTCATGCTCTGTTGGTATAAATATTAATTGGTAAAAATCAATTATTGTGCATCCCATGTCCCCACAATTCCACTCTTAGGTTTATACCAAACAGAAATGTATATATTTTAGCTCTGTAAAAATTTATAAAGATATCTATCACAGTATAACTCATAAAATAAAAAAAAAGAAATAACATGTTAATTAATAACAGAACGGATAAACTGTGGCATATTTATTCAGTGGAATTCTATTGACAAATGTAAATGAATGAACATGTTTTACATTATAATCTGATGAATCTCAAAAAAAAATAAAAGTAAAGAAAGCCAAACAAACAAAAAATATACTTAGAATATAATTATTAATTGTTCAAAAACATGTGAAACAAACCAAATATTGAAAGATGTCTGGAGAGTGATTATTATGAGGGTGGGGATCACAAGGGCTTCTGGGGACATAAATGCATTACTGGGTTTATGGGGACATTCCATTCTTCACAATTAACACAGTTGTCTTCACTTTTCTAAAAAGTCATTGAGCTGAATATATGTGGGTTGCACAACTTCTCAATATGTATATTTTACTGCAATAAAAAAATGGTTTCTTAAAAAAATGGTGTAAATTACACAGGTAAACATAGATCCTCTAGAATAGAGTCCTTATTGCCTATTTACTGAAAGACAGAATAATCTAAATGTACAGTTATGTCCATATGAATTTTCCTTTTAGTCTGTAATAAATGCAATAACTCAATACAGTAGGGAGTTTAGAATATTCCTGCAATTTTTTATATTTGTCTTGTTTATACGTGCTTTACACAATATAGGGCTCTAGATTCTCTTGAGAACTTTGCCATTCAAATGTAAATTTAGTCTAGGTACCTGTCCATCTAATTTCTAGAGGTGCTATCTGAATGGGTGTTACAAAGAATGTATGACTCCAGAATAAACAGCCAAAGTTTCCTGTTACTCGGCACTGGGGAGAAGAGATTTATCTTCTTAGAGATCATGAGAAATAGTTGCTCATTGCCTCCTGTTAATACTCTCTACTGAATTAGATCTTGTATTGTTGAACACATTTTAAATTGGGACAAAGTGATGCTATGTATATTTATGCATATATATATATATATATATATATATGTGCATAGTATACTTTAGGGCATATATATGAATATGACTTGTTCTTAGAATCCATTATGCTTTATTTTAATGAAAAATTTTAAAAAATTATATTCAAGATTATTAATTAGTCTAAAATATGTCCCACCAATAGGTAAACAATGTGGCCTGGACCAAAATGTGCCTTCTTTATTTTATTTTCTGTACTTAAATAACTTGTAAATTGTGATACTAATTCTTATTCTTGTTCTTTCTTTATCTGTATTTATTTTTTTGCTTATTTCCAAAAACAGAGTAATTAGGCAAATAGTGATGCTACCTATGGTTAGGAGTGACTGGCGCTAGCCAGGCTCCTGGAGTATATTATTACTGCATTTGTGATATGATTCGTAATAGGAAAAAATAAATAGCAAAAGCATATGATTATTTCTGTAATTTAACTTACATTTTCTAAAACCGGTAATAACTAGTGTAATTTAGATCTCATAAAAGAAACAGAGATGCTCTACTGAATCTAAAATCAAAGCCCATGAAAACCTTTTATACACAACGTAAACAGACATGTTTAATATAAGCATCTGCCAATCTAATCTGATAATTTTGCTCAAGTTGTATTTTTTGCCCATTTGGCATGTTTTTATGTAGCAATTTATATACAACACTGTATCAGCATATATGGGGGTTATACAACCAGCTGTGTCCTATTATATAATTTACAGGAAAAAAAAAGTTTGACAAAGAAAATTGCTTTCTAATGAAATACAGGGGAGGGAGGAATTCTAATACGAGAAATCTCTTGACCTATTTTCCAGTTGAGACAACAAGGACATGTCCTATACCTTGATCTTTACAACACTGACTCCTCTTGAACAGACTGGCATGTCTATGGCAAGGCAGAACTTGAAGATTTGCCTCATGAATGAGTCTAACATTTTCGATGTCAACCCTTCAAAAAGATAGGAGAGAGCAAGATGCACTTTACTCCCCTAAAGAGAGTTGTTTTTCTGGAATTCCATCCCCCACCCCAATCAGAATATTGTAATCAGTAGTAAACAGCAGTGGTGAGTAACAATGTACAATCAGGAAAATACACACAACGAGCAGCTGTCAGTAGTTAGCATAGTTTTTTTGTTCACTGTTTTCCAAAGAACTGCTTATATTATAAGGGGAAAAAAATCAAGGGGATAAAATTGTTCAAAATGAACATGGGTCATAATACTTCTAATGGTACTGATCCTCCTATCCCCCACCTCCAGTTTATTTCCTCATACATGGCTCTAGTGAGCTTTCTCAGGTAAGGAAGCTTTGACCAACTATCAGTGAACCAGGTATATTCACTGGTCAGCATCTTCTCACCTCTTCAGTTTCAGTAGTCTAGTGCCTTTGAATGTTTCAGACATCTTGGCAGGATTTTGTCTTCTGCAGCATGGCTACAAAAGAATTCACTTCTCTTATGGCATTCAACTCGTTTTGTCTAATTTTTTATTCTTGTGCAAAGGTCATCAGCCAAGTTTTCATATTTGGTATCCTATGACAGCATATCTCGAGCGTGAAGCTTCATCCCTCTGTAACTATTGTCTGCATCCAGATATCCTGAGGTTAGTAGATGTATTCTGACAAAGTCCCAAGGTGATTCTGATATACTTCATATCCATTTTGAATCACGGGCTTAATAGATGAGAATGTACCAGCCTAATGGACTTCCAGTGTTTTTGTCCCTTGCAGGGTTTTGTCCTAGAGGATTAAAAGAGCAGCTTCCCTCTATGAGTTAACTTCCCATCTAATTTGAACACAAAGAGATGATGCTGACCATGGTGATGTAAGTATTTTCGTTCATGATTACAGATCCCATAGTGTATTAATATACTGATGTTTTGAGGTTTGCTTTTTTTTAGTGTGCCTTCTGGTTAATAAGGGTCTGTCTTTGAGTCAGACAGCCTTTCAATGGAGAGAGTCAGATTTTGGAATGTAATAACCTCTCTGGAAGATGGCCTCTGGATTGTTAGCCAACTTTGCTTAACCTTGCCTCCTTTGAAACCACCACCATTTCTTCTTCTACCGTCAGTAGGTTAACTCTCAATTAACTGCTCTCTTTATTAAAACCATCAGGTGTCTGTGACATTGACAGGTGTACACTAACCAGATTTATGGAATAGGTGTTTTTAGTGCTCATTTCCAATTATCTAGTTCCCTCATAGTATTCCATGCCTTCTCAGGATCATACCTGGAATAGGACTACTGAAAATAATAATTGTTAACATTTTGTAATAAAAATAAGAATAAATTAGTAATTAACATTTTCAACTACTCACTTGTTCCAGGAACTCTGTGTACTAAGCACCCTGAACTATATTATTTAATTTCCACAAAACCCTCTAAGATAGGTAGCATTAATATGCACATTTTACAGATGAAGAGACTGAGGTACAGAGAGGTTAGGTAACTACAGTTAAGTATGTATAGTTCAAGTGTGCTTGCCATCACCTGCCTCACTGCACAATCAGCTGTGCTAAATCAGAGGCTGATATTATTAACATGCTTGCCATTTTTATACGCTACCATTGATAAAGAGGCTTTGAAAGTGTTTTGGTTTGGAAGGACCATTGTGAAGGGAAGGGGTGTTTGGTACAGTTGAAAGGTCGGGAAAGTAGTGAGTTTTATATAAACAGACTCCCTAGGAACCTCTCATACCCGATTACACTAAGCTGCTGTCTACTCACAGCATATGAGATTAGCCATATGTGATGATTTCGGGGTAGGAATTAAAGTGCCATTTCATCATCCCCCATAGGAAAATAACAATTCTTCTGATAACTATCATCATGGAGCATGTACTATGGATCAGGTAGTGTCCTAAGCATTTTAGGTTATTTTAAAAATTGATATGTGGAGACAATGGTGAGAGCTCATCAAATGTAGTGAATGTAAGACAACCTTATGAGAATTCAGTGGTAAAATCCACACACAATGAATATACTTCTTACAAATGTATGGATAGAACTTGCAGGAATATTCACGACTCTTGAGACAAGTGAAACAAGAAAAAAACTCTAAGGATGCAGGACAAAGATATTATCACAATTAAGTAGGTAAAAATAGAATTATATGTACTATACACTGTTCTGAGAAAGCTTATGATTGAGGAGAAGCCTAGGTTAGTTTAGCCACAGAATTTCAACAAACAAACAATCACCATAGTGACACATGCAAACACTGGGAGACCCTGTCTGGGTACCTGCTGAGGGAGGTGGCAGCCAGTGATAGGCCCCCTTGAATTGCTATCCACTTGACATAAATCCCTATTATAGAGATCAATTCAGCAAGCTATCGGAGTCCAAAGGCAATACATTTGAAATAAATAAAGTGTTTCTTTTTCAGATTCCATAGTTAATAGGCAAACTTATGATTAATTTTTTTCACATGTGGTTTTCTTTTAAGATAAAAGATGCCAGTAAGGCTTAACGTTAGCATCTCGTGTGTTCGGTAGTTGTTTTTTCTATTGTACATGTCCACACTCTTATGCTGGCATAGTAATGCAGTTAAGGCTCTAAAAGCACATAGATCTAGACCAATAAAGTGAGTTGACCCATGGGAAAAAGTAAAAAAAACATATTTTTAAGCCAGCAGGAAAGACTGTCGGACTACGTGCTAGGGTCAGTGTCATTCCGTGAGGCATGTTGGCTTGCCATCAGCTGGGTAAGAATCCTCTGCACTCCTGGATTCCAGTAACCATTGCATTTTACCTATAATATTTTCTAATTACCTCTGTATAGAACTCATTACCTTTGTTTCTTATACAGGAAAAACTGAGGCTCAGAGAGTTAAAACAACTTCTTCCAGTGCACTCAGCTACAGGAGTAAAAATAGAGCCACATACTGAACCCAGAACTGTTAGTTTGAAAATTCCAGATTCTTCTCATTACTACCCAGGATGCACTCTCTGAAAGAAATATGAAGTCACATATCATTGATGTAGAGGGGGTAGTATTTCTTTAAAAGGATTCATTGTGAAAATCCTCGAAAAAGCTAACTTGAACCAAATCAGAGTACTCAATAGGTAGATTTTCATTTTCAGAAGCTTTCATTTTTTTCTTTTTTTTCTTTTTTAGTTTTCAGGAGAATAAAAAATTCTCAAAATTGTGTTCATGACAGACACCTATGGGGAAACTCAGTGTCATTCACTGCTCACACAAGTAGGTTAAATAAATTGGAAGGCTGTTGCCTAAATAAGGAAATACAAGCTGATGGTCCCTTTTCATATCTAATGCCTCCTATTATTCTAGAAGTAGGCAAGAGCAACAAATTGGCAGAAGATTCATAAGGAAAAAATACATTGTAAGAGAAGATTATTCATTATGGTAAATTGTGTTTGTCTTTCATGAAGAGAGAGGGAGAGAATATTAATATTGGAACTCAAATGACTCTCCCTTTTTATGAAGGGCATTTTTCAGATTTTAGAGCCAAATTGCACTGTCAGAGAATCACTTCAAATTCCATAACCATTATTATGACTCAGGAGCAGTACAAACTACTTAAAGTAGAGTTTGCCTTAGGCACAATTGTGAAGTAAGTAAAATTTATCTTCTGAAATTTATCTTCTGGGCCCTTACTGTTCTTTCTCTATATTCTCCCAACCCTTCTGGCACAGCCTGCTCTTGCCCCAGTTTTATTTTCTGCTTGTAACAAAAAGTTACCAGTCATGTACACTTTAGCATAAATGCATTTTAATGCCCATAATTAGTGTGTTTCTTCATTTAGGGTAGGCTCATTTTAAGAATTATCTCAAGTTGTGAGATAAAAGACTATTACAATTTTAAGATATCAGAAATATGATGGAAGAGTTTTTGAGAAAATTATCAAGAAGAGAACTTTTGTATAGTTACTAAAGTGATACAATAAAGGCAGTCACCTAGAAAAACAATGATAATTGGTGAATATCTGCAATGTCTCTTAAAGACATACCATATCTACAAACTAGGAATTGAAAGGTAAAATAAGGCAGGTGTGATGAATCTTTTTTTTTTTTTTTTTTGCAGTAACAGTTTAGATTGGATAAAATGATAAATCTACCATTTGCCCGTTTTTTCCATGTTTTGACTCTTCTTTTGCTAGAAGCACAAAGCACTTTCGACCCACATACACACAGTTTTTGCCTCACTAAAGTATCACATTATGCAACATTTATTTCTCATTCTCAGGGACACATTCCCCACAAACCAAGGTTTCCATTTCTCAGTGACATGTTTTCAATAAACGACTGTTAGATAATAATCTGATGAATTAGTATTTACTAGAATGGGCATGGCTCAAAAGTGCTTAAAGTTTTAGTCATCCATATTCTTAAGTTAATTTCCTTTTAAAAATAATTTTGTTAACCAAATGGAATGTGGCCCAATCTAATTATAAAGTGTTAAACCCCAGGCATATGGTAGATTTAATTAACAGGTGTACAGGCAGCTGACCTCCCAAACTTCGTATCAGTGACAAAAATAGCAAGACCTATAGCAAGGGCAGTGAAAGCAGTAACACAGCCATACAAACACCACTAATAGAGAGCAGGCAATTTTCTACTCTCAGGATGAATAAATTTGAGGCCACCTTGATGGGACTGTAGCACGATGGTTTTAATTATACCGTCAGTCACACAGTTTTCATAGGAGGAACAGTTTTCTATGAACTCCTTTAAATCATTTATTCATTAGACATATTAGTGGATGCAGAGGTGATTATCAATACCAAATAGCACTCAAATGACTGAATTTGCTAGCATCCCCCACCTATCAATGAACAATTGTTGCTTTAGAATTATTCTAATCACATGTAAGCCCCACTAGTGCTAAAGACTTCCAGAAACAAACTGTAGGATTTTACATTTCTTCTATTAGATATATTGTCTCTCTCTTCCATAACCCAGCAATATCTAGAGTTTTTTTATCTCTACTGCTGAAAGAAAGTTTGGATTAAAATCTTTAAGCAGTTATAGAAAATAAAGTGAATTCTTTTTTTATAGGCATAACAAAAAGTAGCTGTGTGCATGCAGATACAATTCTCTACCTTAGTCTGGCAGTTCAGATCCCATGACCACTTCCCTTTGATCTTCCTTGTGGTCTTGTTATCACTTTGAAGCAGCATAGCACGCACTCTGGGTACCAGCTTATTAAATACAGGTTATTGTTAAAAGAAAATTCCAACTGAGACTGAGCTGATTCATGTACAGTTGCCCTTGTTTACTAAGAATACTTTTTTTTACTGGAAAATATTGAAAGGAAGCTTTTTATTTTTTTTCAAAAAAAGAAGTTTTAACTCCCTTTTATTGAGAAAAAAATCTTTGAAGTAAAATTTCACCAATCACTTCTCAAATTTGTTAAATCTCACATCCTTTGTACTTGAAGATATTCCTGCACACAAGTGACTCAGTTAAATATGTATCTCACTGTCCCATTAACTAATATTGCCATTTTTTGACTGACAATAGAGGTTGCATAACCTAGGTATTATTGGAAAAAAACAGAGGTGTGAAATGCTGTTATTGTTTACTGTATTAGTCAAGTTTTATAGCTTATATTTTTTCATAAGAATAAAATATGAAAAAAAGCTGTAATTAAGAGGATCATTTTTCTAATTTGAAAAATATATAACAATTATAAAATTATCATACTTTAAAAATCATATATATATATATATATATATATATATATATATATATAGAGAGAGAGAGAGAGAGAGAGAGAGAGAGAGAGAGAGAGAAAGGGGGAGAGAAGTACATGTGTGTGATATATACACACTTGTGGAAATGTAAATTATAAATTTTGAGTCAAACAGACCTGGGTTTTAGACATTGAACACACTATCTGGTCTTGAACAAGCTTTTGTAACTCTGTGGACCTCCATTTCCTCATCTATACTCTAGAACTGCTAAAATCCATCTTGAAAAGTGTTGTGAAGGTGAGAAATAATGAACAATGATGAATGGAGCACCTGACATTGAATGGGTTCTAATAAGTAGGGGATGATTTTGCTGCTGTTGCATCTGCACTTGGGAGGTCATTAACCTACCCTAAGTAAATAAATCTTAGCCTCTCATCAAAGTTGATTCTGTGAGAAGCAGCACCATAGGAACCCATACCTGCAATTCAGAACATCTGTCCCAGACTTTCAATTTGGGGGTCCATATTTTATAGCCTGTTTGTTTTATTTGTCCTTGGCATACTAATAAGTATGGCTTAAGTCTCTTATGAAAAACACATGAGCCTCTACCTACATCCATTTTAGCTACTCTGGAGGAGGCTGATCTATATTTAGGACCCCTCCCTCCACCCCCACAAGTTAATTTCCATTATAACAGATACATGGTCCTTAAAGTCCAAGTACCTCAAACATGTATTAGATATTTCCTAGTTGCTTTATTGAGGTAGTTATCAACCACAGGTAACTAATTTTACTAATATAACTAATTATAACTTTCTTATATGACTTTAGACAAAAAATTAAATTTTGTAAACTCGAGAAAATACACTATAAAGAAGACAGAGAGTGATATAATTAGTATCCTCTGGTATTCGACAAGTATACATCTCAGTCATCCATATCAATTATATGGAGACTGCAAGTAATATGATGTCAACTCTGACTTTACCCTATTCATAGACAAAAGACCATGGGCTATATCTACCAATCTATATCCCTAATCAATTATTTATTATCCCTTGCTGTATGTACCGCATTTTGGTAAGTGTCGTAGGTGCATTTGCATGTTTTATGCTGTTATGATGGTTTTAGTAAAAACTGTAGATTCTCAGATTATATATTAGGTCTGGATTTTCATCTGTCACATGCCATTTACTAAGTGTGAAGCCTTGAACAATTTCTTGAGCTTATTTGCCTCCTTTTTCTTATCTATGTAATGAAAAAGCTAAACCAGATGATATCTCAGGTCACTTGTAGTTATTCTATGATCTTCCTATTTCCTGAGATGCTAGGTGGTATTTCCTGCATGGTTCAAGGAACATACACTTTGCTCCAGCCATAAGGAACTATATTCATATCTATCTCACTTCTGGGATTTTGCAAATGCTAAAACTTTCCTTGGAGCATAGAGCCTGCCTTTAACTAGAACAACTCCTAGTCATCCTTTAGGTTCTTTGCAAATGCCATTTGTTTGCCCAGAGGTCTTCCATGATCCCCTCTACCCATGCTGAATTAAATGCTCCTCTTTCATTCCCATCACATCTTAAAACTCCCTCCATGTCTTTTAAAATTCATTGCACTGTGTTGTCTTGTCTATTTGTCTGATTGAATTCTTCACTAGATGGTATGTGTCTTACTTGCACATTGGATTTTCAGCTTTAGTGTGGGGTCAAAGATTGCTTCTTTGAATGAATTGGGAGTGGAATTCTCTGCTTTAAATCCTTCTATAGCTACCATATGGACACTGAGCTACTCCTCTCTTGATCTCCCTTTAAGATAAAGGAGCTCAACTCACTAGCAGGAGGCAATGAAAGAGCTATCAACAGCATCTCTCCCAGGAATTGCCCTGGGCAGAAGCCTAAGCCCCACTACCAGGGATATCCTACATGAAATGATTGGTAGATATGGACGTATAAAGGCCAGCCCCTTTGCCTAAGTGAAAGACAACATACAGAGAAATCTCAGCCTCAGAACTCCTTGTGGGAAAGGCTGAGGGAGCTCCATTCTTTCCTGTGCCCAGTCCAGTATTTCTCACTCCAATCTAAGCATTGTTCTCTAAAGCACTCAGCAATAAACTTCCTGCCTGCAAAACTCCATCTCAGAGTCTGTTGTCCAAGGAATCTAATTCTTGCCACCATAGACCTTGGAATAAAAGTCACAATTCTTAAAAGGACTGCATATGATTGACCTCGTTCTTTCCTCCATCTTGAACCTATTTTCAACACCCATATCACTTTTCTTCAGTTACACTGTCCACTTTTCTTTATAGTCTTGAAATTCGCTTTTTCCCTCTATCTGGTTATTTTACCTCTCTTGTCCCTTCTTCTAGAATGCTCCTTCTTGGCATACCTCAAAGATGGCTTGTTTACCTCCCTGAAATCTCAGCTCTGGCACATTTCTCACAATCCTAGTTGTTTCCATGATAGCATTTTTTATAACTAGGGATTATCATGCTCCCTAATATACTGACCCCATTAACATCTAAGCATCTGAAGTTGCACAGAACTGACAAAAACAACAACACACTCATTATTAATCTGGCACAATTTGAAAGACTTTACGTATTTAATCCTAATGATCCTGGAAGACAGGTACTATTATTGTCTCAATTTTACAGGTGAGGAATCCAAAGAACAGAAATCCCACAGTTAGCAAGAAGTGATACTGAGATTCAAACTCAGGCATCTAAATGATAACGTCTGTGCTGTTAACCCCTGCGGTAGACAGTACACAACGCTTTTTTTTGAAGATGTGGAGCAAATGAATGTGTGAAATGGATAGGGCAGTGACTTCTTTTTTTTAGTTTTTTTTTTTTTTCTAAGGAGGGTAATAGAGTTAAACATAAGAGTTTTAAAATGCGATTCGAAATCCGTGCTCTTTTGGGAAGAGAAGCACTCATGAATTCTGTCTCATCCTACACTGCATTCATTGTTTTGCTGCCACAGGGAAGAGCGTATCATACGCTGCTACGAAGTCTGGTAAGTTGTATGCTGTGCACTCTGGCGCCTATGCCCTAGCATCTCCGTAATAACCCAGTAGTTCAAGTATGAGAGAGCCATTCAATGGAACACATGTTTGGAAATATTACAATTTATTATACTAAGATAAAAGGTAAGCTTAGTCCTAAATTTGAGGGTGCAAGTTCTTTTTTTTTTTTTTGATCACTATCAATGTTACAGAACATTTAGCTTCATAAATTGCAGGATGATTAAATCCAATAATGCCATACATAGGAAAGATCAGCTCTAATAAAATTTTCCACTTTCAAAATTTATTTAGACAGAGACTTTGTCTGTAAGATGCCAAATTTCAGGAAGCAAACTGAAAAATGCAATCAGTCATCTGAATGTTTTATATACAATACATTGAATATTTTATTATTTATAAATTAGAAGGCTGGGGATTTTTGACTTAGTATTCAGCAAAGACACTAAGTCCTTAAATTCTGGCTTTTTTTTTTTAATGGAGAATAATATGCATACCATATTTTTCTTCCTTTGGCTTTTTCCTTAGGTATGTTTAAAATCACAACATATTTTATTATATCTAAACTGGCTATACATTAATATTATACTTAATTACAAATAACAATTAAAAGTGTTATTTAATAGGTTAATTGCCAATGAATTACACAAAAATGATCTTCTTTGGCTTAACAATTCTGGTAGCCATTTCACAAGATAAAGTATTGAAAAGGAAGTCAGTTCTCCAATAACATCTATTACTGGTCTTCTACTTTTATTCTCCACACTTTGAGTGTCATTTACAAAATAATCACTTTATAAACACATATGTCTAAATTTGAAATAGTATTATATTTCATAGAAATGGTCTCTCCTTTAAAGTCTATATAGCTAGGGGAAGAACTCTAATTTTGCTGAGAATAAGTGAAGTCAGTTACAGTAATTGTCCAAAACAATTGTAATGTAATCAATCCAGTCACAAAATTATAGGTATTATCAGTATCAGTAACTAATTCCGCCCCCACCTCTTTGAGCCATATACAAAGAGCATTGGCTGATCCTCTAAATTTATTTCAAGAGAATATTGTTTGGATAAATGCTAGTTAAATATTGAATGCAAAATGAGGCACTAAATGCAAGCAGAAATAAGCTATCTTTATGAAACTTCCAAATAAAATATAAAACTTTTTTTTTTAAAAGATACTTCAAGATTTCAGGAGCTATGTTTTATTTACTAATCAATGTCATTGCTTGGTTCTCTATAGTCAAGGAAAGAGTCAATCTGGGGCAGGTCTTTAGTACACTTAGACTTTATATTTGCAAAAAAATGAATTATTTAACATATAACCAGTGGCCTGATCATGACATTAATTTAAGATGTTCTTCCTCTCTAATTAAGATAACCATTAGATAAGGTTGAACAAGATTTTTTTTTTTAATTTGACAATTTAAGAGTTTGAGAAATATTTGACTTGAAACCTTCTTATTTAACTCAGTGTTAACCAGAATATCTTAAAGGAAAAAATCATGTAACTGTTGAAAACACACTTTCCCAGAGTATGTGATAACTTGTAAATTAACAATTTAACTCTTCTCCCTTCTGAACAGTGCCTAGTACTTCTATGAATGGAAATTACAGAATCAAGGATGTTAATTTTTATGATAGTCTATAGCTAGATTGAAAACAAGAAATGCTTTCGATAATTATTAGTCTTTTACTTGAAAGCCTCAAAGTCATTGGCAACAACTGATAATTTATCATCATAGTTTCCTATCATTTGCTTATTGCAAAATTGTACACTAAGGTATTTATACCGATCTGAGAATTAAAATGAGTATAATGGTCTGTGCTGTTTTAATCACCAATTTTCTTTTCTACAAGTTGAATTCTGATTCATTAGGAAGAAAGTTTATGAGCTTCTAAATAGTATATTATATATGTTACTTTAAATATCAATAATACATGTATATTCCAAACTTTAGACAGAAATAATACGTATATTCCAATTTAAATCCTTTGAAATGAGAAAATATAAGCAAGCAAGAAAAAAAACATGCAGGAGATGGAATTCAATTAGATACGACCATTAACAATATTAAATAAGTTAATTGGGAAAATCATGTCAAAGAATTATACAGTAATGATTTCAAATTTAAAATTTTGAATTTTTTAACTTCCAAACCACCCCAAATCAGAGAGCATTTTATTTTTTCTATAAGAATAATACTTCCATCAATAAATGCCATTTTCATCATTAGATATTATTTATTTATCTGAGCTAACTACTCATTTTAAGTTAACTGAACATTTTGGTTTACAATTTTAAACAATTTTCTAGGTATAGGTGAAAAAAAAAATAACTCAATGGTATAATCAGACATAGTCAACCCCAAGTAGTGACCATTAATCTTAGAACACACCATGTAGTGATATCATTAATTATCTTTCTAAGAAATATCCAAATTATAGGTTTTTGCCATGCATACAGTTGAGGGAGAGAACAACCTTATTAGATATTTATAAATCATATCAAAGGAAATTATTTTGTCATGACTGGATTTCTAACTCAAATTTTAATCAGAAACTATTTTAAATGTTTTTTTTTAACACAACTGTATCCAGTAGACTTCCCTCTCTGTCTTAATTCTATGACTATTTTAAAAATTATAACTATTTCTCATATTCTCATTCTCAGTGTCATCTTAGGTAGGAATGAGCCCCTTTGTAGTAGACATCTTTGGAGTGTTCTCCAAGACACGGCATTCTCCCTCTGTGAGATTTGCAGTCCCGCATATAAAGTAGGTATTGGCCACCATATTTTACTACATTAGCCTGGCTCCCTGGCGATACCCTACTGGACTAGGAATGGATACCTGGCCTAGACTGGGCCATTCACATTTGCTTTTTCAGATTTGGAATTGGACTTGGAGAAGTAGGTTCAACTTTACTATCCCCATAATGAAAGGCATGTTATTTGCAACTGTGGAGTGGACCTTTGTGCAGTGCAGATAGCAGAAAAGGATCAAGTGAAGATGCAAGATTATGCATCCTAAAAGAGTGTGAGAGACATGGTACCAGAGGCTGAATGCTTTCTAGGTCTTTATCTCTGTCCCTAAAGTGCAAATGTCTCTTTTCCCCTCCAAATCCATTTGCTAGCTTTTTATTTTTAATAAATTATACATCGTTGTGTAAGCAAGTGCTAACAGGTTTCTGTGACTTGAATCCCAAAGAGTCCTGATTAGGATATCCAGTCTTTTGCATTCTATGCCCTCTTCCAGCATTTCATATGCAAAAAAATACTTAAATATGTTTTATTATGATGAAAATATATGAAAGTTCTTTGATATGGCAGAAATAAATTTAAAGGTATTACTCTCCATCATATATTTTCTTTTCTTCCAAATAACATACAAAATCCAGGCACTGCTTTTCAACTTGGCAGTTTCTTGAAACGTTTTTTCTTTCTAGTTAGTCACCATGCCTTTCCTTGGGCTTTCTAACATACCTCTAAAGTTAACAAGCATGTCAATTGTACAGCATTCTTATTTTTATCCAGTGTGATGCCCGGGTCTCTAAATCTATCTTAAAACCACAAGCCCCTGTAGAGTAACATGATGTGTCACCACCAAGCAAGCCACTAACTAGAAGCTATTAAGCAATTTCAGTTCTCTTGCACCTAGAAATATTGAACTGTGAGTTCTAGAATGTCTCCTACTTAACACTTTACCAATAACACTCAAAACAAAAACAAAAAACAGGATTTGAATCAGATCAGTAGATATTACCTTTCACTTTCAGTTGGACTATGAGGGGCTCTATTTAAAAATTCTTAAAGTAACAGATTGCCAAAGGCTATCTATTCCAAATATATTTAGACCTTATCTACTCTGAAAGTAAAAATTTCTATAGAAGGAGGGAGAGAAAGATATGGAGAGACGGGTAGAGGGAGACTTGGTTAACAACTTTTTTTTTTACTTGTTTCAACATATTTTAATATAATTTTACATGTTGTAATTGAATTGTCAGAACATATATACATCGCTAGAAAAAGATTTTTGATTCTTTTTTGGGAAAAAGCCGAAATAATATAATATTGTTCTCTCTCTAATCATGAGAGTAGTTAGTGTTACGAATTACATTTCAATCAGTTGACTGTATTTAGTTGACAGTGAGTGGTTACAGAATATGGAGTTAGTTAGCCAACAACACTTATGGAGTAATTCGTGGATAAAGGACACTAGACTAGGCACACAGAGGCGATATTAACAAAGAAATAAATAGAAACATTTTTCAAGGAGTTTTAGAGGAAACTGTACAAGTACAGGTGGGACCTGATTAAATATAAGTAGCTTTCTCACATTGTTAAAAATTAGGAAGTCCTGCCATATTAGATGACATGGATGAGCCTTGAGGACATCACAAGTGAAATGACCCATCTCAGAAAGGCAAATACTGCATGGTTCCACTCGTGTGAGGTTATCTGAGTTGAACACACAGAAGCAGAGGATAGAACCATAGTTGCCAGTGGGGAAGCAGGGAGAATAGAGGTATTAAATGAGTATAAAGTTTTCAGTTATGCAAGATGAAGTTACGGAGATCTGCTGTACAACGCTGCAACCAAAGACAGTGACATTGTATCGTACACTTAAAATTTTGCTAAGTGGGTAAATCTCATGTTAAGTGTTCTTATCACAATACTACTAATAATAAAGAATATTTTAAACCTATACAAAACATCAGTCAAAAGCTTAAAGCAAACGTTTGCCTGAAGAAAAAGACGCGTGTCCTAAAGTTGTTGAACACAGCAGAGAACTGCTCATTATCGTTTTGTCGATACAAGAAGCAGTTGACTTGTGAGTGTTTTTGCTCTGGGTGTCAGATGGTGACAGCCGTGCCCCAGTGCCGGTGCCGGGGCCTGAACACTGCCCCTCATCCCAGTGCACAGGGCGCACCGCCTGGAACACCGAGCACTTTGAGGTGTGCCTCCTCTCTTCAGCTGATCTTTGGCAGCTATTCAAATGTAAGTCAACTTTGTCAGGACTTGGCTTCACAACACATCTCTAAAGCAAGAACTCCCACCGAAGAGCAAAATGGAAATTCTGTTCTTAGAAAACTTCCAGAATCAGGTTTTATTTCTGACACCTCAAATAACATACTAAAAAAAATTGTCTTCATACATATTATTTATACTGCCTCACACATATTATTTACACTGCCTACATCTGTGAGGAGTTGGGGTGGAGGGTGGGAAGAAATGCATGTGAAGGATCTAAAGCATAGAAATGCTCAGTGACTTTCCGAAGCTTGATTGATGTCAATAATAATTTTCACTGACTACCACTCCTGCCAGAGATGCTGCTGTCTCCCAAGAACCACACAAAACATTTCACATACAGTCTTTCTCTTAATTTTTATAGCACTTCTATTGGTGAGGCTCATAGAGTTGTTTCCAAACATGCATAGCTACAAAGAGGTAGGACAGTACTACTTAAGCCCATGTTCCTAACTACTAACACCATCCTTCAAAAACCTCACAAAAGGCTTTTCACTACAATGTCATTCTCTGTTATGCTTCTAAGTATTTTTGTATCGGATTCTAAATTATTTTCCATATTTTAGTCTCATATAGTGAGTGCATAAAACTAGTCATTGATCATCTAACACCATTTCAAATGTCGAATATATATTCCACTTGACCATTCATTGAAGTATTCGCCATGACATGATGCATTGGAATATTAATATATATTTGTTTGGTTATTGTCTGTCTCCCTCACTAGAATGTAAGTCCATTAGAACAAAGATTTTCTTTTTTATTATTATTTCAGGTATACAGTACATTGGTCAGACATGTATATAGTTTATGAAACGATCCCCCAATTACTCTTTCACCCACAGCCATTACAATACTACTGACTGCATTCAATATGCCGTGTTCCATATCCCTGTAACCATCTTTCAACTACTAATTTGTTCCACCTTAACCCTTCACCCCTTTCTCCCAGCCTCCCAACACCTCTCCCCTCTGGCAGTCACCAGAATGTCCTCTGTATTTTGAGTCTGTTTGCAATTAGTTTGTTCCTCATACAAGTGAAATCATATGGTATTACCTTTCTCTATCTGACTTATTTCGCTCAGCATAACCTCTAGGTCCATCCATATCATTCGTTGCAAATGGTAGAATTTTATTTTTCATGGCTGAGTAATATTCCATTGTATATACGAACCATAACTTCTTTACCCAATTGTCTGCTGATGGGCATTTAGCTTGCTTCCATATCTTGGCTATCGTAAATAGTACTGCTGTGAACATAGGGGTACAGAGATCTTTATGAATTATTGTTTTGGTTTTCTTTGGATAAATACTCAGAAGTGAAATTTCTGGGCCAAAAGGTGGATCCATTTTTAATTTTTTGAAGAACCTCCAGACTTTTTCTTAGTAGCTATATCAATTTACATTCCCACCAATAGTGTATGAGGGTTCCCTTTTCTCCACAACCTTTCCAATATGTGTTGTGTTTTGATTTACTAATTATTGCCATTCTAACAGATGTGAGGTGATATCTCACTGTAGTTTCAATTTACATTTCTCTAACAGAGATTTTTCTATTTGAGTCATTAGCCTACTTTCAGAGTTTAGATTAGTGTAGACATTTAATATGTATATGTTGAATGAATAAATTAATTATAATCTAGACCTCGAAATATCAAGGACTATGTCTATTTTAGATTACAACTAAAATTATTCTTAGATTAATTAACAACTCATTAAAAGCATTTTTACTTGAGCTATTTAATCTGATTCTATAAGCAATGCCATATGACACAGGAAGAATACAGAAGAAAACTGCTGTGTTGATTTTTAAGTGAAGGAGAAGTGAACTAGGAGAATAGATATTCAAGAAGGATACCATGTGGCAGAGAAAAGTCAGGCCTTGAAACTTCCAACAATGAAGTTCAAATCTTGGCTCTGTCTGTGACATGTGTGACTGCAGATTAATTATTTCCCTTCAAGTATAAAAATGAGTAATTAAGATTACATAAAAATGAGGAGTAATTAAGATTACCTATAGAAATTACTATGAGAATGACATGCGATAAAACATTGGTGCATGACTTTTAAAATATTATTTTCCTCACTTCCTCTGAAACGCTGCAAAACAGCAAAGCATTCTATTTCGAACAACTGGAAATCTCTCTACCAAATCATTCGGGGCAACAAAACAGAGAAGAAAAAAGATGCGAGGCCCTCACAGACATGGAGGTCAACTGAGAAAACATCAGACGGAACATGGCAACCTGGGTGATACCTAAACCAAATGTCAAAGCCGAGAGACAAAAGAGAAGGCATGAAAAGCAGCCCAGAAAAGAGAGTGGACAGCATGGCTTTTGGACTTAGAACTGTGTGGGGGGGCCAACTTCAGAAGCAGCTTAGTGTGATGGTGAGATAGTGAATAGAACTAAATTCAGACCAAAAAAAAAAAAAAAAACAAACAAAAAACGAGAGCTTTTCATTTCAAAGAGAGGGACAGAAGGGGTAGGCTGGCTTGTATTTCAGGAAAGCTCCATAGAACTTCACAATCTTTGGGAATTCCCCAGGGTGTAAAGTTCAATAAAAGAAAATTGGCTTAAAGTACTCAGCACTAAGTGAACATCTCAAGATCAGTAGGTAGTCCACTTCCCCTCCTCCCTAGCTCTTTGGACTGGACACAGTGGAAAAATCATTTAAAAAATAATAAAAAGCTAAATAGTTATTAAGGAGATAGAAAGCATATGGGTGGTGCTGAGGGAAATACTCATGATGAGAAGATTACAGATAGAGTTTCAAAGAATTGCCTCTTTTTAAAAGGCGAAGTTATGAGGTGATTAGCACATGGCAACATGGTAGATGGAAATATAAATGAGGAAACATATAGTTTTTGCTTTTTTTCCAGGATCCTTTAGTTTTATGCAATTCTAGGTTTATGCAATTAATGAAGGAAAAAAATGGCAATTCTGGAATTATTCAGAGGATTTGGGTACATATAAAAGCCAGCTTGGATAACGCCCTTCAGCATTGTTAGCTATTTCACAGTTATTCATAAATGGTCAAGTGCACATTTTTAATAAAGAAAAAAAATATATTTATATAGAAAGTACTAGATTCTAGTTGTTGTTCCCAATGCTTTTCATATAGTAATCAATTTAACCCTTAAGCAATCCCAGTAAGGTAAGAACTAATAAACCCATTTTGCAGATGAAGAAACTGAGGCAAAGAGAAGTTATATAAGCTTTCCCAAATGACTCAACTGGTAAGCAGCAGAGAAAAGGTTCAGACACAGAGAGCCCAGCTGCAGAGACTGTGCACTAAAGCATACTGCAAACCACCACTCAAATCTTACTTGATTAGTTCAGCAGAAAATAGCCGTGGAGACCAGTCTACCTGTTGTTAATCAGAAAACAAAATCTTAAAATGTGAATATGCATATTATACTCATACTAGACGATAACATATACTCTCTCTCCTCTCAGATGAATTTTTCCCATGATTGGATTTCTACCAAACAGTAGCAATATTCATAACCATTCAATGTCAATTATGTTAAGCCAGTTATTTATTTATTTTTACATAAAAGGAAGATTTCATGTATGAATAGATGGATGTAGGGGTCCGAGGAGACTGGACATGGGAATGGGAAATTAGTTCAAGGAAATTAGTTCACTGAAAATAAGGTTGTGATTGCAGCAAGAGAACGCTGGTAACTAAATGAAGGCAGAGGAGGAGAGCAGCAGAGAACACAGGCTCTGAGGGAAATCTGGGCTGAAATCCCAGGTTATCTTGGATAAGTCACCTGTTTCTCCAAAATGTCTAGTCTCCTCACCTGTGAAGTGAGAGTAATCTTGGGTGCTCCCTTATGGAACAGTTGTGAAAATTAGAAGAGACAGCTTAATATTGTAGCCATTATTAACATCACACACACTAGACATGGAATAAGAAATATTAAAGAGTCACACTTGATTAAAGATTTAACAAATAAACAAAATAGTATCCTATATTAAGGTGAAGACCACTATAGGTGTTGGTATAACCCCTCAAATTAGAGAAATACAAATACAAATGTTGTATTCCTATTAAGGGTAAAATTAATTGTTTTTATTACTTTATTTGACAAACATTTGAATTCAGTATAGAAGAGGAGCATAAGAAAAACTAGGATATTATAGATGCTTGTGTCTGTAAGTCAATGCAGTTATTTTGGTGAGGAAATATGTAAGCATCTATTTGGAAAATAGTAGCTTCCTAAATAGAATTATTTTAAAATTTTATTCTATAACCATACAGACACAACTGTAACTTCATCTTCACATACAAAGTTTTAGTATAGAAATTAGCAATAGAGATCTATGATTTTACAGAGTTTTCTGGTTTTAGTTTTTAAATGACCTTTCTCAAAATTTACACTCAATGTATAGAAAACATTTAGGGACCCTTATCATTGTAAATATCTTAACCAAAGCATCATTTAGAGATAACTGACTTTATACCCAGACTTCTTAGTTGGTGTGTATACTGTTTTAAAAGGTGTATAATGGATCCTCTACTGGTTATATGTTGATGGGTGAAAGATCAAAAAATATTTAAGATTTTCTATTTATATTTCAGAATAATAATTTCGCTTTAAAGCAGAAATATAAAATTTTATTTACAGGTAATTTTAAATTTCAAACTTAAATTTTTAAACAATTCTTTTAATAAATGCATTAAAATTATGTTAACAACATTAAAATCCACAACAGAAATTAAGAAACCATGGAAAATGCAAAGCATTTAAACTTTAAAAGAATATAAATCTCTTTCAAGTTTTCTTAAAAACATTTTGTGTCATATAATTTTCTATTGTATCTCAAGAATTTAATAAAAACACATTCATCGCTAATTGAGTAAAGATTTCAGTCCACTGTACTTTATTATACAGGTAAAACTGACCAGATTATCTTTTTTTTTTTTTTTTTTTGCTCTGTGTATGTGTGTTCTTCGGCTAATATTTAAAGATATATAAACACTAACTATAATCCAACTATCATCCATTATTTAAATGATAACCAGGTATGCCTTTTCATTTTCCCTTTTCAACTATAAGACACCATGAAACAGGTAAGAAAGAAGAAAAATTGGAACTCCTGGAACTACTGAATTTTATCTTTTGAATTAAAAACCTTTGACTTCTCTTATTCCAATACTACTCTCCTCATATGTATTTCTAACTAAGAAAAATTATGAGCGTGTGCGTGCGCGTGCGCGCGCACACACACACACACACTCAAAACACCACCTTGCCCTGACAGTTCCACAGTTCTAATTAAATGCTACGTTTTGTTAAGCAAATTAGGAGTTACAATAAAGTGGAGGGAGCATGTGAAATGAATAATTAACGTTGTATAGACTTCAGCATCATAATTAAGATTAAATGCTGCACATATCCAAACTAGATTAGCACAGCCATTGAAAGCAGCGATATGCTCTGTGGGAGAGGATGCTTTTGCTAAATAATGTTTTATGAAGAGTATTCAAAAAACATTAAGCATAAGGTTGTCATATATAAAATGATTAAAGTTTTATACAAAAAAAAAAAAAGCTGTAATTCCGGTAAATGAAGTAGTTTCATTTTCCTGCTGTTTTCACCTTTAAAAACATACTGTAAATGGAAGAAAACTCCATGTGATATCTTATTAAATAGAATATGAATCCCCTTGTTTCAAAGTAATGAACCCTCCCTGCATACATTTGAGGTAACAGACAGTTTCAGGTACCTAACCTCACTTATTTCTTTGCTATCTCTCAGAAAGATATATTTCATTTAACTTATTTATTGCCTCTCTCAGTCTTGCTAGCGACTTTTTTGGGGATAGGCATTACTCAAACATTTGTTTAACGTATCTTTTACTGAATTTGTTTTTCATGGTGCCCTAATTTCTGAAAATTCTTAAGAGTTGGCAATAGATAGATAGCTTGGGAGCACATGTACTTCATTCATGCTGACAGCTAGCAACTTCCACTGAAATTAGACTTGATTCCAAGCAGTTTCATTCACTCTCCTTCCTTGCTTCTTTTCTTAAACATTGTGATAAACCAAAGAAAAATGTGATTTTTACACTAGTTAATTTTATTGCTTATAGTTCTTTGCTGACTAACTTCTCCACTGTTTTGTGATGAACCTAAAACTGTTATTTTAAATAAGTAAAAAGTTTATTTTAAATCTAATCTCATAATATGAAAATTAAATTAAAAGAACAGTAAAATGAATATATTTTTAAATTATGTTTACTCTATATGCATAATTTTATACACAAAAATTTATTTTGAGATCAGAAACTATACTCTGAATTAGCAAAATCATTGCTCAAAATGTTCAACTACTTAATAAGAAACTCAGTGAAATGCTGATAAAATAGGTAGACATATTTATACATACAATTATATGCATGTATGTGTGTGTATATATATAATTCTATTTTAAAAATCCCCTCATAAAATTAAGATTATTATATGCATGTATGTATGTGTATATGTGTGTATGTGTATTTTTCTACTCTATTAAGAAAATCCCCTCATAAAATTAAGATAAAAACAAAAGTTTTGCTATCATGATATAGCAATTCAGTAGAAAAAAAGTGTTTTGTTTTGTTTTGAGGGTGCATTTTTTCCCCTCACCATAGTTACTTAGACATATTGCAATGTAATACATTTGAAAAACAGTTATTGTAGAGAAACAATTCAGAGACTGCATTTCCTTTTCAGGTAAGTAAGTCATTGTGAAGTCAGGTAGGGTAGAATGAAGGAAAAAATCAAAGAAAGAGTCCCATGAAATAGGATAATCAGATAGGCTGTTATTTAAAATAAAGAGGAATCTGAGGTTTTATTCACCTTTTTCAAATGCTTATTTTATCAAAATCATACTATGGATTTGATTTAGAATAGGATGGCTTCTATAAACTGAGAAAGGAACTTAAAATATACATATTTTTTCTTTCTTTTTTGATATTATTATTTTCTAAAAATAGCATTCTATACTCTAAAAATTAGCAGACAAAAAAAAAAAAGATTTAAAAAAAGTTCGTAAACACCCAATCAAGAGTTGGCAATCTATCTCATTACATTACAAATTAGTAAAAAGGAAATCCTAAAACACTGTATATTAAATATCAATCAATTATATACTAGATAATAATTTAGAAAAACTCAAGTCATGGACTTACTAAGAGATCCATCAATTTTACTTTTTTACTAATGCCAGGACAATCTTGAAAATAATAAAATAGATAACAAAAATATATTATTGAGCTGATCAGGTGTGAAGAGGACAAAAAATACTGCAGTTAATATACTTTCCGATTAAACAAATTCTTTTTTAAAATTACATTAGTCACCTGTTTTGGTGCGAAAAAAATTACTGTTTTATAGATTCAAGCTTTAAGATGAAAGGTAGATACTATTACTGTAACTATAAATTACATTTATAGCAATATAATTGCAAGTCCTACAAGTAGGTAGCGCTAATAGTCTTTTCAATTACAGTGCCATAAACATTGTTTATGGCCACATAAATATTGATAATAATGTAATCAAGAATCAATAGTTGTTATTCAAAGTGTCATGTAAAATATAACTAAGTTGTTAGATGAAATATTTAATTTTAAGCCTATGTGCAATGTATATTTCCAAGAGAGGAAATTCTGTGTCAAGTCTAACAAACTTAAAATATTGATTTAAAATAAAAAGAAAAACAGCTGTATTCATTTGATATCCACAAATGTTTTCATTTCACAAATTGTTTTCCTTGAAAATATTTTGTATTAAGAAAAGTTGATATAAATGAATCTTCACAATGGTAATTTTCAAATCAGCATGAATGAGTCCCATGGAGCAATCAAATCCAAGCACAGTACTCAATTTTAGTACCGGAAAAAGTAACTTGAAAAAAGGCACTAACGATATTGTTGGGGTTCTCTGGAAAGATTTTATGCAATCCTCCTGCTGTAGACAGAATTTTAAGATAAACTCCAAAATTCTTGCACCTTGCTGTGTATGCCCTATATATTTCCCTTCCCTTGAGTACAGGTGGGCCTTACCCAATCAGGTGAGCATTTTTGTAAAAGACAATCTAAAGGTCAGAGAGGAGAGCAGTCAGAAACTCTAAGCTGCAGTCCATGAGCAAAGAGCCATGTTTTTGAGAGGCTCACAAGACACAGAACAGCAGGCTGCCTCTAGGAGTTGACAACAACCAGCAAGTAAATGGGGTCCTCACTAATATAACAGGAAGAAAATGAATTCCACTAACAACCAATGAGAATGAAAGGGGACTTTGAGCCTCAAATGAAAATACAACTCCAATCAGTACCATGAGTGCAGCTCAAAATGAAACCCTGGGTGAAGCCCAATTAGTCCATACCCAGACTTTTAATGTACAGAACTATGAAATCATAAATGAATATTCTTTAACTCTCTGTCTGCAGTAATTTATTACACAGCACCATGATAAAAACTAATACATATGCTAAAGCATAGCCTACCTGTCAGAAAGTGTGCTTATTTCTTCTGTTTATCCGTTCTAGTATAAAAGCAATTGAAAACGTAGGAATAAGAAACCATCATATTTTTCCTGATTCTCCAAACTAGTTTCAATGCACAATGGCCATCAAGATAGCAGGCCTCAAGTGTGAAATGTGAGTGCATGTGTTCTTCGTACTACCAGAAGGAAATCTACAAGCACCTATGTAAGGCAGATATCCATAAACACAAACTTTATTGGTACATATAAACATCACCATTTAACTTGGAAAAAAATCAGGTTGTAAAATCATAGTGTAATTAATACCTGGGAAAACTTTAAATTCCAGTCCTAAATTTTAGAGAAGAGCCATATGGGTGTCACCATATTAGTTGGTAAGAGAATCATTTAATTTCTTTAAAACTCAGGCAGGGCTGCCTATCTCAAATTCTCCACTTTATGAGAGAACAGACCTGAGAGAATTGAAATATATTCCCCAATTTCATCCAAATATGTTGTAACATGGTCTAGCTACATAATTTCAAACAAAGAGAAACTTAAACTTATTATCTGTCATATTCCATGTACAGACTAGCTGCTTTTATTATTTGATATTTAATTATATATCAGTTATTTTTAGAATGGATTAGAAAGAGGCAATAACAATAGTCTAAAAGTTAGGTACTGCCTACCAAGCAGATATAACATAAGAAAGTAGCATAAATAGTGAAGAAGTAGGAGATATATACCTCTCTGAATGATCTCGAAAAAAAAAAAAAGTAAATCTTCTGATGACTAATTGAAACACATATTACTCTCAAGAACTTACAAGAAAAAAAAATGATGAAATGGTTAGAAAAAGAAGCTTAGTAATTTATGTTTTGGAACATTTATTAGTAAATGACCTAATTTCTCTAGGCCTGATTTTCCTCAACATTAAAATGGGATAAAATAGTGTCTATTTTTGATTATGTTGCCATAAGGATTAAATCAGATAATGCAGGCAAAACACTGAGGATCATGACAGGTACATAAAACAACCTTAAACTAATCAGTAGTGAGTAATAGGAATAGGGGTGATCAAACAGTAGTATCAAAATGAAAGAATCTACTTCCTTAAATCTAATAATTTCTTGTCAGATCATTGGGGGTTGTATACCATATGCAATCTTCTAGTCAATTTCATATGCAGGTACACATATGTATATACATATGTATATATCTCAACTATTACATTGTTGCTACTCCTGATATCTGCCCTCATCTGATTTGTGGATGGAATTATTGATATCGGTGTATCATTTGAAACTATTCTGAATAAAGCACCTATAGTTCATATAGTTTAGAAGGCAATTCTCCTTGTCTCCCTCAACACACACATCTGTGCATACTTGTGCACGCATGCACACACTCACAGACAGTATGGTATTCAGCCATTTGTAAAAGAACCAACATTTATGAATTATCTTTATACCCTCCTCAAAGGAATATAGGTATCACATTAGACTAAATCAGAGGTATCCAATTGGCAAATCCTAGACCAGATTTATGGATGCTGTAGTTGCCTAGCACAGTGTTGGATTCTTAGTGCCACACAGAAGACATATTTTTTAAATGTATTAATTAGTTACCAAGACTTACAAATTGAAAAAAATCACATTAAAATTGATTTCTGTCTTCTTTAAAATTAAAAAAAAGATTAGTATTTTATGGTAGATATTCGATCACATGGAGAAAAAATATAAAAGATAGAAGCAGTATACAATGAAAAAATTATCTCCTTCAATCCACATTCCTCAATGAATCAGTTTCTCTCCTTGAAGGCAACCTTTGTTACCAGTTTACTGTGTTTCTTTACAACCATGAGCTTCCCTAAATTCTTTTGGGTGGGGGAGGGGATGGGGATGAGAAATTCTGGAACCACTTAGATTTCGTTTTTCTTATGGTAACATTCAGTGGCTACCTAACAACCCCCCGAGTCCCATCACTCACTTCCCCTTCAGTGATCTGCTAAGAATTCTGGATGTGATTCTAGGAAAAAAGATATTTTAAAATTTGCATCTGTAACAATGCTGTTGAACTGCATTCCTTGTCATTTTTTCTTACCTCAGTGTCCCAGAAGACCATGGTAAATTAAAACTGAGTAATTAAAAATATTTCTTCCTTTAAACAGATAATAGTGTTACATTCACCCAGGTATTAGTTTACAGCTTTCCACTCCCGCCCCCCACCAGAAAAAGCTCAATGGAACTTAGAAATGTTCTTAGCCATTTCAGAGTTTTAAACAAAATATTTTTGTTTGTTTGTTTTTTGTTTTTATTTTTTTTTGGATACAAGACTTATTTCATTATATGTGTGGAATTATCTAAGCACCAAGACATCCGGAGGTTGAGGAGTTATTCTACCTGCAGGACACATTGTTCTGAAGACCTGCATCTAAAAGTAATTTGCCATGGGGCTGAAACGTTACATTCTTTGAATACATTCGGGTCAGATTATTTTATAATGAAAAATTTTGCCCAGTTGTATTAAGTAGCATTCAATCATTAATTATTTCAATAGAAAATGAGAGTTCAGAGAAAAATTTTCTACTAATACGGCAGAACGATTTCCCAAATGCTGTGGTGCTCCGTGAGTGCACTGCTGCTATTGTCATCTACTTTAAGGAATTGCTATGAACAGTCGTTTTGTTTGTAACAAACCATTTAATGCCATCTGCAATTTAGGCAACTGCCTTTTATACATGTTGGGCTGAATCCTAATTACAGCCAAAGTGACTCCTCACTTGCATTTTTAATGACTAAATAATTGATTAATTGGTGAATACTCAACATACATGATTTTAAAACACTAAAATAAGAAAATATTCTAATCACCAATGGAGACATACATATGTGTGTGTGTGTGTGTGTGTGTGTGTGTGTGTGTGTGTGTGTGTGTGTTCCAATATAATATGTGTTAAAAATGCAGGGCAGTTAACTATCAGTTAATAGTAATCAGCTAATTTATGCTAGTTTCAGAGTTAGGGTTAAGTACTCTAGCAAAAGCATTTGTTCACCTTTGAAATTATGTTTCATTTCCAACATAACCCTCAAATTAAAAAGATATACATGTTGTCATCAGCCCTGTTTCTTATGCACAGTTGCTCCCATTGTCCTAAAGTGTCCCCTTGGGTCATCTTGCTACAGAAGCAGTTAAGTTTTTTTTTCAATTTGTAATGTGAAACTGCATAGTTGGAAATCAACAAACAGCTCTGAATACTTAATATGTTTAACTACAGGTTCAAAAATTGTAAGGCGGTGGAGTCAAGGTTATCCCAGAACAAATGATCGAATTCACAAAAAAAGGGGCCTTCATTACTTTGAGGTAGTTCACAAGTTTATTTATGTAACTGGTATAAATATAAATATAGAAATGAATACAGACATAGATCTCTTACAGCAGGCCAAGCCTTAGAAAATGAGAGCAGGAGATTTGGACAGAGATTGGATGGAGACATGGACAGAGATGTCTGGCCATGGGAGTATTGCCCTGTAGAAATCTATAGAGAGGTTTCACCCTTGGATTAACTTCAATACCCAACACTATCCAGGCTGTCAGAAAAGGCTGTATAAAGACTCTGTTAATAAACCATTCAGGAAGGTATTTGCATAAACCGTCTTCCTTAAACTAAATATTAAAATTGTATCATTGTGCAAAGCCAAATTAGTAAGCAATTAATGTCTGAACCCTAAATTGCTTCTGCTACTAATCTGTAAAGAAGAAAAAAATAGTCATATTCAAATCTTGCTTCCCATAAGGAGGCTTGGATCCAAAACAACTGGAACTGTACACCCAGGCTGCAAACTGGGATTTGTGATGAAGACCTCAACAGGACAAGGATTGTGTGTTAGGTTGCAGAACTGCCATAATGAAGTACCATAGCCTAGGCAACTTATAAAACAAACTTATTTTCTCACAAGTGTGGGGTTTAGAAGTCGACGATCAAG